>VYXB01010747.1:265045-664933 GCA_013397135.1 Pachyramphus minor | reverse complement strand
GACCGCGCCGTCGCCGCCAATCAGACACCGCCGCCCCGCGCCGCCAGCCAATGGCGGCGGCCCAGAGCCCGACCCGAGGGTCAGGGAGAACCAGCAAGTTCGGTGGAGCGAGCACATGAACCCGCGGCGACATGTTGGGGGGGGCGCTCTTAAAGAGGCAGCGGCCCGGCGGGAGTGCACCACTGAAAGGCGCTTCGGGTTTATTTCCCCTTCTCCGCCAGGGACAGGTGACAGGGGCGACTGCCACCTTCTTCCATGTGCCCTCCTTCCCTCTGATACTCCTTCAGCTGCGGTCCGCTGTCTTTGTACTACGAAAGGCCCGAGTTCCACCCCCCCGGTGCTATGGTACAGTCCTGGTCCCACCCCTTGGCCGTGCTGGTGTTGGTACGGCCCGCGCGGTCCCGTCAGGCGCGGCAACATGGCGGTGAGTGAGTGATGGGCGTCCGGCCCGGGGGAGCATCGGGGCCCTGGGCTCCCCCGGCGCTCCGCACATCGGCCCGGGGTCGCTCTTCGGGGCCGCGGCCGCCGGGCAGAGGCCTCGCACAGGCCCCTCTGGGCCCTCTGCCCGGCGGTCGAGGCCCTTTCATGGAAAGGTCGTAGGAGTGTCTTGGTTTTTAGGGAAAAGAGCCAAATCCGCAAGCTTTATGAGTGTAGAATCTGCGGTGCGTGTGTCCCGTAGCAGTTCCCATATGTTACATAGTAAAAGAACAAGGCCTTTTAGTATTTGCCATATGTTGCATTATAAAAGAGTAAGAAGAAGGGCTGTTTAACACCGACTTAATTAAAATCACTTGGGATGCTTTACCTGAAGAACTTTGTCGGTGAACTACAATTAGAGCTGTTACCAGACCCTCCTCCTGGCATGGGGAGTGCTGTTCCCACTTTAGGTGTAGCAAGAGAAAGAAACATCACACTGAGTTTATGGAGACTCTGGAATAAAACAAAATTCCGTGTTTTTTTTTTTTTAATTGTATGATCCTGTCCTGTCTCCCTGGTTTAGACCTCTCTGAGTTTTTTTTGTTACTGGTAAGATGATCAGTGTGTGTTAGTTGGCTGCTGTCCCTCCTTTGCCTTGGAGAAGGGTTGTTATCCCTTTCCCTGCAGATCCAGGGCCTGTTTTGGAGGGGTGCAGCTCAGGATGCAGGTTTGCACAGAGCCACCGCTGCTGCCCTGCTCTGGTGCAGATCCAGGGTGCCCTGGAGCCAGAGCAGTGCTCACCCGAATGGAGTGTTCTGTGATAACTCACAGCTCTGTGGTTGTGAACTTCTCCAGCCAAACTTTTCTTGCCCCTCTCTGTTGAGCAGGAGCGTAAAGGGACAGCAAAGGTGGATTTTCTGAAGAAGATAGAGAGAGAGATCCAGCAGAAGTGGGACCATGAGCGAGTGTTTGAGATCAACGCTGCGGACAAGAAGGACCAAAGGAGGTACCATCGTGTGCTTTATTTTTTTTGCAGGTTTTATCTTTCACTGCTTGAAATGTCTTTTCATAAGAAGTCTGGGGGGGACAAAGTGGCCCCTTTGGTGTATTCTTGGCCCTGCTGGAGGGACTCACTCACACATGGTTGGCATTGCTGTAGCTGATGACGTAAAGCAGCTGAGTACGTGTGTGGCCAAGTTCCAGCAGGGACAAGAAAAGCTTTTTCATTCCTTGGCAGTGTCAATGCCCTCTGTGGTTTTAAAACCAGGTTCTCTTTGGTGACTTGTACACTTGGATGAGGTTCCTCAGTGTGATGCCTGAGCCCTCTCTCCTGGGAGGTTTCACTCAGATGGGAGGTGTGTCCTGCTCTGCTTTGCTGAGAGAACAGTGGTACACAAAATCACAGGTCCTGCTGTACCTTTTGTACTTTGTGTAGAAGTGGAGGATCCACACGTGTGACCATCACTGTTCCTCAGATGAGGGACTGTGATTTCTTTTCTCACATGCACTATGCAGAGGTGCCCTATCACCTGGTTAATTCTGGTCTTTTCTAGACCATTCTTCCACCTGTGCTGGTTTTGGTTACTGTTTTGCTTTGATAATGGTTTTCTTCTCCTGTGGCAAGATGCTGCTGTGTTGGTGTAGAAGGTGCTTCTCTCCTGGGTTACATTTCCTCCCACCTGGCTGATTTCACAGTTGTTCTCAGCTGTCTGAAATTGTCTCCAAAGGAGTGGGCAGGTGTCACCCAGCTCTGCCCTGAGGAGGAGATGGAGCAGAGCTGCAGGGAGGAGGAGCCTTTCACAGGTGCAGAGTGTTCTGCAGGATTGGGAAAGACCATTTAACTCCTGGTTTTATTTCTACCCCAGAGCATCCCTGAGAAACTTGTTTACTCTCTAGGAATGTGCAGTGTGCTTGGGAGCTTGGTTCCTTTGCGATCCATGCTCTTCACACTGTGGAGGGGCTGCCTGGGGGAACAGAATTAATCCTCTGGGAAGGTCTCTGCCTGGAAAAGCAGTGACCTTGCCAGTATAAGGTTAATATTTGCTGTGTGGGAAAGTCAGACTAAACCAAGATAATAACTGAAGTGGTGTAACAGGTGGCAGGTTCTTAAATGGTAATTTTTGCAAGCAAACAAATTACTTGGCCTTTATTCCTGCATGTTTATGGATCAGTGGGAGTGTGTGAAAGGAAGAGAAAAGGTGTGAAGTAGAGTGCAAAGGTGGAAGTAGAAATTCAGTGTCCTGAAGATGTATTATGTTGTTGGAACCTGACTTCTCAAAGCAACTAAGACAACGTTTACGTCTTTGAAATACCCTGCAACAATGCATCCCTGTGAAAGGAGTGATTACTTACAGTGTGCCATTAAAATCTGAACTCAGTGGGAGATTAAATAAATGACTGTAAGCCTCTGCAGTAATTAATTTACAGAAGCAGGGTTAGAATTTATTGCCTGTGGGAACATGTTGCATGTATTTCAACATTTCTTTGTGATGTCAGTCCTCTGAGGGGTTTTTTGCATTTAGGATTTTTTTTTAAGATGATAAAGCCCGTTAGGGTGGCAGCTCTGTAAAATCAAAGACTTGTGTTACTGGCAGGAAAATAATATTTTATTGTCACTGTGGGCTGATAACTGAACATTCCAGTTACCTGTTTAACTTGTGCATCATCTGATGGTCACTTTAAAAGCTGATTGGTTACATGTTTTAATTCTTTGACTTTCTTCTCAGCAAAGGAAAGTACTTTGTTACCTTTCCTTACCCCTACATGAACGGCCGCCTGCACCTGGGCCACACATTCTCCTTATCTAAATGTGAGGTAAATATTTTTCTTTGCTGATACCTTTAAATATTGCCCCAGAACAAATGCTTATTTTTCTAGCTCAGTTTTAAGCTAACAGAATGCTTTGTTAATTCTTTTATAGCTTCAGCAATGACTTCTTACGCTTTACTTTCTTCCCGTATTTTCAGTGGGAATATTGCTGGCTGAGGGGAAATGCCATTCGTGGCTCTTTGAATTCGAGGAGATGGGGCTGCAGGTGTTTCCTCTGTTCATTCTTTCAAATGAGATTTTTTTTTTTTTTTTAGGAGGTGCTGCCAAACAGCTCAAACTTCACAAGAGATCTGACTGTCTCTTTTGTTTGTGGCTGCTGTGCTCTGTGACCTGTGTGGGAGCAGGTTTGGGCACTAGTGGGTGGGATTCCATGACATCCATCTCTTTGCACCCATTCTTCTCTGGTCAGAACCAGCCTAGAAACTGGACAAGCCTGTGCCTGTGCAGCCCAGGCAGTACCAAACTCCAGTTTCACCTTCCTGTCATGAATTCCCTCCCCAGCTGGAGATCTGCACTCACTTGTCTGTCCATAGCTGTGTGTTAGAGAAGGAGTCACACCTGGGTTTGGGAAGGTGCTGGCTCAGCCCCGTGGCATTCCTGTTTCAGCTGTCCCTTTCTCCCTGTCTGTAGTTTGCAGTTGGATACCAGAGGCTGAAGGGGAAGAGCTGCCTGTTTCCTTTTGGGCTGCACTGCACAGGGATGCCCATCAAGGTGAGATCTTTGCAGTTGCTGAGGGTCTTTTCTGGGGGGATTTTAGCCCTAGAGCTGCTTGGAGGCTTGCTTACTGTCCATCCCCAACATCACCTTAGTTTACTTAGAAATTCAGCAGGACAGTGTGATTTGGAACCTGATTTTGCAATAAAGTGTGTTGTGCTTGAACTGTGTATCATTACTTCCTAGAAGATAAAATGCTGTAGAACTAAATTTTAACTAGTGTATGTTTTTCTTTGCAAGAAAATCCTCACAATAATCCTGTTCCTGCTCTGGCAGGCGTTCTGGGAGTAGCAGGATCTCCTAGAAGTTAATACAAGGTCCAGAAAAAGTTTAAAGCATTGTAGCAAAATGCAAAGTGTTATCACTAAAACCCACTCCTGGGCTGTGATTTCAGCCAGTGCCCAGAGAAGTGCTGACACACTCCCAATAACTCTGTTCAGGCTTGTGCAGATAAGCTGAAAAGAGAAATGGAATTGTATGGCTGCCCACCAGAATTTCCTGATGAGGAGGAGGAAGAGGAAGAAAATTCTGGTAAAAAAGAAGAAGAAATTATCATCAAAGACAAAGCAAAAGGCAAAAAGGTAAAGTTTAAACCAAGCCTTCCTGGACTGAGAGCTGTGCTGTCAAAACTTCAGTGTGCATTGCAGTATTTTCCTCCTTTGGGCTCACAGAAACTCATATACAAAGATTTTCATTGTTTTTTCCAAGGTAGCTGGGTACTTTTAAAGTAGACTTGAAAAAAATACATCAGCTGCATGTTTCCAGAGATACCATGGTAATGCATGAGCCCTTACTGTTGAGCTGGTGCACTGCTTCATAACTTCTTGGGGAAAAACCCCAGGTAGTCCAGAGTAATACTCTCATTTTTTTCTCTTTTTTTTTTTTCTTTTTTGAACTCTTCACAAAGCATTCACAAACAGGTCATAGGAAATAACCCTGCTTTTTCAGAGGTAGGGGATGTGTATGCCTACTGTTCTGATTATTCCTTTGTAAATTGGTATCTAACCAATTCTGGCTAGATATGCTCTAGGAAAATCATCCAAACCATTTTGCCTTACCAGGTATTAAAGTGAGATTTAGGATTTTGGGAGTATCAAAAAGCAAGGTAAAGAATCAAGTGCAGGAAAAGCTTAGAGATGTTCTTGTGTATGTTTTTGAGGTGTGCTGAAGAGATTGTGCTGCTGGCAGTGTTGGGTTTCTCTGCGTGACAGGAGTGACCTGTGCTGCTCCCGCAGACAGGGAGTTGCTGTTGGGGAGAGACAGGAGATACTCAAAGGACAACAGCTGGAAAAGTACCCTGAGCAAAGTGATAGCAGCAAAGGTTTTCAGTACAAGGGTGTAGTGGAGGGCTCTCCACCTTTCCATGGTGCAAACACCCATGGGTTTGAGCAGGAATGGGCCATTCCTTGCCAGGTTGTCGGGGCACAGCTGCTGCAGGTGTGTTGGACATCGGTGTGGAATAAGTGGGAAGAGAGGGGTTAGGGAGTGTGCAGTGAGTACGAGGTAGGACAGAGTGTAGAATGGAAACTCTAATCATTTATCTTCATTGCTAGAGAGAGGATGTGAGAATCTTTGTATTAACTTGTATATCTGGAATTGGAAACCATAACATTAACAGAGGAAAATGCTCTTGTGAGTACAAGACTGTGTGCTTCTTCCTGATTCCAGTTGTTCTTTTAGAGCAAGGCTGCGGCCAAGACTGGCTCTTCCAAATACCAGTGGGGAATCATGAAGTCTTTGGGCCTGTCTGATGAAGAAGTGGTCAGTTTTTCTGAAGCTGAGCACTGGCTGGATTATTTCCCTCCCCTTGCTGTCCAGGATCTGAAGAGCATGGGATTGAAGGTGACTCTGGGAAATCCAAATCTCAATTACACAAGCAGCCATACCTGTACTGTTACTGTATTTGTGAAAGTGCTTCTTCTCCTTAGAGATTTTCTGCATAATACTGACATTATTTTAGAAATGTTTCTGGTATTTATGGAATTACTCATTCGACCTTTTCATGGTCTGGGATGATAATTAAATGCTTTCATATGTAGAGCTTGTACCCTGTGCAGTGATCACAACTGGAAATTTGTGAAATAAAGGAATTATGACTTCTGATTCCCATGGGAGATAACTGGTCTGTGGTCAGTATTGACAGTAGTTTTAGGAAGAATAATGATGTGATGTTAAACAAAGGTACTTGTCCTGCTGACAGTAGATTTTTAAAAATGAAGACAGGTAGAGATGATAAAACGAGGCAGTGCTGAAATTCAGCTTGAGTAGTTGGTTAAAACTACTAGAAAACCTCCAAAATTCCCAGTCAGTGGAGGGGCCTCAGGCCTTTGAGGTCCCTCAACTCTGAGAGACAGCCACAAACATATGTTTAAGCATACAACCTTTGTGAGATGTGTACTGGCATTGTCTTTTTGGAGAGAAGGTTCTTTTTAAAATAATAATTTTGCTATTATGAGATTGCTTTAGTTTCTTGATTGTGTTTATTTACTGGAGCCTCTTGCCCATTTGCAGGTGGACTGGAGGCGTTCCTTCATTACTACAAATGTCAATCCCTATTACGATTCCTTTGTACGGTGGCAGTTCCTTACATTAAAGGAAAGAAATAAGATTAAGTTTGGCAAAAGGTAAGCTTCCCCTCAGGTCTGGATTTATTGGGAGTGTGGATAAGCCCTGTGACACGTCTCTAGTGTGTTTTTCACTCACGTGAAACCAGAATCCTTTCATTGCTGGTGCTGTGCCTGATGTGGTGTAGTTGTTGTGCCAGCAAAGTGTGAGACTGTGTTTCTGGTTTAGTTTTTCCATGGGGACCAACTCAAAGCAAAAAAGGACCAATACTAAAAGCTCTTGCAAAAACTGAACTCTTTCTCAAAGAGCTTTATTTTTTTCCTCTTGCTCTACACATTATTGTACTCACTGCTAAATGAAAATATACCTTTTTCTAGATACACAATTTATTCTCCTAAGGATGGACAGCCTTGCATGGATCATGACAGGCAAACAGGAGAGGTAATATTTCTACTTGACATTTTCATGCATTGCTTATGATCTTAACTATTGAATGGAAAATAAATTGTATCTTGGAGCAAAAAGTAGTTTGTACATGCAGAATCACCTGATCTCAGTTGTCAGTGTGTGTGAAAATTGAGAGAACTCCTCTCTTGAGCAGATTTGTCTGGAACTGTGGATAATATTTTCAATTGTAGCTTGTTTCTGTGATTCTTTGGCAATCTGTGCCAGCAGCATCACTCCATCATGTTAAAACAAACAAGCTGTTGTTAACTTACATGTTGCAGAGACAGTGTCTGTGACAAGTTTTTGGGTGTAGGAATACAGTATAATCTCTCTGCAGTCTGCGTTTTAGTGAGCAGCCATTCATATGGATGGAAATAGGATTTACTTTGAGGAAAGCATCAGTACCTTCAATAGTGTTTGGATTAGGTTCCTACAGAGTAGGGTTTATTTTCTTTCCTGCTGGAGTCAATGTCACCTATTGATTGTTGCACTGTTTGTGGGAATTGTAGGGTGTTGGGCCTCAGGAGTACACACTGATAAAAATGAAGGTGTTGGATCCTTACCCTGCGAAACTGAGGTAGGTCTTTACATCTTAATGCCATGTAGGCTCTGTCTCCTGCCAGAACTGACCATTGAATTAAAAAGTCTGTTTTGCCTAATGCAGAATTTCATTTCATCTGGTTATTTCCCTTTCTTCAATGACCTGGTCTGTGCTTTGAGCTGCTCTGTTCCTTGTCTCTATGTGGAACTCAAATTGGAGATTAAAAAAACCCAAATCAAACCAGGAAAAAAAAAAACCTCACAAATAATTAATGACCCACTGCCTCCTTTAGGAAACATTACTTGAAAGTTGATATTGGCTTAAAAGCCTGTTCTGTGTGATCAGGAATGTGTTTGTTTTGGTAACTTAGCAAGTAATTTCCCCCCCAGTGGCCTGAGAGGAAAAAACATCTTCCTGGTGGCTGCCACGCTCAGGCCAGAGACCATGTTTGGCCAGACCAACTGCTGGCTTCGCCCAGACATGAAGTACATTGGCTTTGAGACCAGGAACGGGGACATTTTCATCTGCACCCAGCGCGCTGCCCGGAACATGTCCTACCAGGGCTTCACCAAGGACAACGGGGTCGTGCCTGTGGTCAAGGAGCTGATGGGAGAGGTGAGCATCCTGCAGTGTGCTGGGCAGGCTTAGCTGGTCCTCTGAAGCTTAAAGGTGATGGTGGAGGTCTAATTATAAAGAAAATACAAGGAACTAGTACAGAAATTTTGGAGTGTTTAGTGGCTAAAAAAGCAAGCAGCAGGCAGCTTCCTTGGCAGCCGAGCCACAGCTGCTGCTGTGTACTTACCTGAGGATGCTTTCCTATTGTTTCCTTTTGCACGACTTGGTGAAGGGATGGTTTTAAGTAACATTTTTCTACTTGCTGGGAAGAGTGAATGGAAAGGGAGGGGGAAAAGTAATAGCTGGAAAGGGTTACGTGGAAAAGGCTTTTGTTGTTGCTGACATTTTTGGTACATCTTTGTGAATGAAGCTTTCTTAGCTGAGCAGTTGGATGTCAGTGATTTTGAGATTCACTGTCCCTAACTTGTTTGCTTTGAGCAAGTGTAGTCAGTGGTATTTGTTCATCCTGATCCAAAACACCTTCAGCTGTTTGCATCCCTTGATTTCCATTCCACTACAACTTGTCATCGTCTTTCTTGATACTGCTTTGAAAAATTAAGTAGAAAATACTTCAGGTTTTTTTCCTTTGTTAGTAGACATGATGTGAATTCAAGCAAATTAGTGAAGTAGAAGACAGCTGCCACATCTAGACTGCCTCCTGTCAGTGCATGAAACACCTTGACAATACGCTTTTCCTTCTTGGTTTAATGTAGCTTTTGGCACTGGCTTCCTAAGTCATTCCTGCCTTGATGCTGACGTGCTTCAGATATTTGGAAACAAACTGTCCTCCTGCTTCCTGTGTTTTCCAAACTCTACAAGCCAGTAGTTTAGGGGGTTTTGTCGGTATTTGACTTTTCTACCAGTAAATAGTGTATATACTGTCTGAAATGGTACCACAGGTTTTCATATGTACTTCCTCCTTGCCTGGCTGTATATGTATAATGTATTTACTTGTTTGCAATGTGTAAGGAATGCCAGCTAGAAGAGCTTGCTCATTTAGGCTGAAACCCTCTGATTTACTGTAACACTGTTCCTTTGTCCTGCTCAGGAGATTCTTGGCGCTGCCCTTTCGGCACCGTTCACTGCCTACAAGGTTATCTATGCCCTGCCCATGCTCACCATCAAGGAGGATAAAGGTAACTCTACAGCAGAGCCTGTTGGATGGACACTGGGCATTCAGAATGTGTGGACTAATCCTTTCATCTGTTTATCTTTTCCTTTGCCAAGGAACTGGGGTGGTGACGAGTGTTCCCTCTGACTCTCCGGATGACTTTGCAGCCCTGAGAGACTTGAAAAAAAAGCAGGTCAGTCTGTTAATTGAATTGTTTCTGTTTCCTTTCCATAGTGAAGAGGGTTAAAAGTGAATATCCGGTGGGTAAAATGAAACTCACTTTAACTGGAATTTTTCTACCTCTAACTTGAAATCAAAGTAGTTAAAAATACATGAAGTTTAAACTGGCTGGGATGGTACAGATTTTTTTTTCTCAGATTTCATTTCTGAGTTTTGGGTGAGAATCATGTAACTTGTTCTGCATGTTAGAGAAGAGTACTGATGAGACAGAAATGAATTCCTGTTGTGGAAATGACTTCCAGAGATGAGATTAAGATCCTGTCTGAATTTCAAATGAGACTCAACGTCGCTGTTGCTATTATAACTGCAAAAGTACATCAGTGTCTGAACAGCTATCTGTGACTATTAAAGTTTTGTCCATTCATTTTCGAGGTAGAGCAATATTAGTTTGTCCCCTCTTAAAAATGTAGACAGTTATGGCAAAGAATCACCTGGAAATGAGATGGGGATTGAACTCAAGTGTGAGAAATGGTGAGAAGGCAGGGAAGTGGCTTTGTTTGCTGTATAATAAATAGAATATTTTTCTTCTATCTGTATTGCTTTTTTTTTTTTTTCCTTTCAATTTTCAAGGCTTTGAGGTTGAAATATGGCATCAGAGATGAAATGGTCCTGCCTTTTGAGCCGGTAAGTGCACCCAGATGTGTCCATCTGCTGCACACAGAACCTTGTGCTCACTGATGAGAAATGAACTGATGAGATGTGCCTGCCTCTTCCAGAATTTCTGTTTGAAGTTCTCCTCAGCTGAAAGAGCTGAAAAGCTTAGAGTAAATTTTTCTTGTTTTCTTGTAGTTGTAGTATTTGATCTGTTAGGGGATGCAAGCAAGGCTTGTTATTCTATGCTGTACTTCAGAGATAAAATTTTTGTGGGAATTATTGTTTTGGAGAATGGAATTATTGGTTGATTTAAAAAAAAACCTTTGAGCCTTAATGACCAGATTGAGTGTATCTGTTCTATGCAAAGAGCTGAAGTCCCTCACTGTTAGCACAGCCTCAGGGCTGAGTCAGTTTTCATTAGAAAATGCATTCCCAAAAAGTTATCCCAGTGTTTTGCAGTACCCTTGGTTCAACAAACGAACTCCACTATGGGACAGCTCGGTACTGGTGTCATGTCAGGACATAAAACTGGGCAGCTCAGGAGCCACCCTGGGGACTGCCAGAAACTTCTGGTTGATGAATGGAACTGCACCAATACTTTGTAAGCCCTGGGTAACTTGGTTTGTGTTAGATGCTGCAGCAGGGTTTGACAGCCCTTTGTTAATTCCCAGGTGCCCATCATTGAAATCCCAGGCTATGGCAGCCTTTGTGCTCCATTTGTCTGTGATGAGCTCAAAATCCAGAGCCAGAACGACAGAGAGAAGCTTGCGGAGGCCAAGGAGAGAGTGTACCTGAAAGGATTCTATGAGGGAGTAAGTAATAAAAGATTGTGGTTTCTTGCTGAGTTTGATTAGGGGGAAAAAAAAAGGCAGATAAAGAAAAAAGACTGCAAGAAAGAGGGAGACTGTCCTTTTTCCCCAGAGCATGTTTCATTTGGACTCCTCCTGCAGCCAGGTTCTTCTGCAGTTGGACGAGTGATGCAGAACTGGAGAAAGAGAATGGAGGAATGTATGAGTGCAAACTGAGATTTATAACCTGATTTCCTAGCAAGTGGTCACCTTCTGGGGAACTGATTCATTTTGTACAAGTATTGATTGGGAAACTGATATAAAAAGAACAAGGTGTTGCTGTGGGTGTTTTGTTTGATTTTTATTTTTTTTTTTTTTGTGTGTGTGTTTTTGTTTTAAGCTTCTTTGGATTTGTTTTTTCCTCCTGTCATTACTCATGCAGTAGATCTCTGTGTATTCCTCTCCTGGCAACAGTTTTTATTTCTGACTTTTTGTGCTCCATCACCTGGATGCTGATGTGTGTACAAACTGTTTGGGTAAATATGACTACACTGAAAACAAAACCACGCGTATTCTTGTTGTTTGCATGTCAAAGGTTGTGGTACCTGCTACTTCCTTCTGTTGATCTGAAGAGTTATAGCACCTATTTCTTGTTAAATTTTTAAAAAATCGTCTCCTGTGACCCATCTTTTACAGGTGATGTTGGTGGATGAATTCAAAGGACAAAAAGTTCAAGATGTCAAGAAACACATTCAGAAGCTGATGGTGGATAAGGTATGTGACAGTGTGCACAGAGCTGCTGCTGAATTGTCGATTTCCACAGTGGTTGGAAAACCCCCAGTGTGGTTCTGCAACCCTCAGAGTAGTTTGGGTCTCTGCAGAGCATGGAACACTGCTGAGAGAGGGGCCTGGTGTTCTTGGGCTGAACAGGATGTGTAACTTAGTTAGTCCTCTTATTCCCTGCTTTATCCCATCAGCTTCCCCATGTTTTGGTTGTCTGATTTATTCTTTAATATAGTTCGGAGGGTACTGAAAGTGTAGGATCTGAACTCTCGGTCTCAGTGAAGAGGATGTGTGATGTGCAAATGCCCCATTGCTGGGCTCATCCTTCAGAGAAGGGAGAGCAGTAAATGAACAGCAGTTGTGGCATCTCTAATGCCACTCTAATGAGACTTTCCTGATGGGGGCTGGGACTGGGAGAGGCTTCAGCCATTTAGTTGTTATTCCCTTGCTGTTGCAGCATTGTTAGGTCCCGATTATAATGTAACCCTTCACCCTGCATCAGCACACGTGGTGTGTGCAGGCAGATTGGAAACTCAGCATTCAGTTTTCCTTTACCTTCCCCACCTCCTTCTGTCCCCTGGGGTTTCCTAGGAGCTGTTTTAGTCAGTGGGGCATAGTCAGTGAGGAATATTTTGTGCTTCTGTCCTCCTTTTCCTCATGCATGGAGACATTGTGTACAAAATGCTGTGAGCTGGTACCTCAGAGCAGCACAGTCTCATTTTACCCAGGGGAATACTGAGGCAGAGAGCCTGGGCAGTGGTGAGAGCCATGCACTAAATGCCATAAACCAGATTAGAATGGAGGAGATGCTTTTTAGTAAGTTGTCAGGATTTTCAAGACTTTGCTAAATACTAAAATCTCAGCCTTCACTGCCCTTTCAACTCTTAGGATGAAGCCATGATTTATATGGAACCTGAGAAACAAGTTATGTCGAGATCTGCTGATGAGTGTGTCGTGGCCCTTTGTGACCAGTGGTAAGTGAAGTAAAGCTGTAGTTATAAACTGCCTCCAACTTCTGGATTGTTTTATTACAATGAATCTTTCCTGACTGTAGGTATTTAGATTATGGTGAAGCAAACTGGAAGAAACAGGCCTCAGAGTGCTTGAGTCATCTGGAGACGTGAGTTATGGACATGGCTGTAACGGGGAGTGACTGACTGCTGCTGCTGCTGGTGGGCTCTGAAGGGACTGGGAGCAGTAAGAGCTTCTTTCTTACAGGTTCTGTGAAGAGACTAGGAGAAATTTTGAAGCTACTTTAGGTTGGCTACAAGAGCATGCATGCTCCAGGACGTATGGCTTAGGTAGGCAAAACACTCCTTTCTTGCTCCATGCTTTGTGAGGATGGTAGTCCTTGCTTCATTTGGAAGGTTTAAGGCCTGTGTAGCATCCCCAGTGCTATAGGGAAGTGTGGAACAGCATCATCCAACTTGCATCTTGNCTTGCTTCATTTGGAAGGTTTAAGTGCTGTGTAGCATCCCCAGTGGTAAAGGGAAGCCCAGTATCCCAGAGAAGGCGTGCTTTGTTGGAAATGCATGTGGCCAGGGCTGAGTTTATTTTTGCATTACTGCAGGGAATCTGCAGCATCTCGGTTTTATCAAGATGGTCGGTTTATGGCCCATTTTTATCTGGGCCACTGGTTTGGAAGGGACCTCAGAAGAGGGAACTAATACCATTTCTTGGGTGTTGGCCTTAAATTCTGACTAGCTTTCATCTTGTGTAGCCTGGCTACAGCTAGAAGTGCACTATAACCCACAGCAAATGTTTGTGAGCTGAGCTGTGTCAGGAAACTGATTCAAAACCAGCAAGTGTTTGCTCTTGAGTAAAATTTTCAAACGCGTAGTTTAATTTTTTTAAACCGTTATTTTTAAAAACCATAAGCATGAGTACTAATGTATATATGTGTGTGTATATGTTCCCCTGAAACTCATAAACTGCTTATGTGTGCTTGAGAGTGGTGCCTGTTGTTTGGGATGGTGCTGACTGTACCTGAGAGCTGCCTTCCCCCTGTCCAGGGACCCGCTTGCCTTGGGATGAGCAGTGGCTGATAGAGTCTCTCTCCGACTCCACCATCTACATGGCCTATTACACAGTGGCTCACCTGCTGCAGGGAGGGAACCTGAGGGGCCAAGGAGAATCTCCTCTGGGCATCAGGTAAGGAGAGTGAAGCACTGAGTTCTCTTTTTTAATTGGGTGGGCTTATCGCCTGAATTGCTCTGCACAAAGACTTGTCAAGGAGGCTGAATCTTTGCTTTTGTGTTTAAAAAGCAGTGCTGTTAAATTTAACCTGCTGTGAGCTAAGTTTACAGCAGGTCTCCAGGTGGGAAATAAGGAAAGAAAGGGGAGTGGGGAACAGTGTGAGAGAGGAGGAGAAATGCCTCTGAAAGCAGAACTGTGTGCAGAGTAAATCACCCATTTCAGTACTTGTTTGACTTGCCTTGAAATGGTCCTTGCCAGGTGTTTGAGTGATTGGTTTCAGTGGCTGCTGAGGTGTCTCTGCTTACTGAGACTGCTTTGCACCATGACAAATTGTAGGCTGCAGTGTACAGAGGGAGCAGGATTTAGCACTTAGTTTTTGTCACTGTATTAAATGTTGGTAACTCTCTTAGAAGCGTAGAATGATCTTATCTCCAGAACTTGTATGTGGAATCCTTCAGAGCAAGAGGGAGAGAGGCATTTGTACCAAAAAACCTCTTAAGGCTGCTCTGTGACCTTTTGGTTGGAACGGTTGTGAACTTCAGTGATAGGGATCAGAGAGATGAGATAGTACAGCTCAGTCTGGAATTGGAAAAAACCACTTCCTATTGTGCCTTGAGTGTTCTGCTCTAATTCTGTGTGGTTTATGAGCTGCTTTCTGGAGTAGCTTACACATTGGAAATGAAATTTTTCTTACTCAGTGCTATAACTAATCTGAAAACCATTTCCAAAGTAAAGATTCTGATTCTTACAGACAAATAAGTCTGAGAGACTGGGCAAGGCTGTCATTTGGGCTCAAACCTCTCTAATTACAGAGAGGCTACCCATGAGCTAGTCATGTCTGGAAACAGGCTTTGAAGTGAGCATCCTGAGCCCTGAATTACAGATTTGATGTAATTAAGACTGGACAATTAGAGTGCACTCCTATGTGAGTAGATAACATCTTACAGCTTTGGCAAATGCTTTTTACTGGGACTTGCTGCGTGGGGTGAAGGAAAAGGGGTTTTATGGCCCATCGTGTCAGTCACCTTCACCTGTTGCAGCAAATTTGGCACCAAACACAAGGTCAGTCACAGCACAGGAATTTAAGCTTAGAACAAGAGCTGCCAGAACCAAACCAGTAAATCAGTGCCTGTAAGATTTATTCTAGGCTGGTGGTATGGATCATCAACTGAGGTGTACTGGAGGTATGTGGGGCCCAGAATTTTCCTCTCTGCATAGCATAGGCCAAAGCCCCTTAGCAAGTGTTAACATATAGCAAACTTCAGTTTGAAAGTATTTAATTTGGAATGCTTGCAGGCAGTATCTGGTGCATTCCACTGAGGTTCTGAGGAGCCAGGAGTAAAAGTTTCTCTGTAGAAACAAGGATACGTGTTAATGCAGCCCAGTGGCTGCAGAACTGTGGGTCTAAGTTGCATCTCACCAGTGTTCTCATCTAAAACTGTGGATCCTGCCTCTAGTAATTGGCAAGATGTGCCTTGTAGTAAATGTTAATGTTAAATGTTCATTCTATTCAATGGGAATTTTTCCATGTAGGAAGTGACCTTTTATTGTACAGCAGTTCTCTCATGGCCTCCTGCTCTTTGACATGGAAGGCAGAAGGAATGGCTCTGTGGAATGTGCTAGTGATGGGCTCTCAGTGTTCAGTTATGGTGGTGCTGAGGTTTGGGGATGACAGATGGAAAAGCAATAATGGGGTTTCCAGGACACTGAAGACTATGCTTTATTTATTAATCACTTTTTCTTTATGGGAGTCTTCATGCTTCATTGTGAAATCTCAAAAGGCAGTTTAAGCAGGGCATGGCTTGAGCAGTTCTGAGTTTGCTTCTGTTGTTGGATTTACTCGTCTGTTCTCAGGCAAAGGACCTGGGCACTCTCTGTCCATGTTTGCTGATCACAGGGAGTGTGTTGTGGGAATCTGTTCTCAGGCAAAGGACCTGGGCACTCTCTGTCCATGTTTGCTGATCACAGGGAGTGTGTTGTGGGAATCTGTTCTCAGGCAAAGGACCTGGGCACTCTCTGTCCATGTTTGCTGATCACAGGGAGTGTGTTGTGAGAATGGATCAACAGGTTTAAGCTGCCTTGTACAAAATGCTGTGGAGTGTGAAAGGAGCTTTTACTGACATCTTGGTGTGGGACTGATTCTGTGCAGGGCACATCAAATGAGCAAAGAAGTTTGGGATTACATCTTCTTCAAGGCAGCTCCGTTTCCTAAAACTGAGATTCCAAAAGAAAAGTTGGATAAGCTAAAGGAGGAGTTTGAATTCTGGTATCCTGTGGATCTCAGAGTTTCTGGCAAAGATCTTGTTCCAAATCACCTGTCATACTACCTCTACAATCACGTGGCCATGTGGTCAGAGCAAAGGTAAGCTGAGATGTGATACAGGTGTGCAGGAGGCAAAGCTGGAGACTTTGTAGTTCCACTACATTTGCTAATAGCCTTTGGACTGTACAACATTCAGAATTGGGTTGGAAATGTATTCTTTCATATTGCAGCTTTGACACAGTTGTCTGTAGTAGAAGTTACTGAAATGGGAGGGGGTTTACCATTGTTTCCCCTGTTTTTTCTGCAATATCTCCTCCTATGGATTTCCCAGTGTTGAATTGTATTCCTGCACTGGAATTTGCACAACTTTATGAAGTCTTCTTAACTCCTTCTCAAGGATGGTTAGAACAGACTGTGTATATGTGTGTGTATATATATATATATGTGTGTGTGTGTGTGAGTGTACATACATATATATATGCATTCCCGTTGACTGTGCTGGGTTGAGAATCTTTGCCCATCACGTGGTGCTTTTAGGATGAAGATACTGTTTGCATTCCCTTGAACCTCTGTTTGAGGGTTGTATAAAAATGTATGTAGGAAAAGTGGTTTTCTGATGTACTGTAAAGATAATTGTGAGGAGTTTGATATCTGCTTCCTCTGTGGGTAGAGATATGTGGACCCAGTGCTGTCGTGTGCTCTTGGGCAGTGCCAGTCACTTGGCTTTAAATTAAATGTATCTGAATAGAGGGAGGTGAGATAAATGAACTAGAATTGCAGGTGCACTGCTCCCTGCTTTGCCTTTCAGCAATGGTAATTCCTAGCCCTTATATTGCAGTTCTTTTCATCTTCAAAGACACTCCTTTAGTATTTTTAAGACAGCCCTTAGGTATCTTTTTGAAGATTCCACTTAAGGTGTTCATCCCAAACTGGAACATAAAATGTTTGTTCTTTTTTTAAAAAAGAGAAAATGTGTTTACTTGGCCAAATGCTTTGTTTCTTGTCTTCAAACAGAGAAAAATGGCCAGTAGCTGTGAGAGCCAATGGACATCTGCTCCTAAATTCTGAAAAGGTACAGTGAGATATCATGTATGACACAGCTTCTGTGTTGTCAAAATAGGCATTTGCCATCCAGATTGGAAAATTCTTCTTGGAATTTAAGAGGGGAAAATACTGAAGTTTTTTCATTGGTGCCCTCCAGGTTTTCATTCATCAAAGACCTGCCTTTCCTCCAATTCTGTGGAGCACTTCTCTTAAGTCAGCTCTTATGTAGCCTTGCCAGTTTAGTAAAGAGTTCAGTGCATGTCTGTTAAGTTTTAGGGTAATATAGAATGCTGAATGATTTACTTAATTTACTACGGTTCAGCTTTGTAAAGCATTGAAGTAGGTGCAGTGGGAGGAAAGAGCTTGTGGCAATAACTTGATAATGTGTGCAAGTCCTGACAGTGAGTTGAATTAAAAGTGGGTAAACCCAGGAATTAGGCCTTAGAGACTGTCTGATATAAGGAAAAAAACAAAACAAACCAAAAAACCCTAGCAGAGTCCTTCTTGAAAAATCAATGCAGGATTTGCACATTTTGGTGCTGAGTGCTTGCAGAGTTCAGTCTGCTTTTGCTGTGAGACCTCGTTCAGATTTACCAAGTGCTTTTTGCTGTGATACATGAGAAAATGGTTTACCCAAACCCTTGTTGGGTCTGTCTTGCTTATCCACCAACACAGGGGATGTGTGAGAAAACAAACACTTCTTTCTTTCAGATGTCTAAATCGACAGGCAACTTCCTCACCCTCACTCAAGCTGTTGACAAGTTTTCTGCAGATGGTGAGTGTGTTCTGACCTGCATCTGATTGTCAATTATGCCAAAATGACTAAAATGAGTGTTCTGCTCTAAGGAGTTTATTGGAGTGTGTTTATTGGAGTATTGAATGGCAATAAATCTGCCACTTACCACCTGTTCTTGTTAAAAGGCTGCACTCTGTTTGGAAGATTGGGATGTGTGTTAGCCAACACCTGGTTCAGCCAGGAGCTGTTCCTGGGGTTGAGCCCTCCAGGGGGGGCCTGTTTCATCCTTCTGCATTCTCTTAAGAGATCAGAACACAAGATACACACTGTTGGTGAGCACGGGCTGTGTTACACTGTGTATCCATGTGTGCTCATGTTCCTTCTTCCACACTCCTGTATTTTGGGCAGTGACTGTGCTGCTCTCCTGGTTCTAGTGTCTGTCTGGTCCCTTCCCAAGGAGGGCAGTGTGCTTCTCCCAGGTGAAGTGCCTCCTTTGAGGCATCTCTGCCTGGCCAGGGCAGTTTGTGACTTTGCTGTGCATTTATTAACTCTGACTGAAGTGAGCTGTCACACGTGCAGGAGGCACAGGGCTCCAGGGATTATTATCCAGCCATGGTAGCTGATCCCATTTCCTTCAGGCATGCGTTTGGCCTTGGCTGATGCTGGAGACACTGTGGAAGATGCCAACTTTGTGGAAGCCATGGCAGATGCTGGTATTCTTCGTCTCTACACGTGGGTGGAGTGGGTGAAGGAAATGATTGCAAACAGGGACAGCCTGAGGAGTGGCCCTGCCAACACCTTCAATGACAGAGTCTTTGCCAGGTATGGTACAAAGGTTAATACAGTTTGGGCCGTTTTTTTCCTTGTAAGGAGCAATCCTGTAGTTTGTTTTTTTTTTTCTCCAAATTAATTAATTCCATAAAACAGAGCACATTCCAGAACAGGTCATGGGGTTGAGCTGCACTGGTGACACTGACAGTGTTTTATACAACACTGCCATTATGTGGGGCAGATTATACAGTATTGATGTTGCCACTTCCCTTCCCTCCCCAGTGAGATGAATGCAGGCATAATGAAGACAGAACAAAATTATGAGAAGATGATGTTTAAGGAAGCTCTGAAAACTGGCTTCTTTGAGTTTCAGGTAGGAGGGCTCTTTTGAGGTGTAAGAAACTGACACCTGGTATTTGTTACTTTGTGGATTTCTTTTGATCCTGCTCTCTCTGATCCTTAATTATACAGCTGAATTGGAATCAGAATTGTGGCAAGAAATGAGTACTTTAGTGGAATAAATCTGGAATTGTAGAGGTCTGCTTGTGCCAGTTTACAAATGTCCAGAATAAGACAAATGTGATGCTGCAAATAGTCCTGATATTCTAATACAAGCAAAAAGCTGCTTAAAAAAAGGACACTATTAAAAAGCATTGCTTTTCTTTAACTCCTTTGTAATAAGGAACTCTTCATAAGAAATCCAGATAATTCATCAACAAAATTGTTTGGAAGCAGAGTGCTTTTTGATATCCTCCATAAACCATGTCTCCAGAGTGTCTGCAGAGCCACTGCTGCTCCACTTAATGAATTACAGACACTCCTTCATGTGGCTGCTTTGAGATACTCAGGAGTAGGATTGAATAGGCTGAATTATGTGTAATGATAGATCATATTCATTGCCTTTTTCTTAGTCCTTATTAGTATCTGTATGCAAGCTATTTGGGATGACAGCACCTGATACACAGCTGTGGATGTTTTTGTCTTTTATGTTTGTGCCAATAAACACTTTTTTTAAAGTACCACATTAATGCAAAAATCCGATGGCCAACTGGCAGATTCACGCTCTGGTGCGTCAGGGAAATACAGTTCTTAGAACTCAATAATGGATTATTACAAGCTGCTCATGCTGTGAAGGCGTGTTAGAGCCCAGGAGTGTGTGAGTGTTTCTCCCTGGCAGTTGAGGGCTCATGGCTGTTTTGGTGTGTTTCAGGCAGCAAAGGACAAGTACCGGGAGCTGGCGATCGAGGGGATGCACAGGGAGCTGGTGTTCCAGTTCATCGAGGTGCAGACTCTGCTGCTGGCTCCCATCTGCCCCCACCTGTGTGAACACATCTGGTCCCTGCTGGGGAAGGTACTGATGCTTCAGTTCTGTCATGGACTCAGATGTAAGCTCTTGCTGGATTTCAGTAACACTCATGTCAGGTGTTACTCTTGTGCAAGTAGAAGAAACGTATCAGAATCCAAAGAGCCAGAATGGCTCCTTGTCCCTGGGACAGTGACCACAGGGAGCCTGGCTGTTGGTGTGGTGATACGTGCAACTTTAATACCAGTCTCTTTGATTGTCTGCTCACAAGGAGGTGATCTCAAATTAAGCCAAACAATGGAATATTCTTACACTTGTGCATAAAACGTAGTTTTGGGGTTTTTTTTTAAGTGCCTTTTGCTTGTAGATGGAGTTCTTTAGCCATATGGCAGTTGTGATTGTAGGTATAGTCCTGAACACACTTGCAAAGAAGTGCTTGTTGGCTGTGTGCTCGCTCCTTTATGACCTAGTTACAGGTGACCTCCCTGAGGTCCGAACTGTCCAAACTCCACTTTCCAGTCAAGCTATAATGGTTGGAAAACCCACCAGATAATGTGTGTTCACCCCAGTGCATGTCCCTTCTTCCTCTCTCCAAAGCCTGACTCCATCATGAGAGCCTCCTGGCCAGCAGCAGGGCCTGTGGATGAGGTGTTGATTCGCTCCTCTCAGTACCTGATGGAAGCAGCTCACGACCTCCGGCTCCGCCTCAAGAGCTACATGGCACCTGTGAAAGGAAAGGTGAAGGCTGTCTAAGTGTGTGTGCTTGATAATTCTGTAATGCCCAAGGACTCCTTCCTAATTTTTTTTGTTCCCTCAGAAAAGCACCAAAGAGCCTGCCCAGAAGCCTTCTCACTGTACCATCTACGTGGCCAAGAACTACCCTCCCTGGCAGCACACCACCCTGTCCGTCCTGCGCAAGCACTTCCAGGTGCTCCTCCCTTCCTGTTCCCTTGAGCTGCTTCCCTGCTTTTTTGGGGCTCCTTTTCTATCTGTAAAAAAATTTGTAAGCTGTAACTTGTCGCCAAATGATTTCAATAGATTAATTTTCTTTATGGTTTTACAACTGTACAATAAGTTTTGGTGCTTAATGAAGATGTCCCAAGGACTGTTATTGATTTGACCATTTTATTGGTTTTGACAATCTGAGTAAAAACATACCTATGCTCTGCTATTTCTTTCATTTGTAAGTGGCTAACTTTGAAAATATTCTTTTTCCCAAGTATATTTCTGTGGAAACATTGTTGACTGACAGACTAATGCTGCCTTACTCTCTAAGTGGGCTTGGAAGTGTTGTTCTGATCCTTGAATAGGTGTGTACCACTCAGCAGTGTTAATAGGTTGAAATGGAATAAATCAGTCATAAGGAGAAATAGTCCTTTCTGAAAGCAGAAGGATCTGACATGTGGAAACTGCTCAGAGTGGCTTTTAGGATCCTGATGAACTGTCCTCAGCTTGGACACACCTGGGTTGTAGCTGATAGACTTGGGAGTCCTGATTATTCCAGCTTTTGGCACTGAGGTTGTGGCTTGTGGCACTCCATTCCTCATGTGGAGTTCTGGGGGTATTCACCTTTGGACATTTTTCTCTATATTAGTGTTAAATGCTGTTTGGACTGATGTTGCAAAGGGATGAGTAAATTATCTGTGGAATTGATGCTGACAAACCTTGCTGGCATTTATAGGAAAGCAGGGAGAGTACATGATATAAAAGGGCAAGTTTTTAAATAATAGCTATTCTCTTCAATGGTTGTTCATCCATGTTTAGGTCAGTGGAGGTCAACTTCCAGATAATAAAGTAATTGCCAGTGAGCTGAATACCTTGCCAGAGCTGAAGAAGTATATGAAGAAGGTGATGCCTTTTGTTGCCATGGTGAAGGTGAGTGTCAGAGGGACATTCTGGTACAGGAAAAGCTTTGGTCAATGAAGTGTCTCCCTCCTGCCTTTTGCTTATTTGGCTTCGTCCTGTGTTTGTCTATAAACATCTTTAACACCTCTGTAAGAAATACATAACAAAAATGTCTCTACACGAATTAGCCCAGATGAGCTCAGGGTCTGGTTGAGGCTTGGTGCTTGCAGGTGCTTCAAACACATCTGGATTCTTCTACATTTTAAATGTATCATATTTGACTTCTCCAGTTTTTCATGGTGAAATGAGAATCAGGTGTTGCTCTGGAGACATAAAAACTGGAAGCTAAAACCAAGGCCAGAATTAATTGATTGCAGTACTTTAAAGGGAGATAAAAAGGGACTATTCTTAGCCTTGAATGGAATTATGGATTTTGTGTATAATTCTTATGTTTATTACTTAATATTCTGATACTCCATTATTTACCCTGAGTCATGGAAGCCTATGAAAATCTTGGCTTCCATTTTTTTAAAGGAACTTTTTTCTGCTTGCTTTTGCAATAAAAATTCAATGCAGCAAGAAGCAAGGGTCAAGAAGCAATGAATTCACAAAATTTAAAAAAATGAAGGTTGCAGAGTGGGATTTAAAGCCTCTTTGGTGACTTCTCATGATCTGTAGAAGTTGAGAGGGATTAGTAATGGAAAAAATCTTAATGAGTGTAAAAAAAAATAAATTACTCTTTCTCCTTAAGATCTAGCTTGACTTTTGAAATGCACATAATAATGTGTTTTATCTAAAAGCTTTGTCATGTGTTCTAAATGGAGGTGCTCTTTGCCCTCTCTTTGGGGGTTACTCTGATTATCCCTTTTCATGGGAGCTTGGAAGCCTTCAGAGGAGCAGGAAAACACAGAGCAGCTCTGGAGCTTCCTGTCTAAATTTGTAAGAGCTGTAGGGATGTGTTAGATCCACTGAGCCATCTGGGAAAGATCAGACAAGCCTCTCAGTCCTGTGAGTTAGGGCTGAAACATTCCTGGTTTTTGGTGTCCTTAGTCTGGCAGCAGTGAGTGATCCTGGGGCTCACAGGGGCTGCTGTGCTGAGGTCTACCCAAAATCCATCCTTTCACCTTCAAAGAGAGTAAGCAATTTCACATAGAGACATGGGAACATCTGACCCCAGACTCCCCAGATCAGAGTGTTTTTGTCTGAAACCAATTATTCAGCACTTCCAGAGTACAAGGAGCACTTCTGCTTGTGCTTCCCACTCATCAGAGGAGGGCTGAAATGTGCAGAACCTCGGTGATTTACAAAAGGAAGCAGTTCCGTGTTAAAAGGGAATCTTTCACATTAAACTGATGAGGAAACCGGGAAACCACAACCATGCTGAGGCTGACAAAGCAGAGCTTCAAAGGAGACAGCTGGCTCAGCATGTGAGAGCCAGGCAGGGGCAGAGTAAACTCTGAAGAGGAAGTTCTGTTTTAGTAAAAAAAAAAAAAATTCGCGTGGTTTTTATATTGCCTTTAATACTCTGTCTCTTGTGACTGTTGCTGCTGGCTTTCTGGACTAATTAAGTTACTTTTATGTTAACATACAAAGTGGTTGTTATTTCCCTGCAGAGAACTTGTTGTACGGCTGCTGTGAGCACGTCCAGGTGTTGTGGGCTCGTCCTTTATTTTAAACTGGGTCATAAGCCTGAGTTTCCTGCTGTGAAATGCCACTGAAATGCTGACTGATTTTTGTGAATTCTCAACCTGCACATTAAGTAGGGATTATAAATAACTGTGAATGTCAAACACCTTTTCAATTCTATATTAAAAATGTGTTCTAACTGCTCTTACTCCTCCCATCAGTGTCACCAACTCCCTGCAGAAGAAACCCTGTTACAAGAAAATTATTGCTCCAACGTTAGTGTTGTGCCAGCAGAGAGCTCTCAGATTTACAAGCCTGTTCTTTTCATGACTAATGTGGATAGTTTGCCATTTTGAAGCACCATTTTACTTGCAGCATTTAGAGGTTTTTAATACCCTTTTTTTTTTTACCCCTGACAGGAAAACCTGGAGAAGAATGGTTCGCGTGTTCTGGATCTGGAACTGGAGTTTGACGAGCGTGCAGTGCTCATGGAGAACATTGTCTATTTGACAAATTCCCTGGAGGTTGGTACAGACTTGGCACCCACTACTCAGCATTTGTTGGGATAGCTGGAGGACCAGCCTTCCCTAAGGCTCTAACCCTGTTTAGATTAACTTCTGGGTGTACATTGCTCAAGTTAACAGTGTTTTAGCAACTTTCTGTTTCCATTTGTGAAATGAAGGTGTATAAATCTGTTCAATCTAGACATGAGACATGGGTAGGTGTGTGCTACACAAACATGGTCCCAGAAAACAGGGCTGGTTTTTACTGCAGTGCTGGATATATCTGTAAGAGTAAAGTGAGACTTCTGCAGAGATATATTTCTCTGAGCCAGCCTGTATCTTACATGTTTCCAGCTGAGGAATTACATGTTTCCAGCTGAGGAATTGAGAAGGAGCTGGTTCAAGGCATTACTATCAAGAATGATCAGTCTTTGGGCTCTTACCCATTGACTGCAGCGGGCTCTGGTAAGGGCTTTTCACGCTGTGCTGTGTAAAAGGGATCCAGTCTGGTAGCAGTTGTGCTGCTTCATATGAGGAACAGAATTTAGTTTAATAGGAAACACGGCAATGAGGGGACAACTCTGGCAGGTATGTTTAAAAACCCCAACAAACAAAACCCCACTAAAGCAGTCAAAAACCAAGCCCAAACCAAAAGCAACCATTTCAAGAATTAGAAAATATATATCACAGAATATGCCAAGTTGGAAGGGATCCAAAAGGATCATTGAGGCCAACTCCTGGCCCTGCACCCACTCCCAAGAGTCACACCATGTGCCTGGGAGTGTCATCCAAATGCTAATTGAACTCTGTCAGGCTTGGTGCTGTGACCACTGCCCTGGGGACCATATTCCAGCATCCAACCACTCTGTATATATTGTAGAGCTTGATGTAACCTGTACAGTGTGAAACAAATGTGACTTCATTGGGCTTGTCCCATGTCAAAACAACCACTAGAGTGAGCAACAACTTTTACTTTAAACTATCTGTTAATCTGCAAAACCCACTGACCTGAGGGAAGGAGCAGTGGGTCAGTGCAGCTGTTGAACAGGGGATCTTTCATATGGGACAAATTGAGCAGGAGTTGTCAGGTTATGCCCCAGTGCAGACTCACCCCATGTGATGACCCCCAGTCATGCCATCAGCTCTGCTGCAGGGAGCTGAGGGTCACTGGGAGGTTTTCAGGGTTAATGGGAGCTTGGTGTGTCTGTGGTGTCCCTGCCAATGAGCCACACTGGGTGCTGACCTACATTGGAGGGAGTTACCTGTGTAGGACATGACTGAGCAAGTCAGGAGGTCACCCCTCAGCTCTGCTGAGTCTGAGTTGGGCTGTGTTGGTGCTGTGCCCCCCTCAGCCTCCCCCAGTTCACAAAGGCTTTGGGGACAGGTGGCTGTTGGGCAGAGGACCATGAGGGAGGCTGGGGGAGCCTGGAGAGCGTGACCTGAAGGCAGTGGGTTTGTGGAGACTGGCTGAGGGGAAGATTTCAGAGCAAGCTGGTGCTGCTTAGAGAGTTAAGGGTGACCAAGCCAACCTCTGTTGGGGTGGTGGGCTGCCAGTCAGACAAGGGACAGTGACCAGCAGTTGGGTGCAGCTTGTGAGGCTTGGGGAACATTGTGGGGACAGCAGTGTATCCTCGTTACAGGCCACCCAGAGAGGCCGGGGGGTCTCTGGGGATCCCTGCCCTCAGAAACTCATTAGTGGGGTGTTGTGCACCTCACACAGGGAGTAGGTGATGCTCCAGTCCCCTCCAAACAAGACTTTATTGTTTTAGGTGTGCTGTTGTTGCCCTGTGTCAGTGCAGGTTTACTTTCTACTTTCCTACACAAACAGCTGTTTGATGGGGATGTAATTCCTGCTGTTCCTTCCAAAGCCATTTAGCTCCTGCTTATTCCCTCCTCTCCCATTTTTTTCTGTTTTACAGCTGGATCATATTGAAGTGAAGTTTGCTTCTGAAGCAGAAGATAAAATCAAAGAAGACTGCTGTCCTGGAAAACCTTTTTCTGTATTCAGAACTGAGGTAAAATCAGAAATTTAGATAGCGGAAGTCTTAAAAACGTAATTTGAAACTTAAAAAAACAAAACAACAAATCAAAAGTAAATATGCCATTTAAGAACTTCCATCAGACAAGATCATTCATCATGTATCAATATTTCTAGTTCTTTTAGCAATAAAAATGTCATTGATTTCCCTAAATGTGTCCTAAACCCTTGTTATACTCTGGGCTGTATTTTAGAGTTGGGGCAGTGCTGGCATCCTGCACTGCTGGGCAAGTTCTAAAGGGAGTTTATCCCAGAAGATTTGTGGACAGCAGATGTTTATTTGGTTTAGTTTCATGTTTCCCCTGAGGGATCAGAAGCACAGGTTCTCCTTTAAGGTCTATGTTGCCTCTCTCAGCCTGGCGTGTCTGTGTTCCTGGTGAACCCTCAGCCCTCCAATGGCCACTTCTCCACAAAAATGGACATCAGGCAAGGCGACAACAGAGAGACCGTGATCAGGCGCCTGATGAAAATGGACAGAGGAATCAAAGGTAACCACTAGCACAGGTGTCCAGCTGTCCCACCTGGTGAGACCAACAACTCCAGGAGAGAACTGGAAGCCAGAGCTGCTGAAGGTTGTGCTGCTGCAATAGGTGCAGTAGGAACAGAGCTGTGTTTTGGTGAAAGATGCAGGGACTGAGAATCAAACCAATCTGAAGCACTGTGAGCTGGGTGTAAAGGGAAATCTGGACCTCATCCTTAAACTTGTTGACAGCAGAGGAGTTTTTCTGAAAACAAGGGAGATGAAACAGGGGCTCCCTCTGTCTCTTCCCAGAAGGTGTCAGTGTGCTGTTGGGCACAGGCCTGGAAGGCTGTACTTACAGGAAGGCTTGGCTGAAGGATTGCAGGCTTCTTATGGATTTTTCTTGGACTGCTTTAGCAGTCTTTTATTAGTGTGTATTTTAATAGGGAATTGTGTTCCCAACAACTCTGATCTTCCTCTTCCTCCCAGTCTCTGCAGCTCATTCCTCAGAAAATGAGAAATAACTGGTTGCTCAGAGCTCTCCTGAGCCAGATAAGGCAAATTCAGTGCTTGGAGTGTGGTACTGGGAGCTGGGATTTGTGTGGGGTTTCCCCATTTCTGCTGGTAATTTACTGTGTAACCACTGAAGAACATCATTGTATTGGTGTAAACCTTAACACGACTGTTATTCCCAATAGAATGTATTTCCTTGGAGCAGGTGTGGAAGTCCCGAGGGGTAACATTGTCCTGGCTCACTTGTGTACAGCTCCCACGGCCTGACCAGCCCCTCTCTCTCTGCAGATCTCTCCAAAGTGAAGCTGATGAGGTTTGATGATCCTGTGCTTGGGCCCCGCCGTGTTCCAGTCCTTGGCAAAGAGGAAGCAGGGAAGACTCCTATCCTGGAACAAGCCGTCTTCCACATCGACCTGGCCCAGAGGCACGTCCGCGTCACCGAGAACGGCCTGACGAGGGACATTGGGGACACAATTGTTTACCTGGTTCACTGAACTGGCACATACCTGGCAGTGAGAAGGCTCATGGAGGGACTTTGAAGCATCTGTAATAAACAAAGAATTTGTTCCATTAAAAAAAAGCCCACCCCAACCAACCTGAGTTCCTGTGTGAGGTCCCCCTGCTCTTTTAAACAGGGATTTAATAAAATTATTTTCCCCTGAACCTTCTTGGCTTCTCTTGAAACAGTTACCCTGAATGCTAATGTGGAGACTCTTCTTTCCAGCTTTGAGCTGGAAAGTCCTGCTGGCAGGATGAATGTCTGATGTCCCATCACTGTTTATTCCCATCACTGTTTATTCTGTCCTGGGTAACACCTGAGGATGGCACTTCTTTTTCCTTTCTGATCTCAAGTACAGAGCAGACTGAGGAGCCCCATCCTTGGTTAACACTGTAAGTAGTCTGGAATATAAAAAGATAAATCTATGTAGAAGCCATACAGCTGGTGAGAAAGGAATGCTCTCTGTTGCATATCACCCGGTAAAATGTCTCTCTGCAGCAAGCCTTGGGTAGGAATTCCTTGCTCAGGAATTCAGTTCAGAGCAGTTTATTAATCCCTGCAGGCTCTGCAGGCAGAAGAGAGAATTATTGACTCTGTGGCACCAGTGGAGCATCCAGAACCTGTGTTTTGTTTAAAACAGCAGCAGTTACTGCTCAGCAGAGCCTTACTGAGTCAGAGGGATTGTGTGACCTTGGGGAATTATTTTCCACTGATGGGGGGAGCAGCAGCAGCATCACCCATGAGCTGGACTTGTACATGGGCTGCTGGGCCTGGGAAACAACTTTGGAATGATCTTTGTTAACCTTTGTTTGTGCCTCCAGGGATCCCCAATCAGCTCCTGCACTGTCTGAGTGGCAGCAGTGGCAAATCTTGGTGCTGTGGCAGAGCTGGGCTTTGGCTCCATCTGCTTACTGTGATTGATCTGGGGGCATCCTCAGCCTCCCCTTTTCCCCCATCCTGTCCCATGGTCAGGGCTCTGGGCTGCTGGGGTTCCAGAGCCCAGAGAGAGGGACACTCCCTGCACCCAACCAAAACCTCACACCCTGGAAAAATCCATACTGGCCTTTGAAGAGGGAACAAGAAAATCCTTGAAAGGGAACAGGTATAAACTAAAGCAAAATGGTAGCTCTGGGCAGGGGTCATCTTACTTTCCCTCCAGGTTTCTTTTTTGTCTTTCATAACATGTGAGGAGGAGAAAATCAGCTGATTTGTGTTGAGGCCCTGAGTTGGGTTCCAAGGCAGATCCTTCTGCAGGTTTTGTTCTGACGTGGCTGAGCACTGGGATGCTGGTGGAATGGTGGGAAGTTTGTTGTGCTGCCTGGCTGAGCACAGGGGAGACATCCCAGTCAGGGCAGGTCAGGTCAGGGGCTGGACTGAGCTATGCCAGCGCAAGGTCCTTCACTGGATTGGGCCTGTGAGCTCACTGGGCCATTGGAATGACCTGGGTGGACGTGCAGGATGGGAAGCAGTAGCTGATCCTTGGTTGTGCCATGTGTGAGCCCTCCTTGCTGCTCCTGGGGACCCTCGGAGACACTGGGCAGTGCTTCCAGCTCCTGGCCACTTGCAGGAGCTGCCGTGCACTGAGGCTGTCCTGGTTCTAACCTGCCAGTGAGGGAGCCTAAGTAGTGGTTCCTTTCATCCATCCCTTTCTTCTCCCTCACCACCCAACACGCCTGGTTTTTAAAAGTAAAGTGGAGGAGTATTTTACAACAGTCCCCATCTCTGCTACTGCTCCTCTTTGGGAATTTAAACCTGGATATATCTCCAAGTAACCTGGGTGAGTTAAACCTGGACACAGTGCCCAGATCTCATACCGCAGCAGTTTTTGACCCAGTGGTGGCTTTGGGAGTGTGAGATTGAATTGCCGCCTCCAGCTGGGACTTGTGAGCTGAAAATTTCATGCAGATTTATTTGCTGCTGTTGGGAGGGCAGCCGTGACCCCCAGGAGCTGCCGCTGAGGTGCTGATAGCACAGGGTGGAGCACAGGGCATCCCCCAGGGCTGGGACTAGAAACAGCACTGAGCTGTCCCTGCCCCCATGGACTCCTACAACAGAGTGAAGTGCTGTGCTCTCCTCTTGGCCAGAGGTTTCAAAGCACTTTGAGAAGAAAGAGTCAAGAAATGCTAAATATTATCATCTTGTTTACTTGTAGGTTCCTGCTGAGGGCAAAGAGCCTCAAAAGTAGCACTGGAGCTTGAGCTGGAACCTGGCCATGAGTGGGAGAGCACATCCTGCGTTCCTGGCCTTGGAATCAGGTAACCCCCTCACCCAGGTAACACCCCTGCCCCCCCTGCCATCTGCTCCCGAGGGTGTGAAACCTGAAACAAGAAAGTGAAAATAAACATTCCTGGTTGGGTTTTTTTTTCATGCGAAAATTTTTAATGGTGCCACAGCAGCCCCCGTGGGCTCATGAGCCTCACGCGGCGGGTGCCCAAAGCTTTCCCAAGCCCCGTGTTTCCCCCAGTTCCCTCCCCTGTTTCTCCCAGAGTCCCCCTGAAGCCCTCCCCCAGTTCCCCCCGAGTGGTCCAACTGTGCTGGCAGTGCCCTCACGCTGCCATCACTTCCAGTGCGTGAAGGGCCATAACCCATTTGGCCCCAATTAATTTAATTACCTACAGGCTACAGAGCTAAACATTAGTGCTATAAACTTAGATGAATAAACTTCTGAAAACTTAAAATATCTTTAAACTTTTGCTTTTTGTTACAGAAATACAAAATAAATAGCTTGAGGATTGATACAAAACAGGAAACTAATATCTTCTTGTTTATTGACTTTTCTCCCAAATAGTATCTTAAGTTGAAAAAATCTTTTAAAAAAATTAACTTCACTTCCTGGAAAAAGTATTCAGCATCCCTGAATTTGTACAAGTGTCTCTGAACAATAAACTAAACATATTTATTCCTTTTACCCATCACCAACTAAGCAAAGGTTATATATCCTACTATTTCTAAGATAAATATGTAAAAATAGTAATTTCTGTTTTCTCCCTGATAGTGACCCAGTTGTAACGTTTCACTGGAGCATTCCCTGGGCTCTGTGCAGAAAGAACTCAATGAAATTCCCTGCTCGGTCACACAGGGGATCAGGGAAGATCCTTTTGTTGGCCCCTTCTGCCTTTAAAACCTATTTTGGCTGGAACTTTGGTGCAAATAGATCTTTTTCACCTTTCGTTACCCCTACAGTCCTCACCAGCCTGACAGTGCAGTCTCTGATCCATCACCGCTTCCCATTGGGAACAGGTATGAAGGGATCAGCCTGTGGAGCTCCCATGGACCTCACTGGTAAGTCCCCATCACTTCATGGGCAGTTCGGGGTTCTAAACACTGATTTCATGAATATTTGGAAATGTTACTTTTTAAACAGGGCAGGTACTGAGGCTTGTGACAAAAAACCTGAACTGGTTGGGTCTCGAGCTGTGATTGCACTTCAAACACATCACTGCACAAACGAACTGCAATAACTGCTGGGCAGGGAGTGAACAGGAGAGCAGTGTGCAGCGATGCTGCAGCCAGTCCAGTTCTGCAGAATTCCTTGCAGAATTCCCTCCTAAGACTGAGCATCGTCCTTGTGGCACCTTTCTTGTGGCAGGTGGAGAGTGAGTTCCCTCTGGGCCCAACGTTCTCGCCCCAGGATGGCCTGAAAAGGGGGCTCCTCTGCATCCTCCTGTGTCTGAGATGAGGTGTTTGTGCCCAGGGCAGGGAGGCCCCCTCTACATGGAAGATGTGGAGAGAATTAGTGAATGCTATGTTTTCTTACCTCTGCTGATGATTTATTAGGAAGCAGGACTGCAGCCCAGGCTCGGGGGCAGGTTGTGTGCTAAAGCACTCCCAGGGTTCTGCCAGGCTGGGCAGGCAATTAGAGCCGCTGATGAATGATCTGATTCAGGCTCTAATTTGTTAACTAATCATAAGGAATGAGCAGATAGAAAATAAGCCCAATTGAAGAAGTTGGAGAGGTTCATTAATGGTCCCTCCATCCCTGAGTGCTGCTTTATGCTTTTCCCAGAGCTCCATTCCTGAGCTGTGCTGATGGACACGATGCTCAGGGTGTTTGGAGCCTGGCTCAGCCTGTCTGGGCTGGCAGAGAATGGTGTATTTTCATTACAGAAATACATTTTGCCATTCTGGTGCTGTTTCCTTGGTGCTGTGGCAGCACAGGAGGCTGCAGGCCTGGAGGGTCAGAAGGACTGGTCCCTCTGTACCAGTATGAGCGCAGAGGAACAACAGCCAGAGGGGAAACAGGGCCCTCCTGGCCAATATGGGAAGGACAAAACAGGGTCCCAGTGCTGGTGTCTGACCTCTCTTCACTGAGGAAACAGGCTGGAGAGAGTCTGGAAGGTGGGAAGGCAAGAGGGAAGTTAAATATATATAAAAAGAACAGAAACCCTCAAAGAGTTCGCCCACCTCCACGAGAAGCTGCCGCCCTCCTGCCAGCATGTGATGCCTCTCCTTCCACTGCTACACTATTAAAAAAAAAATTAGATGACAGCAGTCCGAAGGCCCAGGGTTTGAGGCAGATCCTCAGGGAAGATGCAGTGTACTTCAGGTTGCAGCCCAGAGCTGACACCAAAAATGTGAAGTTTGCTGATGTGCCAGGAACCCAGTGTGGTGATTCTGGTTGCAGAGTTAAGTGGGATGGAGTGATTCTTCCAGAACAGATGGTTTTGGTCCAGAGCGCTTGGGAAATTGCTTCCTGACAGTTGATGCCTTCCCCAGTGTGATTGGTTTCTCCACATGGATAAGGACCAGTTGCTGGGCACTGCCTCACTTGGAGACCATGATGGGTTAGCTCTGGATTAGCTCAGCAGGCTCTGCTTTAGGCTGGGCTTCTGGAAGACAGAGGTCTGAGTTGTCATCCCTCTTTCTTGGAATGTTCACATTCCACATGACACAGTCCAGGAGCTCCCTCCTGGTGCTGCTGGGGAGGAGGTGAGGAGGACTTGGCAATTCTGCTCAGTGGGCTGTGGCATGAAACCCGTGGGCAGGGCTGTCTGTGGGGGCAAGAGGCTTATTAGGGCCTTCAGCTTTAAAGTACGTCTTGTTTCCAGTTCTCTCTCCCTACATATTTTGAATATATTTAGGGCACTTATCACCATAGCATCACAGCTCTGAAATATCCTGTGTGTGAAACACAGGCATCCATCCCAAAATAGCTGCCTGCTCTTTTACCAAAGCACCAATACCAAGTGGAATTCTGTTTATTTCTGAGTATGCCTGGGATACATGGATGTGTCCATGCCAGATGCTTTCTGGTTCAGCTTTACAGGGATGAGAGTAGTCCTCAGCAGAGGACCAGCTTGTCTCCCCTGAGATGTTGAGCTGTCTCTGAGGTGGTATGGCTGAGTTGTGCTCACCTTCCTGTTTGTGGCTCGTGCCACCTTTATACCTGTGTGCACGACACATTTTCAGCCTGTCAGGGTGTTTCTGCAGGAGCTGAAATACTGACAGAGAGCACAAGATGAGAACTGATCTGTGCCTTGGTGCTTGTTGTGCCCCTGAAAATCCCCACAGGCAGGCCCAGCTTCCTGCTCCACAGAGAAAGTCTGGAAGAGTGAAGGACCAGGGGTTGTGGCCTAGTGAATGGTCTTATCTGTTCCCTTTGCTTAGTTCCAGGAGAAATTATCCTTCTCTGAGGCCCATGCCAGGGCCTCAGAGAGGTTTCATTGACCAGTGGAGTTCCTTCCCTGGGTCTCGATGCAGGTAATCGAGGATGGGATTTCATGGCAGTTTTGGAGGGACCACAGCTCCCACTGTCAGGAGAGGTGGCGGCCGGTGCCCACAGCTGGGGTGGGAACTGCTGGTGGATAAACCAGCAAAGAAACCAAAGTATGAAACCCAAAATCTGTTGTGCAGAGGTTTGCTGGAGAGCAGGCACAGCTGTGAGCCAGTACCAATCTCTGATTCTGCTGGCTTTCCTGGGATTCACAGGAGGATGCTTGCAATGGGGTCAGCTGGAAACTGGAGCTGGTGCTGCCATGGCAGAGGGTGGTCAGGGGCAGGGGAAATGCTGAATTCTGCTTTCTGTTGCACAGATGATGTTTCATGCATCTGAATGTAGACTGAAACCCATGAATCCCACTTAAGATATTTACAACAGCCACATCTGTGTGAGTGGGCAGTGGGAAGGGGCTGGAGGGAGCTCATGGGCAGGAGGTAGCTGACAGGTGATCAGAAGAAACTGAGCAATGAGGAGAAGCAAGATTCAGTGCCCTGACTGCAGAGCTTGGGTGACTGCAGTGGTGGCATGGCCCTTCCCATTGGCTCTTTCCTCTCCAAATCACCTTTTAGACTGTTCTGTGTTAAAATTCCTGGGCTACAACAAAAGAGAAAAGCAAGCAAGCAACTACCCTAAGAAAAAATCTGAGTAACTCCCCCCCTCCCCAAAGGCAGCGTAAATCGTCAGCCAGGAGCTGATCGACTCTGATTTATGGTTTCTTTATCCTGAGACAGGCAGGTAATGACCCGCTGTTAGATCTCTGTGGGCTTCCTGCAGCCCTGAGAAGATCAAAACAAGTGTAACTCTTTCTGATACCCGCAGGCTTCCCTCCCCTCCCGCCGATCCTGCGGTGCCGTACAGGCAGCGACACCGGGCAACATCAGTCCTCGAGTCCCATCTCCCGCTGCTCGAGCATCCCTGGGGCAGGGGGGCTCCCTCGGGGGCTCCCAGAGCCCTGCAAGCCTCAGGCGCTCAGGTCCCGAGGGTGCCGGTGGTGCGGGGACACGGGAGCCCCGTCCCCTCGCGCAGATGGGGAGCAGCGGAGGCTGTGCGGGGTCCGGGGTCCTGCGCAGGAGGGAGAGGAGCGGGTGTGGGGAGGAGGAGGAGGCAGGCGGGGGTTACCCGGTCAGTTTGCAGAGATGCTGCTGTAGCTCTTCTTGACGGGGAAGGTCAGCTGCCCCGAGAGGTCCAGCGACAGCGCCTTGGGGTGCAGTGACCGGCGCGGGTGCAGGGGGCTGGAGCCGAGCCGGGGCGAGTAGAGCACCAGCAGCTCGGGGCCCAGGCCGGCTTCGGGCAGCAGCACCTCGGGCTCCGTCCTGGCGCGCTGCAGGCGCGGCGAGGGCTGCAGGCTGTGCCGCTTGGGCGGCGGAGGGCTGTGGTTCTGGAACCGCACCGTCTTCACTTGCTGTAGCGAGAAGGGGACCGGGGTCAGGCGGGAACAGCAGCCCCCCTCGCCCGCCCTCCCTGCTGTGCCCAGCCCTGCAGAACCAGGGGGATGTGCCGAGGGGGCGGCTGGATCCTGCCTGGGGCACTGGATGTCTGCGGAGTAGCCCGGGGTGATGTGCAGCTGATGGCAGATGGAAGGGAGCTCCAAGGACCAGCACAGGAGTGCTGGTGGCTACTGGAGACCGAGAAGAGTTGGTCTGGAGAGCCATCGACTGAGTTAGCGGGAGGGAAGGAGCAGGAGGCAGCACGGCATCGGGAGGGTGGGCAGCCTGTCCTGCCCTCAGAGACCTGCAGGTTCTCTCAGCTGATGCTGCACTGCCTGGGAGCTCTAGGCTGGCTGGGCTTGTGGAGTGATTTGGGAACCTCTCTGGGTATCAAGGGAAGAGGAAGCTTCACTAGGGCAATTTGCAGAATGATTTCACTTCTGTGAGATTTCTCTCTGGCTGCCAGAGGGGAAAGAAATTCCCATTCCAAATAGCTCAGCCCAGCTGACATGAGGGAGATGGGGCAGCTCTGCAAAGCTCTGCCTAACACAAGACCTGACACCAGGTCTGTGGCATTTGCCCATTCCCTCACAGCCTCTTGGAGACCTTGATGGCATTCTTTTCTGATTTAAGACCTCAGAAAAGTCTCAATATTTGCTTGTGACTGAACTTGGTGACAGGGACAAAGCCCCTGCCTTTCTGTAGGGCTTAATCTGGACAGCAGTGCCAGCACAACACACACCTCCTTTGAGTGCGGCTGCCAATCCCAGTGCTTTCTATTGGAAGAAAACCTGGTGAGGACGGAACAAAGCCCTCAAGGGATTTGGCCCTGGTCAGTACTGGCTGACACTGCTGGTTCCAAGGGGAGGCGGGACCCTCTGGAGCACCGGGAAGCACGGGTCGTACCTTCTCGGCGCTGTTGCGGCAGGTTTCTGGTTTCACCAGGATGGACGGCGGGGCTGACGCAGGCGGCTTTGGAACTGCCTCACTCTTCACTGGAGGGTCTTTGGCATCCAGGATCACTGAGCTACACACGGAGGGGGTTCGACTCTCCCCTCCCCTGATCACAAGCGCCGGTGAAGCTTCGTGGGAGAGGTTTAACTTTGTTGCCTCGTCTGTGCCGGCTCCCGGAGGGACGCTGTGTGACGGGGAGCTGATGTGTGGGTAAATCTGGAACTGCTGAGGTCGCCCCGCAGCCGCGGAAGGACGCCTGAGGGAGCCCGTGATCTGCACAGGGGTCCCTGCCTGCCCCGGCCTCTGCAGGGATCCATCTGGGGAGCAAGGACCGAAGGAAAGAGAAAGTCAGCAGCAATCCAAAGTGGCACAGAGAGAGCAAGTGGTGAGCAAGTGGTGGTCACAGCCCTGCAGAACAGCCACGTTCACAGGATGCTGTGAGGCCGTAGCTCCCAGGGATTGCCACGTGCCCACCCCGAGGCACTGGGAATGGCAGGCAGCAATTCAACCGATTTTGAATCTAAACCCCTGCCAGGGCACTGCCTGCCTCTAGCTCTGCTGCCAGTGCTCGGAATGCACCACTTGGTTCCCCAAATACTCCTGGAAATGTATTTCAAAACAGTGTGTTTGGGCTGATGCTAAACCTTGCAGCCTCCTTGGAAAGAGTATAACCACTGAGCTCTGCGTAAACCTTTGCAAGGAGTTTTTCCATGGTGAGTCAAACCCTCTGGAACTCCCAAAGCAGCCAAAGTGAGGCCAAGCAGGGGTGTGGAACCATGAACCACAGCAGTTGGTGTGGTATGAGGGAAATGTGTCTGTCTCTTCCCTCCCAGAGCCCCCCAAGCACTTACTCTTCCTGGCACTGCCGCGGCCGCGCCGCAGAGGTGCCGGTCCCACCGTGCTCCTCCCCGGAGAGGGGATAGGGATGGGCAGCAGCACTGGCTTCAGGGCTCTGCTTTGCCTCGGGCCATTTTCAGAGATGCTCCCTTGGGAGGAGAGCGAGGAGGTCGAGAGTGTCCATGAAGTGTACAGGGAAGGCATCTTTGAGTCAGAGAGACTAGATTTCCTGTTGGAAAAGAAGAGTGAGAGCTGCTGGGTGCCATCCTGCCTGGTGAGGGACCACCCCCTTCCCTCTCCAAGTGTTTTTGTTTCATGTAAGAAAAAGCAGACCTGAAGAGGGGAGCAACATAGTTGCTGGGGAAGACACCGACTCTGCCTGTGACGAGGGACATGCCCCGCAACCAGCCGTCGTGGTCCTTCCCAAAGACACGGACCCCTTCTCCCTTTTGCAGCTCCAGCTCATCTGGTCCATGAGGCACATAGGAGTGGAGAGCCACGCACCTGGGGAAAGAGGATGTGAGGGGAGGCAGAACTGTCCCCGTGCAGGGTGGCTGGAGCACCCTGGAGCTCTGGGGTCTAACTGACGCATGTGTAACAGCAGTAAAAGAAAATGGTGTATATTGCAAAACTTTCCTCTATTTGTTCTTTAAAGAACTTTATTTTGCCTGCAGTGTAACGCAATTGCACTGTTGTTTTTTTTCAAAGGGAACATGATCTGCTCCCAAGTATCAATGAGTTACAGCCCGATACAGCAATTACTGGGTGTTATTTACAAAATAGAAACAACAGACTAGTTGTCTGGGTAGTCAGGGGCTATCCCAGAACCTGCAGGGCCAGTCTGTGTGAGGGGCTGCTCCCTTGGGGACTGGCACAGCCCAGGTGGGTCAGGGTGTTCTCATTCTGCAGCAGCTCATTGCTGTACAGGAGTCATCTCAAAGGGAGGGCCTGCAGGTGCTGGTCTGACACTGCAGGTTGGAAAGGAGCTGTGCAAACCAGGCAGCTGGGGGGACCCTCTAATACCTTCCTCATTCTGCAAATTATTTTAACGTCTTAGGAGTTTTCCTGTCCTTGGCATTAAGTGTGTCCAGGAATCTTGGCTGACCTATAATGGTGTGTGTAGGTGCCCAGGCTGTGGGTGGTGCTTGTGGGCACCAGTGTTCCCACAGCCTGGCTCAACACTGGGGGTGCTGAGTGCTGGTTAAACAGTGTGTTGTGATGCTGTTGTTATTTTAGGTGCATTACTACAGCGCCAGGCTGGTAAATCTTGTCTCGAGGAAAAACAAATCATCACAGCGTGTTATCCACAAATTTTAACTACTCTGGGAAAGTTTTCAAAAATTGGATCATCAAAACACCAGTGGCCATGAAGGTTTTAAAAAAAAAAAAAAAATAGAGTCACTTGAGGAGTGATTAGATTCTTCACTCTTAAAAAAATGTAAAGTGTATTGTTGACAAACCGGCAGAACTGTTTATCCATAAATACTGCAGCGAAGCAGTAAGGGGCAGGGAAAGTTCACCTGATGGGAACAGAACAACTCAGCTGTGACAACAGGTCTCTGCCACCCCCTGCTAAGACCAGCCAGGTACATTCCTTTGTGGATCTGCAATTGGATCTGAGCTGAGCTCCAGTCTGGCTGCACCTCCTGGCTGGCAGGAGCAACCTGAGGGAGAAGGCACAGGAAACTACACCCCCCCCCTTCCCCCAGAAGTATTTCAGCTTCCTTACGTACAGGTAAGCTGGCACATGGTGCTGCAGATGGGGAAGGGTGACGATGGCTGCTGAGGGCCCCAGCGGTCCTGGTGCAGGATAGTAAGAGGTGCTGACCTATGGGAGAAAAAAAAAGCAAAGAAAACCAGGTATTAATGTGGTTATCAGCTTCTTTTAAGACACTGGAGGAGTGGCTAAGAACATTTGACTGGCTTCACCCAGCCTTCAAAGAAACCATCAAAGACGTTTCAAGAAATAGAGGTTTGCAGCATTTGACTTAAAAAAAAGACCAGGCAGAATCACTGGGGTTAGAAAAGATCTCCAAGAGCATTGAGTCCAACCTCTGAGCGATTCCTCTTGTCAACCAGACCAGGGCACTGAATGACATATCCAGTCAATTTTTGAACACCTCCAGGGATGGTGAGTCCACCATCTCCCTGGGCAGCCCATTCTAATGCCTCTCAACCCTTTCAGTGAAAAAATTCCTCCTAATGTCCAACCTGAACCCTCCTGGGGGCAGCTTGAGTCCATTTCCTCTTGTCCTGTCTCTATTTGCCTGGGAGTAGAGCCCAATCCCCACCTGGCTACAACCTCCTTTCAGGCACTTGTAGAGAGTAAAAAGGATTCCTTTTCCCAGGGTGAGCCCCCCAGCTCCCTCAGCTGTTTGATTCATGGTCCTTCCACATGAAGACCCTTGCCAGGGCACGGCTGAGTTGGACTGATGGTGCTCACCCCATCCTTTAGCAACAGAGCCTGTTGGGGCAGAAAAGCTGGGGTGGGGAGAGGCTCTGGAAGCAGTGATGGAACAGGATAACCTAAACCAACAGCTATGACTTCCCAGAGTTACATGTAAGCCCTAAACCTGTATCTGTTGCTAATCCCATAGATGGGAGATCCACTTGAGTGGGGAGACCCTCCTTCTCCTCTCCTTGCGTTTGGTGTTCTCTCATCCCTCTTCACTTGGCTCTGAGCAAGACGAATGCCTTTGATCCATTCATGGTCTCTGGTGCTGCTTCAGGAACTAAAAGGAGTTTGGGAAAATGGCATTTCAAGCCCAGGCTTTGACCAAGGAGGAGACCGTCACATCTGCCGGGTGAGGACTGGTGTGATCACTGCTGTTTCACTTGTTTATTTAGCTCCAGCTGGAAGTATTGAACCCTAAAGTAATACAGTTCTTGCCCCAGTGATCCTTAATGACTATGATTAAAGCCATTTACCACATCTGTGGTGTCTGAGGAGCCCCACAGGCCTGTGTGCAGGGTGGGCAGGGAGCAGCAGTTGGCTGCACGGGCAAAGACCCCTCGCTCAGGGTTGTGTGTGGCTGAGATGGGCCCTTCCCCACTGTCATTTTGCACCTGCAGGGTGGTAGCAGCCACCATAATGTCCCCTCTGTGCTCTTGTAGGGATATTTGGTGTTCCAAGGAGGAACTGCAGCCCCATTTCTGCTGCTGCCGCCGTTTCTACCTCACATGTGTTGTGCCAGAGCTGCTGTCTCCTGCTAAGGGTCCCTGTCGTGCCTGTGAGGCCATGGGCAGTGTGCTGAGCTGTTCCCATGCCCTGTCCCCCCTTGTCTTGAAGCTTGAGGGGGTCTCTGAGGTGAGGTGTGAGCTGTTGGATGTCCTCTACCTGGCATCCTGCTGAGGGTCCGGACAGTACCCCTAAACCAGAACCTGCCTGTGGGCCGTTTCTATTCTTCTTCTGAATTTGGTTTTGTGTTCCCTATGCTCACTGGGCTCTGCAGGGAACCCAGGAAGGTCCCAGCTACTGAACCTGTGGATCTGTGCCAACCAAGTCCACTCCAACTCATCCCTTTGGCTTCTGACCTTGCTCTTCTGGTTGCCAGTGGTGCTGGCAGCACAGCAGCCCTCGGGGTGGGGGCAATGAGGGAGCACTCGGTGCTGCTCCGGCCTCTCCATAAAGGAGAGGCTGCAGTGTGGAGGGAGGACAGCAGTGGGCAGCCTGGCATCCTTGGGATGCTCTTCTGCTGAGCTGTCCCTTCTGCAGCACAAAAGGTGCCCTGGGGTGAACTGCTGCTGGCAACAGCTCATTCCCGTTTGGAATCGAGCGCTGAGCACGCTGGAAGGCAACAGCCTGGTAGTGGCATGGCTGTGCCAAGCTCTGCCATGGCTGTGCTGTGTGGTGGCAGGAGCGTGGCTGCTCTCGGGGGGAACAGAGCTCCCAGCAAGGCAGGGCAGCAGCAGCAGCATCCCGGGAAGCTCAGGGCAGCGGAACGTCGCTGGGCTGGGATGTGGCCGCCAGTCGTGCTCTCCAGCAATGACCACAGGCTCTTTAATGAGGCAAACTGAGGCTTTAATCTCGTGTTCATTTCAAATCTAATTTCTAGTGGTCAAGTCTGTAACGCGGTGCTGGAGCACTGGCTTGGCACGGACCTAGGGAAAAAGAAAAGTGACTCACCAGCTCTGGTGCTCTCCAGTAAATTAAGTTAATTAAAACACCCCATCAATTCCAGCTTCTGTCTCAGACCCAGAGTGACAGGTCAGCTTCAAAACCATCTCTGCATTTCTCATTTGCTAGTCCAGGCAGGGTCAGACCAGGTGTTCATAAAGTGGATTGGAAACTATAATTCTACTTTAATAATTATCATTGTTAAAATGTTTGAAATTTTGGGATTCAGAGTTTGTTTTCCCTGCATTGGAGAAAAATTACAGCCTTTTACTGTTTTTCCTGATGGAACTGTGTTGAAGTATCCCCTGTTGTCTGGAAAGCTCCATGTTTTCCATCTCTATGTTCCCCTCTGACTGGGAGCAGCCATCCTTTAGCCTCCTCAAAGCTGCCTTTGCGTTTGCAATGGAGAGGAAAAAAGACTGAATGAAATATTTTCCAGCCATGGATAACTGGTTCAGCATTTGCTTTTGCTGATCTCCTGTAAGTACCTTGCAAGCCCTTATAAGTACAAAGAGTTTAATTCCCTGCCTCTCCTGAAATCCCTCTCTTGCTCCATCTCCCATTCTACTGTGCCACCAACGTGATTCCCAGCACTGCTGACACAGGCAAGTCGCTGCCGAGAGTGTCCGTGCGCTGCCTTGAGGTGAGGGAGGCCTTCCCCATCCCATCACGGGGCCGTGGGAGCTCTCAGTGCTCTCCTGGATATTGGGTCCTGCAAGTTCCACATCATTTAACACACAGGAAAGCCAGGTGTAGCAGAGGGCAGCTGTGGGGTTTATCAGCTGCCTTCCCCGAGCGGCAAAGGGGAGCAGCAGCAGGTCCAGGGAATAAGTTCGGTTGTGACTGGGAAGAGATTCCCGGGGAGGCGCGGGCGGCAGCGCCCCGCTGCCCTCACCCCGCAGCCGCTTGCGCAACAGGCACATGCACAGACACGGCGGCCACAGCCCTGCAAACTGGTTCTGGCTCCGTCTGAGCCCGGCTTGGCACCGCCAAGGGGAAGGAAGAGCTGGAGGAGGAGGGCTGGGGCAGTGCCGGTTATTCCCTTTTATGGGCTGAAATGAGTCCGGCTGCTCGGTGGTGGTGGGAGTGCCAGGCAGGCAGGTGGTGCTGCGGGGAGCCCGACAACCCCCAGCGCAGCCTCTCCCGCTTTGCTTCTCCAGCCGTGCGCTGTCGCTGACAATGTCTGGGTGCAGCCCCCACCGTCTCCTCGACCTCTCAAGTACCCTCACGATGCCTGCCTGGGCTTGCAAAGGAATCTCAGCTTTGCAGCTCAGTCATTGCAGCCCAAACCCAGAGATGGAAAGGGAAAGCAGGAACAGCACAGATCCCCTTTCCCCCTCGCAGAGCTCTGGGAGCAACACTGCTGCTTGGAAACAAGGAAATCCCAACCCTTCTAAGGCCAAACCATAACATGTTCCATCTCTTGCTTCTGCTGTTGGCAGTAGTTCAAACATTTTGGGTAAGATCCCATTGGGCATGTGAGACATGATATTGTTTCAATTGAGTTATGGAACTCTGTAAGGCTTCATTTCCCCTCCATATAACCCAGGCTCTCACATCCTGGCTCTTTGCAGGCTGGTACTCAGTAGAAAATGCCTGCTGGGTGTTATTGCCCAGACGTGAACTGCCAGGGGCTGAGTGATTGCTTTATAAAATGTTGGAACAACCCTGAATATGTAAGATGGCGCACAAATCTAAAGAAACCCCTTTTTATCCCATTTCAGATGATCTGTGAACATTCTGGACTCAGATCTTTAGTCAGAGCAGGAAGAATGAATGAGACTCTTCTGCCTCCTAAAATAAAGAGTGGATATAGTCCAAAAGGTTGGTCTAGGTTTGTATCTCAGTCCCCAAATCAGGATGGTCCCAGGTTTACAATGCAGACTGGCATTGCCACTGCCTTACCTGCACAGGGGTGCTGTAGGGGAACTCGGCTTTCTCGCTGCTCTGGGTGGCCACTGTGGGGTTGCTGGAGCTGATGAGCACAGGGGAGCTGATCTCCAGGGCTGGGCGCTCGGCGGGCGCATGGACCATCCGGTTGAGGGTGTTGAGGGCCGTGGTGATGGAGAACTGCCGCAGGCTCTTCCTCCTGGAGTCGGGCACCTTGGGGAACGCCGGCGAATCCGCGCCCTTTGCCTTGGGAGACGCCGTTCGCAGAGATGCACTTTTAAACTGAGGGGACCAGTGGGTTTTGGAGGTCTGCAGGAGCTGCCGGGCGGTGGTGTTTGGCTGGGGGAGACAAAGGAACACATAATGTGGTTTCAGAAGCTACACCTGGCACAGCCCCAACTGCTGCATTTCCCCTTTCCAATCTGGCAGCAGAGCTGCAGGCAGGGTTCAGGTGATGTTACAGGTGATCTTCAAAACCTTGGGGCTCAGTCATTTTCCTCATCTGTTGTCAGTGACAAATCCTGGGTGTAAAACTCCTGATGCGAATCTGACAGCAAAATTAAATTGGTTTGAAAAACTTGTTGCTGAGACAAGGGTTTATTGAGGCTGAGTGCTTCCCCTGATACGTTCCTTGTCCAAGGCTTTGGCTGGTAGAGGTGCAGGGAGAGCTGACTGGCCTTTCCACAGTGCTTAATAACTCTAACTCTGAATTTGAAGGGACATTTGGATACATCTCCCTTTTCCAATCTGTGTTGCCACATGTGGGTGCATCTTGCAGCAGGACACCCAAGTCCTGCAGCTGAAGGCTGACACCCTCACTGGTGGTGACTTTCCCAGCAGCATTAGATCCACCCAATTCCATCTCCCTCAGCCTGAACATTGATGGCTTGATGCTGCTTCCATTTAAAAAATCCTGGCTTGTTAAGCATTGGGGTTAATGAGGGAGAGGCAGGCCCCGAGTTTGCATATGGGCAGCATTCACACAGTATTTCTTGGAAACTGCTGATCAGGGTGTTAATAGCAAAGGGCATGTGGTGACAGTGTTTTTCACCATGATGGATGCCAGAGGAATTAATCATGATTTACTGCTGACATTAACGAATTGCAAAACTTGGAGATTCTCACCCACTCGTGGGAGGCAACGTGCCCGACACTGGGGATGGACAGGGAAACTGAGGCAGGAGAGGTGCAGGTGGCTCCCAGGCTTTGTCATTTTACAGCAGGAGTTGTTTTCACATTTTACCTCTCTGAACTAAGGTTTAGAGCCCACAGTGTGTGCCTATGTACATGTGTGCCACGGCCATCCTGTCATTTCTGTGTGTGATCAAGCTCTAGCCTGACCTGGAAACATTCTTCTCCCTCTCCAAATACCAGGAGATGTGAAAAAATAGGGCACAAACTGTGTGTCAGAGCCAGGAGAAGCCTTGTGTCTCCCACAGCAGCCCTACCTTTGCCTTCTCCAGGATTAATTTCTAATTCCTTGGTGGCTCTGTGTGTCTCTGACTAACTTGTGTCTGTTAACGCCAGACTTAAATAAGTCATTACCGAAGCTAAAATGATTTCATTAAATGAAAAGACATTTTACAAAATCTATTAGAGCTTCAAATAAGGTGTTTTGCTCATGTCCTCCTATAGAACAGCCACAAAGCAGAGCTTGCTGTAATTATGGGCATTACAAGTATTAATTTTATTTCTAGGAATTGGTGCTGGTGCCGTTTCCACCCTGCATCTCAAGCTAAGCTGCACAACACAATTAATGTCTAGACCAGCACTAACAAAATTCTGTCAGGGAGCGGGTGGCTGGAAGGTCTCCAGAGCTGCAGCACTGGGAGCACTGGGAATGCCACCTGTCATGCACTGAGCTGGCCCTGGCTGAGCTGGGGGGCACCTGCATCCCTCTCTGGGTGCCCCTTGTCCCTCTCTGTGCCTGCGGGGCAGCAGGGGGGATTTAACTGTTGGCAGCAGTGTCTGAGGGGCTTTGGGAACCTTCCTGACACCTGAAGTAGCTCCCAAGGATCTGGGGAGTGGCAGAGCACTGTACACTCCAGGGAAGCTGTGTCCCGGTGCCGCAGGTGGTACCTTATGGAAGGTCAGGCTGTCCTTGTTTTCCACCTTGTCCCGGCCCCGCAGGTCGAGGCTGTAGAGGGCCCTGCCGAGGGGCTGGGGCAGGGGCAGGTGCTTGATGACTTGCACGGAGCTGGCTGGGAAAACGCCGCTGATCCCGTTGACCTCCCCCAGGTACCAGTTCTCGTCCAGCTGCCGGAGCAGCACGATGATGTCCCCCTTGTTGAACCGCAGCTCTCCGGGGTTGTGCCCACGGTAGGTGTACAGGGCCCTGGCTCGTGGCACCTGGGGGGAGAGAAAGAGCCCCTGCAGTTCGTCTGACATAGACAGAATTCCCCAAAAGCTTTCGTAATTACTGGGGAAAAAATGTAGAGGTCTAAGGCTTAAGCATGCATTTATTGGGATTAACTACCCACATCCTTTCTTGATGGGTTTTACTAATGAAGACAAGCTCCCAAATACTTATGCTAAGTTTGTATCAAGATGAAAAGCAGGCTGGACTTGTTTAAGAATATTAAGAAACAGTTAAGGCCTTAAACTAGTATTTCCCCTCCATCCTACTGCCTGCTATAAGGTCTCATCCTGTTCAGTGTCTATTTTAATGACCTAAGTATTTCTATTTTAGAAAGGTGGGAGGTCGCAGCCATCATCCGACTGACCTGGTGGTTGTCACCTGCCAGGAGAACACAGCAGAGCAAGGTGAGTGCAGGTTCTGCTCTCACATAGTTCTCTCACCCTTTAACATGTGTGACTGTGGGTTTATTTCAGCATTTATCAGGGCTACAGGAAGAGGTGGCTTAATGTTATCGTTGCTGCAGTGTAATATGAGAAAGAGGAGATACACCAAAACCAGAAGATGGGAGAACTTTGCCATTTTGACTCTCACCAAAATAAAATTACAAACTTCCTTTAAAACAGCTGCTGTGCTGAGCTCTGTCTGTACTAGAACACTCTGGTGGGGCTCCCATCCACCCTTCAGCGATGGATCCCTGGCACAGTACAGTCCTCAGTTTTGAGGGATAACCCAAATGCTGAGCTCCATTTCTGGCCTCTGAGCTGGTGGCACAGATGTGTGAGCTCCGTGCTGAGAAAAGGGAAGCCAGGGTTGTCTCCAGCTTGAGAGCCTTGATAAGCTTTAACCACAGATGCTGGTGCCTGGACAGGGACAAGAGGCTTTTCAGCTGCTTCTGTGCTGGTCTCTGCAGGTCTGGATTGTCCCTCTCCTTTCTTTAGAGCTGCCAAGTGCTGTGGCCTGCAGAAACTGCCTTGCAGTTTCTCCAAGCCACAGTCACCCCATCCCACTGATCTCATGGCAGATGGCACTTCTGTATCAGTGACACTTTCTGGCTTTTCCTGCCTTTTACTGTGGATTTCCCCAAATCCACCTGTGTCAGTGCCCAAAGCTCAGGTAGGACTCCTGTAGAGCTCCCTCCCCCTCAGCCACTTTTGAGAGATCAGGAAGGTGGAAGAGAGAAATTCAACATTAGTTTCCTGAAGTGTGGAAAAGGTCGAATTTCCCATGGAAATTGTTTAGGTTTTGGGAAGAGGACATCTTCCAGCATTCCCAAACACTGATGGTTGGTAGGAAAAAGGAACTAAGAAGAGAAAAATGTCATGTTCTGCTTTTACTTCAAAGCCTTTGAAAGGGGAAGCAATTAGTTTAATGTTTAGTTCTAATTAACTCATCCTGCCTGTTAATTTGTGCTCATAGTAAACACATGCGCTCGGCTCAGGGACACAGAAAAGAAAATGGGGAAAGTGAGGCTCAGGCCAGTGTTGTTCTCCATCAGATCCGAGCTCCCATGGGAAAACAGGGACCGTATCCGTGCCAGGGCCATGGAAACTCCCTGCAAACACACGGCTGGTCGTACGTGCTTTCCCGTGAGAAAAACAGACCGTGGTGGTAGGAGACACAGGTGGGCAGTTCTGCTTCAGAGCCACTCAGGGACAGACTTGTTGGTGTTACACAAGGATTAGGAGCACAGACCTTGGGTTTGCCTCAGAAGCGACCAGAAAACAAACAGGACTCTTGCAAAGTGTGAGAACAGGGCTTGGGAAGGAGCAGCACCAGCGTCCAGGGTGCGAGGGAATGGCAGGATACAGCAAAACATTAAAGGCAGCAAGAACGAGTTATGGAAATATATTAAAAATAAGAGAAACTCTGAAATGAAATGCATGCCTGGTGCTAAGTGGGAATGGGTAGCAAACAACGGGGTGCTCAGAGTCTGGAATATTCTTTCTTCAGCAAGCAAAGGGATGAGACAGGAGGGCAGACTGGGATAAATAACCAAAACCCAGGTGGGACGGGTGTGTTTGTGGCCTGTGGCTGGCTGACAGGACTTGGATGGATGGATGGATGGGCTTTTTCTTCCTCTAAGCATATTCACAACATCCAGTTCTTCACCTCCTCTTTCACCCTTTCCTCTCAATTTTATGGCCTTTCAGATCTCCCAGCCCAAGTCAGATTTTTCCGAAGTCTGTAATTTCTGCTATTTTAATTTCTTTTTTTTTTTTAATTTTGTTTGGCTGTTCAGATACTGAACCAAAAATATCCCATTGATTTCCCAACTTTATTTAGGATAGAAACCAAGCCTTTATCTACCCACAGGGAGCAACTAATGTGGTTTTTACTGTACGGGCCCATCACAAAATAAAGCTGCAAGCTGAAGATTTCAGAAAGATGTGCACCTGGGTCACTGTTTTTTAATATGTTCATAGGAAGCAGGAAAGACGAAGAAGAACACCAGACCCACCCTGTGGCAGCCACAACGCTGGAGTTGGGGTTGGGCAGGAGAACCCCCACAGCCCATCGCTCTCCTGCGGCCACAGATCTGATCTGATCTGATCCCTGTCTCAGCTTGGGCTGGTTTCTGTCCACTCCTGAGCGTCCCAGATCCTCTCCAAGGCATCTGTTTTGCCTTATTTAAAGTAGGTTAATTGCAAAGCAGAAACTGGCGTGCTAATTAACCTGGTGATAAAGACAAGGAGTGCCTGGAGGTGGCTCGCTCCTGGCTGAGGGCAGAGGGAGAGGCTTTCCCAGGCCAGGACATGGTCCTGTGTGCAGGGACAGGAGGGAGTTTTGTGGGGTTTTCTCCCGTTAGCATGTCCATTTGGCTTTTGTTAATCCAAGGCAGCATTTCATTTTAGCAGGGTGGTAGTGGCAGCAGAATGTTCAGCCAAATATTTCACACGCTGGCTGGTCCCTAATGTGGGGTTGGCATCTGTCTGAACATCCCTCTGGGAAAACACTGGGAGCAGTGTTTCTGTGACAAACTCAGCAAAAGGTTTCTGATAATTTGTGTAGAGTTTTGCTGCCCAGTAGCAGAGAGGGAGAAACTACAGATAAGAAACCCATTTTGTGGGTGGTTGTAACTTTTTCCAATGCTGCCTCATTTTTTCTGATTTTTCTCCTCTGTTTTCTCCTCCATCACACCTGAGTGAGACAGGACCCTGTCCCTGCCAGGCACAGGAGGCACTTCAGGCCAAGCCCCAGGGAGAGAGCACAGCAGGGAACACCAGGTGTGGAACCAGAACCCCCCCACAGCAGCACCATCTCTGGGTGAGATGCTCTTCTCTCCTTGGCCACTCCACCAGCAGGGATGGTCATGGCAGATGCACCTCAATGCCTTTCCCCCATTCTCAGTAGATTTGAGGCCGATAAGGGAGAAAAGATTTTTTTTTTTTTTTTTGCTATTTCTGGCATTTGGCAGCAGGCTGTGCCAGGGCAGCCATCCAATGCCTGAGTCTCCCTCCGCACAAAACAAAGCTGCAGATTAAAAATATGTACATGTGCATGAGGAAGCAATTCAGGGCATCTTGTCCTAGTGGAGAAATGCACTCTGTAATGAGCTGAAAAGAGCTGGTTATAACTGCTTGCACTAGCAGGAGGGGATTCGTGTAAGACTCTGTACTCAGAGCACGGGAACTGACAAAAAGGAGAAGGAGAAGCAGCGTGTGAGGCTGGCTGGGGAGGGAGTCACCAGGAGCAAAGCCAGGAGCTCAGAGGAAAGGAGAGGCTGCTGATGGAAGCTGGGAACACCTGCAAACCTTGTCCCAGGCAACTGCCTTTAAAAGCAAGGAACAGCACGGCCCCGTGGTGACACCAGCTCTGCTGGAGGAGACTGAGCCATGGTCTGGATACCCCAGGGGACTGTGAGGCTAAGGCCATGAGTGTCCCTGCACTGGGATCCATTCACTCCTGCACCCACTTCCAAGCACAGCTCAGTGAGATACAGCTGGAAACAGATGGGATCCTCCTGTATCCCAGATGCTCTGACTTCACCAGCTTCCCTGACTGTGCGGATGGACATGTAGGATGAGAGGCATGTGAATCCCTGGATTCACATAGCTCATTGCTATGGATGTCGGGGGTGCTTCCTTCTGATGTACTGCCATGGCTGATGCAGAGTTGGACCCAGCCCCCAAACCTCAGTGGGTGCCCTGCTGACTCCAGCAGTGGGGGCAGACCCATGGGTTTGGGGATGCTGCTGGCAGATGGATCAGGAATGGCCTCAGACAGGCTTGGACCTGCACCTCGGTTTTTCCCCAGCTCTGATTTTCCTAACCCCATGCAGTGAATGCCCTGGCTCCTTGCTCTGCTCCGTCCTGTCCCTTGAAGGCATTTGAAGGCAGCCTGCTGCCCCAGGCCTGCTCTCTCCTCCCCCTCCAGAGGAATGTCTCTGCAGTAAATCCCCAGAGACTGATCCTGATCTGGGTGATGTGGAAAAGTCAGAGAAGAGGGAGGCCATACTTGTTCTTCCTGAGGGCCTCCTGCAGGAGACCCGACAGCACCAGGCAACACAAATGTCTCACCTGGAGGCAGCCAGGGACTCCAGAACAGAGCTGAGGGCACAACCCAGGCCACACTCCTGATAAGCTGTGACTTTACACACCGAGCACATAGAGATGGGTACTATCCACACGCAGATGCAAAGGAAATGGACGTGCTGGCTCTTCATAGACATGATCAATAACATCTCCATCCATTCTGATTCCTGAGAGCCACCTCCAGCATCCTGCCACTGACTGCCTGCATCTCCATAGGATGAATGAGCCCCATTGCCTGTTCTGTGTGCTCAGCTAGCACAGTTCAGGGCTCTGCAGGATCCAGGTGGATGAAAAGAGCTATTTGAATGTAAATTAATTGCCATTACAATTCTGTTTTTCTGCGTTTCGGCAGAGGAGATAACTTCAGCCTTGTCACAGAGAACAAAACCTTCAAAAGTGAACTTGTCATTTCAATCTCTTCATATAATTATATTCTGAGGATTCAGACAGTTGGGTGGTTTCTGCATTATTTCTCCCCTGAGGAGGATTGTTCCCATCTTCCAAGCACATGCAGACTGTGTGCACCAGAGAGAACAAAGCCAGTCCCTCCTGCTTACGTCAGCCCTGGAGCTCACCAGATCTTCCTAATTTCCTCCTGAGCCTGCTGGAACACGAGGCCAGTGCTGGCCATGGCTAACGCTGGTGGCCACCTTCCCCTGAGCTGACTGGCCATCATGGGGGGATGCTGAAGATGTGAATTGTATGGATTTAGGTGGTTTTGTGCTGCTCCAGGTGCAGGAGCCATGGTAGAAGGACTGGGAGCCCTCACTCCTTTGCTAACTCACAGCCCTATGATGCCCTGATGATCGAGGTACATGTCACATCTGAACGTTGCCTATTGTAGTTCTGGCTTTTTAATGCAAAGGTGACATGAAAAATGAGGAAAATTATTAAAGAAAACACAGAGCAGCTTCTCTTACAGAGCAGCTGAGGGATGCTGAGGTACCACTGCCAGTGTGCAGCTCCACTGGGAATGCCTGGCCACGTGTCAGTGACATCCCCATGCTGCCCAGGAGGCCAGGGCTGATCAGGCTTCACTTTGCCTGTGTCAAACACTGGAGAGGTTCAGGTGGGCAGGAGGAGTGCCCAGGTGCATGCAGGGCAGGAGCTGGACCTGAGCAGGGCTTTGCTCCTGGATGCCGATGGAGCCGCAGGGGGAGCAGGGTTGAGTCTGTAAGAGGAAGGAGGGCACAGCAAGGGGATGCTGGGGACTGGGCCTAAGCGTGTTCAAGCTGCAGTGTCTGCATGAAACCCTTTGACGCCTCTTCCCTCGCTGCTGCCGTATCAGATGTGTCTCTGCTGCCGTCAGCAGTCCCAGGCAGTGGTTAAGTTGTGTGTCATGGGTTTAAGCCGCACAGAAAACAAACTGTGTCAGCCCTCGGCGTGCCCAGTCTTGATGCTCTGGCTCAGCACTGCTCTTCTCAGAAGTGGCTGTTTACTGTGCAGAGAGGAAACCTGCATCCCTCTCCCTCCTCCTCCTGCTGCTCCTGAGCCCTCTCCCTGCCAGTTCAGTGCCCTCCCTGTGCTGGGAAAGGGAGCACTGATGTGGCTCCTCTGCCAGCACTGCCAGCCCTGGGCAGCAAAGCCACCTCTGCCCATGGGACCGGGCCCAGGCACTCTGCAAGCCAAGACATTGCTGGCAGCAGGGAGGGCCCTCATCTCTCTCAGGACACCTGCTACATCCAGCCCTGGCACACTGCAGAGCTTCAGGGAAATCTGCCTCCTCCTCTCCCTTCCCTCAAATGGGAAAATGACAAACTCAGGGCAATGACCCACTCCATGGACCCAGGGACAGCAGCCAGTGACCAGCAGGGAAGCTGTGAGAAGAGCAGGACTCAGACTTTAAGGCTCCTGGCTGACCACAGCACTGTGCAGGTGAGCTTGTGGAGGAGCCCTGCTGTGCTATTCCTGACTCGCCATCTGAGCCTGACTCATTGCCTTGGAAACAAATTAAAACACTTTTATGTGTTTGCAGCTTGGTACCTAATTTTGTAAAACCAGGGAAACTGGCTCCTGCTGTTGGCCATGGAGGTCCTTTGGCTTTCCACTGCCTCTAGTACCACCCAGGAGTGCCCCACACCCGGACTGTTGCACACACAGCTTTTGGGGTGTGTGTTTTACTCTCTTTGCAGTAGATAAAGGTGCTAAAACTACATGCAAAGGGACAAAGGACACCAGTGTCCTGCACAAGGTGCCACCAGAACTGCAGGAGCAGCTCCTTGTTCTGTCAGAAGGAGACAAACGTGATGGTGGAGGAGAGTTGGGACAAGCTCTTTCTCCAGAAAGGCCGTAAGGTCACACAGAATTTTGTAGCCAAAAGAATTGTCTCCATGTCCAGCAGCTGTGGGGCAAGAGGATGCTCACTGTCTCTGGCATGAAAGGAGCCAGCACTACCACCTCAGGCAGAGCAGGGCCTGGACAGCACCCCCATTTGTGAGGTCCCTGCAGTTGTTGTCCAGCTCAAGGGGATGTGACACACTTTGGGGCCATTGCCATGACTGCATGGGAAGTATTGGGGATTTTGGGAGGGTGAGGAGGGGGGTTGGCTCAGTGAGTGGGCCAGGAAATGCGTTTGCCTCCAGTGGGTGCAAATATGGAGAATGCTTTGAAGAAGACTTCAATAAGCTCCAGAAATCCAAGTGCTGTCTGTCAAATGCAGAAAGGAGTTGGAGATGATTCTGGAGGAGAAGAAAATACCAAGATGCAGGCACTATCTATAGACGTCCGTGTGAAGGTGGGACGTTGGAGTGCAGAGTATTTTTATCCCAATAGAGGTGTTATCTGTCTATCTCCCATGAAATGCTGGAGGGGGGTGTTAAGCACTCAGTTCATGCAAAGATAAAATAGCCCAAATCACAGTTAAATCTGCGTGGTCCGTGTTTTCCCAAGGCAAGCTGTCATACTCGGAATTTTTCTCCTCTAGCTCACTGTCCCATGTTTGTTGCATGACAAAGTTCAGTGCCCAAGTAGCTGTTTAGTGGCCTGGACGGAGTTTTGCCGTGTGCAGGGTGCAGTTGGGTCATCCACCCCATCAGCAGCGGTTCCTGCACACCTCAGCACACACGGTCTGCTCAGCTCACAGCGGGGCTGCAGCCGGCTGAGGAGGAGCCTCAGCACAAGCCTTAACCACACCTGGCACATGCCAGGGGCGGTTCCTAAGAGTTCAAAGGCTTCAGCGTGGCTTATTTACGCATACACCTCCCAGCAGATCCTTTTATTCTTGAATTCCAGACAGTTTATTATGTGGAGATCCTGAAAATCCAAAGTCTTGTCCTCTCTGCATTAATGCTAAAGATCTGAAGGCCTGGCCTGAGGTGCCGGGAGCAGCTGTGGGGTGGTGCTGGGGGCTCGGGGCAGTGCCAGGGGCTCAGGCTGGGGGCTTGGGCAGTGCTGGGGGCTCGGTGCCAGGGGCTCAGGGCTGCACTGCCAGAGTGGCTGCTCCATAAAGGCTGTGCAGGACTCGGCACAGCCGGGCTGTGGATACGCACGGCCGGGCCCACGTGCACAAACCCAGCACGTGCCCACCCCACAGTAGCTCATAGGAAGTGGATTCAAAAGGGATTTAAATGCCAGCAAATAAATAGCTTGGGATGGGCTGTAATTAGAAAATTCCCTGTTTTTTAACAACTGGCTCTGGGAAATTCCTGGCTAAAAACAGAGTGCTAATCCAGCAGCCCCGCGGGGGACTGCTCAGTCTTCCTGCTCAGAATGAGAGGAGCTCTTGGCTTGCTGGGTGATGAGGGATTTATATTACTTTTTGCCTTCATGGATGCTTATGGGGATGAAGAGCGAAGAGCTGGCAAGGAAACATCTCTACTGAGAGAGAAACTTTGATCAAACTTGTGATTTTCTCAGCTCCAGGGAGTAAAGGAAGTGTATTTATAGAACAGCCTTGGTGAAAACAAACCCCAGCCCATATCCCGTGCTGGATGGCAGCTCTGGCTGCAGCACAATATGGGGCATGTCAATTGTGTTTGCTTTGTAGCACGGGGTGTTGGACAGCATTAGGGGTTATATACAGCCCTTGCAGACTAGGGAAGTCTCTTTTGGGGGAGCACACAACTTTCCACTGCAGTAGGACATGGACACTGCAATTCCAAATACCCAGGGGAGCACTTGGTGGGATGAGCAGGACGAGCAGCTGCTCTTACTGTGATTCCTGACAAAAAGCATCTGCTCTGAGGTTCACATCATCTGGAGGCCTCTGCTTACCCAGATTCCTTCAGGTGAACACGCTGGAACTCAAGCACTCCATGGTGTAGGGTGATGGCAAGTCACCCTCATCAGTGTCTGGTCTTTGCACTTCACAGGCAAACGTGTCCCTGCTGTGACCAGGTGCCAGCACAGGGGAGGCTCCAAATCCACTAACATCCCACTGCAGCACCCAAGTAACGGCTGGTCCCGAATGCAGGTATTTAAAACCACCAAAACCAAAACGTGACTAATACATTGCATTCTTCACCTTGCAGCTGAGGATTACAAAGTGTTTTATAATTAAGTAACTAATTAAGTCTAAGAGCATTTTAGTGTAATGTGTTTTACGTCCCTTCCTAGAGAGGCACAGGAGCTCAGAGGGCTGTCCCAGTGCCAGGGAGCTGGCTGCAGCCATCACTACCCCATCGCTCCCCGTCTCTGCTGATTCCCAGGAATTTGGTCCTAAAACTGGTCTTGGAAACTTGTGGGAGCTGCAGACTGATGGCTGTTGACATTATAGATCAGCAGCAATTTCCTACCTGTCCTGAGAACCAGTAAAAGAAATATGAAACAAATGAGAGAGAAGAAAAGCAGACGAGCGTATTTGTGCTTTTTTATCCAGGGGAGTCCAGCTGGAAAAACTATTATAACCTCCTTGATAGCTGGAATGTCAGCCTGGGATAGCAGTGACTGAAACCTGTCGCTGTTGGATGGTTTGTACCTTGCACGAACAGCACCAGCAGCTCCCATAGCTTCCCTGGAGAGTCGATGGCTCCCAGCAAGGGTGTCGCTGCCACCGCAGCCCTGCGGATCGAGCAGGGTCCCCACGGTCAGAGCAGTGTCCATGTGGACAGAGCAGGGTCCCCAGAGATGGAGCAGGGTCCCTGTGGACGGACCAGAGTCCCCACATGGGGGGCTCCTGCTGATCTGTTGGCAGCCCAAGAACCACTCTGCCCTCCCACCTGGCCCCCAGGCACCTCCCGGTGCTGCAGCAGAACGCTCCGGGCTGGGCCGTGTATCCCACCCACCCCCACCCTCCTACCCCTGGCTGTGCTGCAGCCAGGCAGTACTCCTGGGAAAGGGACCCGGAGCCCATGGCTAAGGGCTGCACTGCCACACAATCCCATGGGAAAACCTGAGAGAGGAGCTCCGGAGGGATGCCTGGTTTTGGTGTGTGATCCGTCCAAGACCCTTATCAGCACCACAGAGATTTCCAGGGATAGGCGTGCCAGCTCGTGGCCACAGGACACAGGGCCTCCCCCAGCAACACCCACACGTGTGCACGGCTCCAGGACACCAGGGAGGACACAGGGAGGACACCTGTCCTGTGCCTGCCCGGACATTTACAGCTCTGTGGTTCTGACCACTGCTCTGGGATACAACAGCCCTTTCAGCCAGGATTTTAAGTGTAATGAAAAGGTTTGTAGAGACATTGTACAGAAGAATAGTTCAGTTGGGAGAAATAGAAACCCAGGAATATAATGCAGGAAAGGTGAAGCCACAAGTCTCTACCCCAAATTCCATCTGAGCCAAGCTCCTTTAACAGGCCTAATATCATGTCCTCATTATTCAAGAAAAGCTTTTGTACTGTTAAAGAAAATGACAGAAGGAACTTCGAACCTAGTAACTCATCCCTAGGTACAGTCAGTGAGTGCGTCAAGTTTAGTATTTTTAACTAGTGAACCTCTAAGTACTTTGGTAGGAACAGCAGCATCATTGGGCAGGCTCCTTCCTTTCCAATGCGGGGGAAACTGAAGTGCAGTGACAGGAAATACTTTCTCCACCATCAACAGTTACAGCTCTGCAATTACGGACTTAATTGCTATCAGTCAAAAGCAGTGTATTGCCCAAAAGTCAATGCACCTGAAATGCTCTCAAAAGCCAGGAAACACCTAAAAACTCTGTGGGAAAACAGCTGCTGGGAAGTTTTTGTAAGGAGCAAGGTAGGCTTTGTCTCAGCCTGGGAGTCAATTCAATTCCTGCTGCAATGAACTTGAAACAGTCAAATATCACACGGAAACAACAGCCAGATTTGCAAACAAAACACTCGCTCTCACTTCAAGCACTCTGCAGTGCTGCTAACAGGGGAAGGTTCCTGGCTCTGGGCACACAGCAGGAACCTTTCTATGCTCACAGAGAGTAAAGAACATTGACCTTCCTTACCCCTTCCATGTGGATCCTGGGATTCGTTGCCAGCCGGTGCTGATGCAGCTGCAGCCCCCTGGGGATTCTCCTGATGGAGGCGGGGGAGGACAGGACCCCTGACCTCTGGATTGAGCCAAACCTGGTGACGTTTTGTCCACACCTGACTCCATCCAGGAGGCGAATGAGGAGCAGGTTGGAGGGGAGCTGCTCGATGCTGCACAGGACGAGGGTCCTGCACTCAGGGCACCGGAGCTCCTTCTGGGATTTCAGGATCCTTTGCAGACAGGGCTTGCAGAAGGTGTGCTGGCACGGCAGCACCTTTGCCGTGGCATCAAGCTTTTCAAGGCACACAGGACACTCCAACAGGTCAAGGAGAGCCAAGTCATCCATCTTCAGTGGAGAGCTCCGTCAGGAGCAGAGCTGGAGCCATCCACACCCCACATCCACTGGAGCCAGCTGAGACGCCTCCCTGTGTCTGCAAGAACCAGATCCTGGGCTCCAGCAGCTATCCTGCTCGGAGGGTGAGGGAGGAGGGAGCTCGGAGCAGAGCTCCACTGCTGGAGTGTGTAACGCAGCCACCTACATCGCAGAGCTGTGCCTCACCAGCCAATCTGCAAACTCACACGCTGCACTCGCATCCCAGTTTGAAATGAGTCACTTGTGACTCAGTTGGTGCGAGGGGACGGGTCCGGGGTGGTGCCGGGGGCAGGAGCCCCAGGTCGTGCTCCCCGGGCAGAAGGTCCCGGAGCTGGGATGGGGAGCTGCAGCAGGCCGGGCACACTCCTCTGGCGCCGTGTGCAGGGCTGGCTGCAGAGCTCCTGCTCTGCGCATCAGAACTGACACGGCAGTAAAAAATTCACCAGCTCAGGAGATGAGAGTCCCCGATAAACATCAGACCGGACCTGTTTATGCTCGGCTCCGGGTGCTCGCCGCCGCTCGCTGCGCACATCCCTCGCACACCTACACGCCGCCTCAGTTCTCAGATAGTCCTAATTTAGCTCGCTCCCTGCCCGTTTTGACAGCAGTTCTATAAAAAGTCCTTCAGGCGCAGCCACTCTCCGGGGGTACCTGGCGGGGCCGCGGGGTGTTCTGCGGTATCATCCTCGCCCAGTTTGGCTGCCTCAGCTCGCTGAATCAACCAAGGAGGATTATTCCTCCCACAGCCTGAAGTTGCTCAACCTGTTCTGCTCCCCGGCTGTGCTGGCTGAGGCCGGGGCACTCACCATGGCGGGGTTCAAGCCTGGGCTTGCAGCAGCTGTGGCACAGATGGGATGGGATGGGATGTCCTGCACCTGCCGAGGGGCCGAAGGGAACCCTCGCACCAGGAGCTGGCACAGTCCTGCTGGAGGGAGCAGCATGTGCCAGACCTAATTGAGACACAACTTCCTGTGCCTGGCACTCTAAACAGGGAGTGACTGTTCCAGCTGCTCTTTCCTGTGGATGGTCACCTGAACAGCAACCGCTCTGTGGGAGAAGGGGGGAACTCGATGCTGTTGGTTACCAGGGACAGGTTGACCTCTGCATGACTTTTGGTGCTGTCACCTGGGCTCCAGCAGCTTCTGGTGTTCCCGCTCTCAGGCCAGTTGGTGATGGGCTCGGTGCTGGGAAGCCCACAAATGGCCCCTACAGGAAGGGTGTCCCTATGTTGCAGTGAGACCTGAGCCCAGCAACAGCCAGTGGAGTCTGAGCGGCACCCTCCTGTCCCAGGGCCTGGCTGTGGCATGGGAGGCCAGGGGCCATCTCATGGTATCTGTGATTTGCATTCCCTTTATCAGCTGGATTCCTATCTCAGGTCTGCCAGCTTGCACATACCGATGGATTGCTTAAGGAGTGCAGGAGAGGCAGCAAAGGTCCAAGACAGTTTTGCTCACAGACCCTGCCACATCTCAGTCATGTGTTTACAAACTACAAGTACTACAAATACTAGAGGAGGAGTAAATCCAAAAATCTCTCAGATAAAGCCACCAGGATCCTCTTCTCGGGATCCTTCAGAAGTAGGGTGTGGAAAGGGTTAATGTGTCTTTCCAAAAGTTCTCCCCACCAGATCATGATTTTTTCAAAACAAAGTTTTTCTTTTATTTCTTTAATACAGTAGCCATTTGGATAAATTAAACTGTTGACAAACATCTTCAGGATATGCCAGGAACCAGTGACCTCATTGTGTTTCATCTCAAGTTTCCTTTTTCTTTGGTGCTTCTTTGTAGTCTGTCATATGGTGATGTGTGCTGGGTGCACACTGATTAATGAATGATGCTGCAAACAGCATCAGCTCATCCGCCGGAGGTTGTAAATGCAACGTGTGACATAAACTTTATTGAAAACAAAGGTTTTGAAGGTTGTTTGTCTTTTTTACATATTCCTCCTATTTGTGCTCTGTGATTAGCTCCCAGGTTGTATTTTCATCTGATTAGAAAGGAAGCAAAATTATGAAGTATCCTGCAGTGGGCAGGTGCTGGAAAGAAGCCAGCTGGCTGGTTCTCTGCACACTGACTCTTGCTCATCTCTTACCAGATCTGTTTGGTCCTTCAGCTTTCCTGAAGGGCCAGTCAGTGTTAGCAGCACTTTCACAGCAATGGGTGGGACTGAGGGTCTGCCTGGGAGACACACCTGCACAGTGCAATGCACAGCTCCTGGTGAATTCCCATCACCAGCCACAGTCAGAGCATCCAGCTGCTCTGTGGGCACCTCAGGAGGACCCAGGCCAGGGGATTCTGTGGTGCTGAGCACCCTCCAGGGGTCCAGGGAATTGGGGATCTGGAGCTCCTCAAGGGTCTTCAGTGACATGGGTGTCTGCGGGAAGGCCCCTGCGCTCTCCATCTCTTGGGAATGCCATCAGGGATATGCTCTGGGCAAACTCCCCTGAGTCTGGCAGCAACTCTGTCCCCTCTCTACCTGCTTGGGCACAGGGTGTGGATCACCCAGGCAGAGGCAGGGGCTTTTCCAACCAGGAATTTCTGAACTGCCACAACAGCCAAGTGAGGCTGTGATCTGGGTGCAGTCTCTGGTTCTGCTGCAATACAAAAGCTACCTGTGCTAACACACTTACATAACACATAAAATGTTCAAAGCACTTTCCAAATGCTAAGTCATCCATGGAACACCCCTTGAGCTAAGCATCCCCCCACCACTTTACATGGAGGAAACTGGGAGATGAGGCCACAGTGTCCAATTTGGGACGAGGATGTGAGGCTTTCCTGGTTCCCCACTTCACACTCAGACCATTATCTGCCATCGCCTCTCCCTTTCAACGCATCTCGTAATTGGGGTTAAAAAATACAGGCAGAGCTAGAAAGCTGCTTGTCCTTCCCTTTCATTTCAACAGTCTCTGTTTGATGCAGATGCTGTAATTAACTCAGGGCTGGATGCAGCGGGATGCCTGGTCTGGAGGACGCTGCTCTTGGGCCGCAGGCAGGGCTCCTGCCTGGGCATGGCCGGCTGCTGTCCTGGCCCTGCTGGTCTGCAGGAGCCCTCTGCAGCTTCCCAGGGAAGGGATGCCTGTTACAAAGGGATGGAACTGCTGAAATACGTATTGCATGATTGTTTCATCAAAAAGGTTTATCACAGAGTTGGAAACTGGGAAACAATTTTGAGAGCGATGTGCCTGTCCTTGCTTCCACACCAGGTGGCTGCAAACATGTCTCCCCTGGGAGCTGCCTCTTTTGGGTTCCCCCAGCTCCATTGCTGACTCAGAAAAGAACTCCAGTGGATCCGAAAGAGAACACACTTTGTCCCCATCATCTCACAGGAGCTGTGCTGTCCAGTGTGTGATCCTGTCCACCTGAACAAGGTCAGTGGTTGGGACAGGCTGAGTGTGCGTGGCCTTGGGAACTCGTCCATGGCTCCTTGTCATCCACACACATTGTGTGATGGGCAATGAACCCTGTCACTGCTGAGAGCATGGAGGATCCAGGGCAGCTTCCAACTCTTGAGGCTTGGTGAGATGTGCCATGGCAAGAAGCGTGAAGTTTGTTTTCTGCAGCCTGTGTCACAAGTGCTGGTGGGAGCCTCAGTCTCTCCCATCACCTTGCTCCAAACCCTGCTCCAAACATGTCTCCACTCTTTCCAAGGAGGGACTCCAGTGGGATTTTTGCACCCTCAGGATGCCATGTCCTCGGGCTGACTCCCTGCATGCCGGCTGTGCCAGAGGGCTCTCCAGCAGGACCAACATCCTGTGGGTCTGGTGATGGGCTCCTGAGAAGTCCCTTTGGCAGCAGTAATGGGGTGGCTCTTGCCTCTGGGTCCCTCTGGGACCCACTGAGCTCTCCGCTAGAAATTACGATGGGAAAGAGCATGAACAACTGAGAGGAGTTTCTCTCCATTATCCTGTGTCTCATGTGCTCTGGACCATCCTCCTCACCCCATCCTACATCCCACCAGCCAACCCTGTGCCCCCCTGAGCACCGCAGGGGCACTGGGATGTTGTTCAGTGCCCGCTGCAGTGCTGCCACAGCCAGGGCCATGTGTGCCATGACAGGGCACAGCATGACAGTACTTTCAGGGGGTAAAAAAAGCCTCTGCCACTCTGCACCATGCAATGGGATGCCACATGCCTCCTTCTTGGGGGAAGAGGGACCTTTCAGGCTGTTTTTAGCTCCTGGAGGGCAGGGAGAGGGGGTGCCTCTTAGAAGCTGCTACAGATTATAGATCTGAGCTGGCAGCTTGTCCTCCCCACCCACCCACAAACACGACGCCCAGTGCTGCTGCTGAAGGGGGTGAATGGCAGGACCTGCCTGTGCCTCCGGTCCCCGAGGGCCAGGAGCAGAGTGTCCCCCTGGCACGGGGTCACTGGTGCCCTCAGCTGTGAGGAGCGTGTTTCTGTACACATGGCTGGTGCCAACAGGCAGAACCCGGTACATTCAGTAAATATGTTGCTTTTGCTTGCAGACATAATTAGGCCAGCGTGACTCTGCAGGGATGTTCAGAGTGCAGGGACCTGCAGCCAGCAGAGCAAAAGCCTCCCTAAAATTTTCGCTCTCTCAAAGCGATGTGTGGACTTCTCTGCTGGGCAGCAGCCAGTGGCCACCACCTCCCTGTTTCCAGTGCCTGCCTTGCAGCCCCTGAGGGGCACACAGCGGTTCACACTCTGAGGGGACAGACCCACTGACAGCTGGGTGTTTAAGGCTTTCTTATCCTTTTTTCCCTTCATGAAGTACGTACACATCATCTGGCATATAAAAGCCATCTACATGTCCATAAGAAGAGGATTAGGGAGCTGTTTATTGAGCTCACGGATGGTTGAATGCTGTGTTTTGCCATTACAGCCTTGTGCAGTCTGGGCGTTGGGTACTGTGAAGGCTTCAGCTGATTCTGAAGTAGCTGGAGCAGAGCAGTGCCTGTCCAGAAATAGAGAAGTATTTTTAAATTAAATTTATTCACTGATTTTCCTGAAGACAGATTGTTGTGTGTTTGTTGAAGAGTCATTAGGAGTAGTTGGCGGTGGAGCCAGGCTGAGCAACAGCAAGCGGATGGATGTGTCCTCCCTGTGACTGGGGAGGCCACCCGGACATCCTCCTCCTCCTCCTCCTTTTCCTCCTGCTGCCATCTGGTCCCTGCACCTAGGTCTGCAATAGCAGCCCAAGGATGGACTGGAATGGGGGTGATTAAAGCTGACACCAGGTTTGTGAGACTGTGGGCCAGACTCAAAACAGGCTCTGACACCCCTGAACTGCACAGCCTGGGTCTGGAGCTTCTCCCTGTGTAGGGAAGGGCACTGGGCAGCCTCTGCTCAAGTGATCCCCCTTGGGAGCTGAAGCTCCCTGCGAGCCCCTGGCCCCCCACAGCAAAGAGTGCCCAGGTGCCTGGCACCAACCCTGGGCTTTCTGGTGCATTCATCCCTTCTTCCCTGCAATGCAGCACAGAGCTACAGAACACGAAGCACCACAACCTGCTTCTCCAGGATCTGCCCAATGAGTGCCAAATCTGCAGGGACACAATTTTAATTCTCTAAGACAAGAAGAAATCAGGGTTTCTAAGCAGCATTGACCTGAGCACCACCTCACAGGCTGCTCTCCACAGACCTGCAGACGATCAGGCTGCACTTATCTAATTAAACACAGGTGCAAACGACCCCACTCCTTGCAGTGCTGCATCACTTTATTGCTCCCAGGTGATTCTGTCCACCACTGAGTGCTGCAGCCAAGAGCAGGTTATAAATCCTGCTGCTCCAGCGGCTCCAGCTGCAGGTGGATGTGGTGCAGGAGGAGCAGCATTGTGGAGAGGTGAGTATTGAACAAAGTGCTGCAAATGTCTGATTGCTGCTTTACTGAGTGAGGGAGTGACTGGGTCAGCTCTTTGCTGCTTCTTGCTCTGGTCACATTGTGACCTAGGGGCTCAGTTTGAGTTGGCTTCTCCTGGAGCTCCCACTTGAAGAGCAGTGCTCCCTGGGAAAGAAGGTCTGAGGAGCAGGACCAGGCTGCTCATGAGCCCACTGAAAACACACAGTGGGGCTGGAGTCTTCAGGGTGGAGTTACTCTGTGTTAGCACAACAGATTCCATGTCTGTAGTGCCCCCATGACTGGTACCAGGGCTATTCTCTGCCTACTGCATGTGTGTTCTCTGGGACTCTGGTCCCAGGTTGTGCTGCTGCCCTGAGGAGGAGCCCAGGGAAATTTGTCTCCATAGGTAAAACTCAATGCTGGGAATTTTCCTCTTTGAAGCTCTTTTTCCTGCTTGTTTCTTTGTGACTCCAGGATTTTTATGCTTACTTAGGACTCTTACCTGCCCAGGTAAGAGTCTCCAGGGCTAAGGTGGGTGCAGAGTAAACTGGCTTTCATCAGGGAGCCTGCCTGCTCTCCTGGAGGTGCTGGGCGTCCTCCACTCCCACTGACTTCAGCCTCCAGGAATGTGCGGCGGGCCCTGCCTTGTGCTGGCAGAAGGGAACCTTCTTAGCTTGGATTCGTAGAAAAATGGAGCCCTGTGAAGCTCTAAAGGTGTGTACATGTAGTCTGTGTCAGTGCACCCTCATAACTTGTGAATCCAGCTCAGTGGAGTGTAAAAACATCCAGAATTTAAAATATCCTGTGACTTTGTGAAAACAGCACAAAAGAAGGAAACCCTGTTAGCCCCTTCATGAAGGGAGATGATGCAGCATGACATCACACACTTTAGTTCAGATCTAATTAGGTGCTCCTCAGGACTCCCTGAGGAGATGTTAGATGTGTTTCAAGTGCATCGTAACAGACATCAGAGAATCCAACCCTGAGCTAAATCCTTATGCAATTAGGCTGGCTTTAGCTGCTGTATGCACCAGGCTGCTGGTTCTCTACACAACACCAGTGGCTTCATTCCTGATGTATCACAGTCCCTCGGCCTGTGTGGGATGTACTGAAGACAGGCTTCAGCCTTCTTCAGAACAAGGAGTTTGGATGCAGGAGGAGAGATGCTTGGGAACGCCCATAATGGGGGTTGTTGATCCAGGGCTGATGGTGAGCAATCAGCATCTGATTCCCAATGGATGCACGTGCTTGTCTTGAGTTTGGTGCAGGTCAGGCTGCTTCCCTCCCCAGCTGGGGATGTGGCTTAGTGCCTCCTGATCTGAACGTCAGAGCTTACACCCAAGCCAATCCTGTAATGTTTTCCATGGTTTGGAAATGGTGGTGTTAGGATAATGAGTGTCAGGGCTGCTTGTGCTGGTGCCACCCATTGCAGTTCATGTGCGTTGCTTTTTTGTGCCTGTTTTCTGCTAATGATATAAAATAAATCTGGTGCTGTGCATCTCTGTAGGACCAGGAATGCTGACCAGGCTGCTTTGAGTGGGAGGCTGGATTAGGTACCTCCTGAAGTTGGGAGATCACCACCTTGGTGATCCCAAACCAAACCCTGAACACAACACAGCCATCACTGAACACTGCGTGACCCACGTTGTCTATCATGTCTGGCTGGGGCAGCTCATATTTAGAAAATTCTTCAGACTTTTAAAATTTTTCATTTAAAAGATGACGTGATGTTTAATGTCAGAGGAAAGATTACAGATGTTATGAGCTGCTGGCAGAGATAAATGGGAGACAGCTGGAAGCAGACTTTTGCCTGTCTTGGCTCATGTGGATGGGTTTGTAAGGCCCTAATATAAAACAGTCTCAGCTGAGACTGTCTTGATGCTGCTGAATAGGAAACTCCAGAGCAGTAATTTGCAGAATACTTGTGTTTTTTTATGGTTTGCTTCTAGCTGCAGATGCTGGTATCCCCTGGCACAAGGAATGATGAAATCCAGGCACAGGCTGCCAGGCCAGAGGGAGTGGTGGCTGTGCTGCCTGTGAATGCCCTCCCAAGTCTTTCTCTTTCTGATTGCCACATGGCATGTTGGGAAACATCCTCAGTGTCCTGGCACCTCACTTTAGGATGCTGCATGTGCTTGGAGTGATGTGAGCAGTGGGGCAGGACTGGGGCTTTTGAGCATTGCTGCAGCTGAAACCCCAGTGCTTGTCCCCATCCTGCTTGCTGTGTCCCTGTGCTCCCAGAGGAAGGAGGGCTGCAGTTCTTGCTCGAAGGAAGCACAGCATAACAAAACATTTTCCAGCAAAACTTGCAGGTGGAAACATGCCTTCAAAGCCTCAAGTTCAGCTTACTGCAGCTCTTCTTTTGGCCCTGCTTTGCTGCAATAGATCTAACCCAGCATATTGTGTTCCTCAGGGCTAGGGCTGACTGTTCTGCAGAGCCTCTGGCTTCCCCAATCCTTCCTGTTCCTGCTGTGGGGAACAGGGTGAGGAGAGGCCCCACGCTTGAAAGACAGATATCATTAAAATGCAGTGGAACAGAGTTTTGAAGTCAAATATAGTGCCATGATGATCTGGATCATGAAACTTAATGATTTCACTGTTGAATGCGAAATTATTATTGTTGCATTTTTAGTAAGACTTGTGGGAGCTGTGGGAAACAAACCCCCGCTGGCCTCTGGGAGCTGCAGGGCTGCACTGGGGGCTCCTCCACCCACCCCTGCCAGCCTTGCTATGCTCTATGCCTACCCCTGGCACACTGCACTGGGTGGGGCTGGAGAGGGATGGGATCAGCTTTGGGGATGGCCTCATCAGACACCACCTGGAAAATCCCTGTTTAGGATATTTAATGTGGAAAGATTGGCTATACCTGTTCAGAACAGCTAAGAAATGCAGTAAATCTGTTTGGGGGTGTTTTCTTTGCAAGATTCATCTGTACAAAGACATAAACGGAGGGTGTAGCTGTGGGACTGAGGAACAAACAGCCTGATCCACAGCCTCTGTGTCCCAGCCCTGGGGGGATGTAGGGAATGGAGTGTGTGGCTGCAGGACGCTTGGCAGAAGGCTGAGCTTCCCCCAACCACAGCCCTGCACAGGAGCCACAGGCTGTTTGTGCACAGCTGAGAGTCCTGCAGAGGATGGGGTGTTCCAGAGGGACAGTTACAGGGCCAGGTGGTTTTGTGCTGTGGCAGCACCTGTAAGTAACTGTATGGCCAGGAGTCACTTTGCTTGGCTTGCAGTGGTGCTTGTACTCTGTTCTCTCATTGCTGCTTTGAACTTCTTTTCCTCTCTGATTGTTCCCTTAATCAAAAGAAAATGAACTCCAATTAAGGTATCTTCACACAGTGTGATTTGTGTCAGATTACGGCCGCTGGGGACCCTTTGAAAAGCAGCAATTCTGAGGCCTGATTCACCAGGGTTCACAGGGAAAGGGGTGGATCAGGCTTCCCAAGTGAATGCAGCAAGAACATAGCGTGATTCATGCAAATCGAGGTTTTCATATAAAGTGAGATCGTCCTGTGTGAGATAGGATGGGAGCCTGGCATCAGCATTACAATAGTGTTTTGGGGATGCCAAGGGCGTCTCCGGGCTGTGTGTTTACCCAGGCGTGCTCAGGCATGTTCTCTTGGTGCAAGACACTCCTTTTACATGTCCTGATGGTGAGGCTTCCAGCAGCCCAAGGGACCCACAAGAGCAGAGTCTGTCACGACAGAAACCGCTTGTGGTGACTCTTTGGTTGGTGGAAGCTCTGTGTGGTGGATTGCTAGCAGGCAGCTTCTAAACTGTTGTCCTGGGATTTCATCAACAACGTAATGAATTAACCTATTGAGAGTACTAAGCTTTAAAAGTGGTGGGTTTGAACTGAAAGAAGATAAATGAAGCTCTCTGCCTACCTCCTGCTGAGGCAAAGTCCCACTCAATAATGCTGCACGTAGTGGTGGAAATTTACTGAAATCTTGGAATTGAAAAAGAAAAAAAAAAGATATTTTAACTCCTGTTGTGTGTACTTGATACAAGTAGGTACTGGGAGATGTTTAAAGCCCAGACAGCAGGTATCCCATAGATGCATTTTGTACCACTCTTTATTTTAATCCTTGAAAGGACAGAGAAGCCTGAGGGATGGGCACAGGAACCAAACCCCACTGTGACAGAGGGGCAATGCCAGTGAGGTACCAGCTTTGGGGTGGTACCAGTGGGATCTCTAAGGATAGACTATCATGGGGAGGTGTCTGGGATGTGGTTCACTGCCTGGGGAAGGAGGTCGGGGAACCTAAGTCCCTCAGTTAGGGGTACCCATGGGGCTGCTGCTGTGTGGAGCAGGGACCTCCCCAGTGCTGATGGCTCTTCCCCAGGATGGCCTGGGGTCTCATCTGCTCCTGCCCAGCACCTCTACAAACCCTGCCTTGCCTCCTGGGATAGCTGCACCTCCTGTGCTCCTTGAGCCAGGCAAGGCCCTGCGGGCGAGCGGAGGGCTCTCAGCAGGTGACTGTCTTCTAAAATGAAAAGCAAACCCAGAATGGTCAAAAGGCCCTAAAAGGCAGCAAGAATTACAAATAGGGATTGAAAGCTAAAGAGAGAGAAAATCTTAATTAGATCTCACCAGCCTGTAGAGGAACACATTGGATTAAAATGAAACGGAGCTTTGTGCTCTCAGGGTTTCAGTGCAAGAATGGAAGAGGAATTATTCACATTTTCAATTTGTGCGGCTGGATTGCTTTTTCTGTGAACCTGTCTTTTTAACTTCTCACCTTGTCAGAAAATTGTGAAAAGCTGCTGGGATGGTGTATTTGGGGTAGTTCTTATCACAGCACATGGCAGAAACATTTCCATGGTTTCAGAACATGGGCAGAGTTTCCTATTTAATCCTCTCCTTCTAGCTTAACTCCTTTCATCCTGTGGTGTCCAGCGTGGCCCCTACTCACCAACCTGCCTTTGACTTCACTACCAGTGGCATTTTCTCTTTGTGAATTTCTATCAATATTTAATACAGTGGTGTCAGTTATGCTGTAAGATGAGAGGAACTACTAGAAACCTTGAATTATACATCGTGTGGTGGGGGACAGCTGGGAGCATTTTCTTTTGGATCCATAGCTCTTGGAGTTGATCCTTGAGGACCTGCAGCTTGAAACCCTGATAATGGATGAGCCCCAGAAGAAACTCAGCCCGCGGCATGAGGGACGGCCCCGCAAGGTGAGGTTCAAAATATCCTCAGCTTACAGCGGTCGAGTGTTAAAACAAGTCTATGAAGACGGGCAGGAGCTGGAGCCCCCGGCCAAAGAGCACTCGCGGCGGTTCCTGCGCCACAGCTTCGAGCCAGAGGACCATTTCTGTGGGGCTGAGGAAGTGCTGGAGAACAGGTTCTACTGGCCCACGGCACTGACTGCCCAGCGGATCAGCATCTTCAGAGAGGATCAGGAACACGGTCTCACAGGGACCTCGCCCCTGCTCAGTGACTGCCAGCCCGGCACCAGCCACTGCAGGGTAAGTGATGCCCAGGGCTGTGCCCTCTTTGGGAACCAGCCTCAGGCTAAAACCATGTTTAGAGTAATACAGTGACAAGAGTCTTACACTGGAACCTCATCCAGATAAAACTTGGTTTTTTCAATCCGTGACTCGAAAAGGGTGATTGTAAATCCTCAGCCTTTATCCCAGGAATTTCATATGCTGCGTATTCTACATGTGGCAGGATCAGCAGGGTCTGCAGCAGTGCAGTCAGCAGGGTACAGCATCTGCCAGCTGTGCTCCATATGTGCTTCAGCTTCTCCTGGTGCTGATCTGCATCTATCCATTGGGTAGAATAAGATATAACATTTCCACAAATACTGATATCTCTACATAGGAATCCTATTGCATCTAGAGCAGTCAAATGTAAGGTGGGTATTAGCTTAATTAGGTATATTTAAAACATTAAACTTGCATGACCTCAGCTGCCAGGAAAGCCAGCATCACCATGATGGTACCAGGAAGCTGAGAGCCAGGCATCCTCATCCTCCAGCAGTCAGAATTCCCCTTTGGCTACTTGGACAATCCCAGCTTAGTTTCACTGGCTATTTTCTTAACATGTAATTAATGCCACTGATATAGAAGTCTTTCTTTACTTGTAATAAAGAGGCAGAACATGTGTGATATATGTAAACACTTCTTATGGCCTTGATTTGAACACATTAAAAGTCTGTTAATTCTTGGTGCTCATAAAGCTGCGTGTGGGAAACCCAGATGACTGATATTTGACCTGTGTTTAGTTGATCCAGTGGACATCTAGTTTACCTGAAAATATCAAACCATGATGAATCTCTCCTGCCCAAAGTCAGAGCAGTATTGTGATCTTATCCAGTGTGTTAATTTGTTCTGCATTCTTGGGTAATGCTCCTCTCCCTTCCCCAGTCTCTTCAACCACAGATACCTTGAGTGACCTGGCTGTCCAGTACCAGTTTGTGTTATAACAACATGCACTTGGTGTTTGGAGATGCCATGCCTCTGTAACACAAGGATCTTCCCTTATGCAGCTGGTGAAGACTTGTGCTCACCTGCCTCCCCCTCATGTTTCTCCCCACAGAGAAGCAGGTGCCCCATTGTCAGGAGAGCACCACCCACCTTGTGTCAGCTGATGTGACTTGGCAGGGCATTTTTTAGGAGAACATCTCCTTTTGCATCACTTCTTGACACAGATACTTAAAGTGAAATATGAAGAGTGTGTAAAACAATAGTCCTTGGTAATTCCATATGATACCCAGAGACAGGGAAGGAGCAACCAGGTCAGAAAAATGCTGCTCTCAGGGAAATGTTTGACCATGCCAAGTTCAGCTTTAAAATAACTAGAAAAAAATACAAATTCACCCATTAGGGTTCCCTTCACTGCTCTGCTGGGTGCTCTGTGGGTGGTGGGGGAGCTGAGTGGGTGAAGGGGATGCTTTTCTTTCTGGAAGCCCAGGGACCATCAGTGTTTGCAGAGTGAATTTATACCGGTGAGACACTGATAAGTTCCTTCTTCAGGCTTCCCCAGTTGTAGATTTTGGAAAGATCATCATCTACACTAATAATCTGAAAATCATCCGTGCACCAATGGACCAGAAAGAGCTCATGAGAAGAATCATCCAGACTGAGGGAATAAATGACTGTACCTTCCTGTACCGGGAGAGGAAAGAAAGATTTGGTGGTGGACATAAAAAAGACATGGGAAAAAAGGTCACCTGCAACCAGTACGTGCAGGTAAGAGAAAATGGAAAGTGCTTTTTATCCCTGAGGCTTTTGAGTCTCTCAGCCCTGATCAGACCACAGAATATTCCCACCCAAGCTCCATCCATCTCTGTATCTCGTTCCTAGATAACTTTGGAATAAAAGCATCACTTTGTTCCTTGTTGCCCTCGGGAGATAAAGACCAATGCTGTGCTACAGTCTGTGCTCTGGGGATGGCTGTGCTGATTCCAGATTCTCATGTCTCCCACTGGATTCTGCCCCTGGAGATGGCTGACATTTATGTAGCTTGGCTGGAGTCCATCCCTTGTCACCTCTCCCAGTGGGATAAGGGCAGGGGCCAGAGTTTCTTCAGCCTGACAAGGCTAAACACAGCTGCTCTGTGGCTGAGACTGCTGCAGGCTAAAATTTTAATATCAGCTGAAATAAGGTCATGCCTTCCACTTGTTTTCTCACGAGGGAGTCTTTGTTGGTCAGAATCCCAATTAGTTTGACCATAATTTGATCCCACAACACTTAATGTTGTTGTTTGGGGCAGATACAGTTTCACAGACCTGAGTCCAGCCCGTGCTGAGTGCAGATCACCAAGCTTCTTCTTCCCCCAGGAATTTCAAGGTGGCATTTGAAAGAGGCTGCCTGGCACCCTGGGAGAAAGATGCAAGCACAAGGGAAACCTTGAAACAAAGTGTGCATGGCAGTGATGAGGGATTTTGGGGGGAGAGGATAAGGAGAAATGCCTGAAGAAATGAAGCTCAGCTCAAACCTGAGGCTGCAGAGCTGAGATGGTATGATAAGAAATGACAGGAGCATGGGTGGAGCTGTGTAGAGGAGAAAGATGAATTTGAAATATTGTGTTACAAGCCGAGTCACATTAACTTCTCATTTTTCAGCAGTAGCCACAAATTGTCCCCAGACATATGGGAGCCTTTCTGTTGAAGTCCTTGTGTAGAGAACTGACTGTCATTGGCAGAGTGGTGCGTCAGGAGCAACCGTGACGGGAAAGACCAGAAGACAGAATTTCCCTCTTTCAAGTCTTTTCCTGACTTTGGTGTCTCACACCCACTAACAGATTTTTTTTTCCTGCTCTCTCTCCTTCAGGAGGGTGATGCTGAACACGGTTGTTCACAGTGTAAAGGCTCAGGCTGTGCTCCCTGCTCACTGTGCCACGGAAGCAAGTTCTCAATGCTGGCAAACAGATTCAAGGAATCCTACCGTGCTCTGCGGTGTCCAGCGTGCAATGAGAGTGGGCTACAGCCCTGCCACATCTGTGCTGCCTGACCGGGCTGCCAGCACCACCGCCAGGGTTTGTGGAAAACTTGGAACTATTTAACCTTCCAACAGCCTCACAATGGCAAGTTTTTAAAAGATGGGGAAGGCATGTTTATACATATCTCACCGTGAGTGTGAAACTGCACCTCTGCTCCCAATCGTCTCTCCAGCTTTGGAATCAGCCTGACCCCAGGCTGAATGTATCTCTGACGCCGGCCACCAGGCAAATGTATCCCTGGCCCAGAGGAAACGATCAGCATTTGGAGGTCAAGCACCTGTGTAAACATCTCTGCACCTGGAACTCAGCTGAAACAGTCCCTGTGCTGGCACTGTCCCTCCCTCGGGTACTTGGTGCCTGGCACAGCCAGGTCTGATCCCCGGGTGCTCTGTCATCACATGCTGCAGGAGTGGGTGTGCAGTTGGTACCAGTACAGGTGCACACTGCCTGTACAAGCTGTGCCTCTCGTGGCTTTTAACTTGCTGAACACTGGAAGTGACGCTGTTGTTGCTGTTAACTCTGTCCGTGCCCTGCAGGGTCACAGGCATTTTGTTGATCTTACGCTGTCTTTAGTGACACAGTGATACCTTTGGGGTCTGATTTATGAGAGGAGATTGAAAACCCTTCCCAAACCTGAAGCTATAAAAAAAACCCCAGATATGTCTTTATTACTATAAATAGAAGTTATTAAGTTTTTTGTCTCCTTACAAGGAAGGGCTGAACTATATGTCCCTTGTATGCTGCTCAGCACTTCTCAGGACCAGGCTGAGGGTGAGCAGGACAGCTGTTGCTTAATGTTAATCCCATTTTGTTATCTGCAGGAGGTAAACTCTAATTAGTGAGGTGAAGCAAGGTGGAGATACTTTACAGGGTGCCACTGGTGCACAAAGTGTGGGAGCTGTGAGAGGCTGAGGCAAAGGGGANCCCCCCCCAAAGCATTAACTTATTACATTGTATATTCAGGAGTAATGTCAGTGCAGCCTTATCTCCCATATTACCTCAGAGACCCTGATGAGTTAAGAGGCTGCTCACATGTGCTTCATGCTGAGGCTGCAGGCCCAGGCAGGGTAATTTATGGCCAAGTTTCTATTTTCCTGTGGCAGGTTACAAGATTTCTCTGCAATACTGAACTGATTTAAAATAATGCTGTTTTAGCTCTTAGACTTCCATGTCTCCTGCTGAAATTGTGAGGTGGGTACTGAGGGTTTATTTTTCAAAATTGCATCAATCTACAGCAGATATTTGATTGTCTTTATTCATGATATCAGGATTTGCAATATGAAAAAAATGTTGTCCTTGGGGTATTGCTGAAGGCAGGTGAGACCTGCCAAATCAGAAATTGCTGTTAGGCAGATCTCTTCCTTCAAATCTGACCTGTTTGATCTCAGTATATTAGGCTTGTTGGAGAGTTTGCTGGCTTTAGAGAAGAAAAAGCCACCCAGGTGAAATTGTTGCCTGATAATGTTTACAATAAAACCAGATGCAAATATGCATTTATAAAAATCAATATTGTTCTTTGGTGATTACAATGTTTCTCAACCACTGTCACTCCTCTGAGCTGTGTCAACTGTTCCCATCACCCCAACACAACACTAGGGCAGGAGCCAGGAGCAGCCAGGAGCTGAGCTCTGCCCTTGTTCAGCCCAAGCCGTGCAGGTCCCAGTGTCCCAGGGAGCATGGACCTGTCTGTGCACTGGTACTGGGCTGGGAGTGACATGGTCCAAGCAGAGCAGGGGGAGACTTGCTCCCCTCACTTCTAGTGCACTCCTTTTACTTTGGTGGACTTGATTTACCCAATAAATGCTCATATTTCACATGGCAAAGAAGTTTGAACTTTCCTGCAGCATCATGGTGAGATGGCTGTTGAAGCAATGGGCTACTTGTCACATGTTACTGGTTTTATTTCTGCTTAGTCAGAGGCTCCTGCCCATCCATCTGTGTGTCTGTCCTGGCTGGGCAGGCAGTGCAGGGTGTGAGCTGGGCCAAGCTGCCCTTGCAGCCAGCACTGCCCTGTTCCAGCCTGGTTCTGTCTCCAGCTCAAAGATGTACAAATCTAACTCCGGCTGTGACCCAGTGCTTGTGGACAGAGCACCCTGCACTTGCTGGCAGCCAGGGCAGTGCCACAAGGACCTGTGCTGGGCAGCCTTGCTCCTGGTGCCGCTGTCCTGGGCACTGGGAGGTGCCTGTATAACTTTTTATCAAAAATTGTCAGATCCTTAAAAACCGGATTGGTTTATGGGTCAGGGTAGATGCAGTAGATGATGTGTTGCACTTCTGCCAAGAAATAACAAGTTTTTCCTGTTTGGTGAAAGCCTGTAAAGACGTCACTGGGCTTGCTGAAGTCACCAGGCTTCTGCACGTGATCTCACTGGGGTCAGGTGGAGTGTCTGTCTCGTGAGGGAATCACAGATGAGATATAGGAATCTCTAGTTGTGGTGGTGTGGTTTTGTTTGACTGGCTGCCTATTTTTTCCTAGTGTTTGATGGCTCAATAATGGAAGTGAATCCCTGGAGTGGTGTCATGCCCTGTACTGAATACCAAACTGTCCTGCATGTGCAGTTCTTTTACAAAGGAAAAAACCCAGATATCCTCACAAGTGCTGGAACTTTGAGCAGTAAATACATGCAAAGATGCTTAGTCTGACTCTATTTCTCTTGTTTCTGTTAACCTTCTACAGTTTTGTTGTTTTGCCTTAGAACAGCAGAGTGTAAAGATGCATTTAATGGTTTCTTTAAAGAAAAAACAAAACCGGGGCAAAAAGGCAGCCGTCTCTTCTCCCTCCCAAGCTGTGTCTGGCAGGCTTGGGCAGCCGGATTCACCAACTGTGTAGTTGGCTGCCACACCATGGCGAACCGATGGATGTGCTCCCAAACACGCAGGAGAAAACTCAGAGTGAACTTGGAAAAGAGAAGGCAGTTGAGAAGAAGGAGGGTTGATGCTTTTTGTTGTGAAGGATTTGAGGTACAGCAGAAATGCAAATGGAGTTGTTTCGTGTGGTACAGGCCAGTTGGACTCAGGAAGGGCAGTTGGAGGTGAGCAGGGAGGCTGATGGTGACACCCCAGAGGGCACAGCAGGAAGGTTAAAATAATCCTTGCTTGTACGTGGCAGCAAAGTGCATTGCTTGGTTTTAACCCAGAATGTGATAGGATTGAAGAGGTAATTGCCACATATACTCATAAATACCTTAGTTAAAGTTGATTTCAGTGTTCCTGCTCTGGCTCTGTCTGTTCTGACTCTGCAGGTGGAACCTCGGAATGCTGTTATGCTGCAGGACAGGGTGGGAAGGTGCAACTAGATGAGCTCTCAGAGGAGACCAGAGCCAAAGCTGTCAGGGTTCTTCAAGGGCATGTTTATGCCAAAACATCTTCTGGCCCATGGAAATCACAAGTGTGTCCTCAACTGCAGCATTTTGTATCAGCTGCAACTTGTGACCCATGAGAATGGAGCACAGAGGTCCCTTGGACACTGGAAAGCACCAGCATGTTTTTTTGGGTGGCCTTTAGCTGAGTGCAGTGGTCATTTTAAAGTGAGCCTGTGAACTGGGAACCAAACATTTAGTTCAAGTGTGATGAAGTGATCTGTATTTGAAATATGCATATTTATATGTGAAAGGCTTTTGTACTTATTGATCTTTATCACAGCAACTAATCTCTGTAGTAGGTTTTTAATTTACATTTATTCACAACCACCATCCTTCCAAAGCAGTAACTAAGTGGAGGAATCTGGAAAGCTTTAGCTGAATTTGCAGTATCACTGTCTCATTTCCCTGTGGTTAAAAAAGAAAGAATCAGAATATCTATGAATTTAAACATTATTATTTTTTACAAGTCTTTGAGGCTGTCGTTTTGATTTACGTGGGCTACATCTGATCTTGTGTGTAAACCCAGCCCTTCATTGCTTTAAAATATTTTGGTTTTATACAAATTATCCTGTGTGAGCTGCAGTGATTTCTCTCTGCTGTGGAACATGGTGCCACCTGAGCGGCCTATGATTCCCCTCCAACAGCTTCTGAGAAATGCTGCTGTGGCTGGGAACTGCTGCTTCTGCAAATGACTGCACACCTTCCAGTCAGCAAAGGTATGCATGGTCTTAATTCCCTGGATTCAGAATAATGACCAATGTGATCAATTCTGCTTGTTGTTGTTTGTAGAAAATAATCGATTTGTTTGCAGGAAGACAAGCAGGAGTGAGGAATTCTTGGTGTATTTATACTTGCTGGGTTCCTGCAAGTGGAGAGTGGTCAGTTCTGGTCAGAGTGATGCAGGGGGTGACCCTAGAACTGCTGGGATCCCCATGCTGGGGTGCCAAAGGGCTTGGGGGTGGAGGGCTGGTGCTCCCGAACCACCTTGTGCTGGTACTGTGCTCACAGCTCTGCACCTGCGAAACGGGCTTGGAAACCTTCGGGGAATGCTCATGGCCGGCAGTGCAATGGGAAAAACAGTCCGGGGCTGCGGGTAGTTTACACGGGCAAAGTCAGCTTTGGGGTTCAGTTGGGTCCATTCAGTGTGTTAGAGGAAGAAAGTCCTTGAAATACAAACAGTCTGGAAAGAAATTTACTACAGGAGCTCATTGAAATTGACTACAGGAGCTCATTGACGTTTTTAGAAGTGCGCACACTTTGTCGGGATCCCTGTCCCCGTTTCCCGGGATCTGGCATTCTGAGGGATGGTGTGCGGGGCTGCGCGGCTCCGCGCGCAGCGAAGGGCCAGGGATGTGGCTGCGGCCGGCGGGGAATGAGGTGGGCGAGGGGCCAAGGTTCGCCCCAGCACTCAGCCCCGTGTCCCTCAGCCCCGTGTCCCTCAGCCCCGTGTCCCTCGGCGCGGACGGGGCCGGGTCCAACGCGTGCGGCGCTGCGGGACGGCCACAAGATGGCGCCGCTGCCCGGCCGGTGGCGCTGCCGTGAGAGGGGACCGGCGGTACCGGAGACAGGGTGAGGAAGACCGGGGCTACCGGGGATGCCGGCCCTGCCTCCGCCACTCTGAGGCTTGGGCTCACCGACCCTGCCCGTCCCGCCGCCCCGGCAGCAGCAGGAGCTGCCCTTGTCGCTGCCCCGCAGTCACTGCTCGCTTCCCCGGCTCGCAGCCCGTGCCCCGGCCGGTGCCGCGCTCTCCCGGGTGGCAGGTGCTGAGGGGACAGTGGCTGTACCTCCGGAGCTCCTGGGACTTGTGGCGGGAGCAGGTGGACAGTCCCTCCCGTCCCGGCATCCCGAGCCTTCTCTCCTGGCCAGGAGCGCCCCTTGTGACCCAGGTGACATTTGTGTTCTCGCAGTGGGAGCAACGATGTTTGGACATGACGTCGGGGCAGCAGCACGGTCGCAGCCCCCTCTCTTCGGGCAGTTCCAGATGTTGGCAGTCCTGTCTCCGTCCCGTGGCCCCTCGGAAGGTGCTGGGGATGAGGACAGTGGAGCCAGTGGCGTGTGTGGCTGCTGGATGGGACAGAAGGCTGGCCATCCTGGCTGGGCAGCGAAGGTGGCTCGGGGCAATAAGTTCTGTGCTCTGGGCAAGGGGACACGGGGCTGGGCTGGAGCCCTGTGTCACCTCCATCGGACTGCTGTCCCTGGGGCTGGGGCAGAGCGAGCACTGGGCTGCGGGGCTGGCCAGGCTGAGCTCGCTTTGCCCTCTGCTGCTCTCAGCTCTGGCTTTCCCGGGAAACGAGACCTTGCAGAGCGGCTGTGCCTGGCTGAACACTCGGTTTCTGGGGCTGTTCGGCTCTTCCAGCCATTACATCTACTTATAGACTTGTAATGTTATTTCTTTCACAGTACTGTGTAGGAAATTGAGTCTATTTCTGTTTAAATACTGGGGTAATAGAGCCTGCTATTTAGTGAAAGATTTATGTAAATGGCTCTTTGTTTCACATGATTGGGCCTCAGAGAGTGCAAGTTACATCGATAATGTAATTATGCCAGTACTGCCACTTCAAAGCAGCACGTCGTAGAGAAGCCTCCAATTTTGGTATAGAACAGGACTTGAAAACCTTGTGCTTTTTAAATCAACTTGTATTCTGCAGCAAGAAAAAATAGTAGAGCCTGGTTATTTGAACATGCTGTTCTGGAGTTGTCTACCTTTATAGCTTAGAACCCAAGATTTCTTTTACATCAGAATTTTGATATGTTGGAATTTTTGAGCACCTATAATTGCATTACATAACTTAAAATGCAATTTTCCCACCTTTCCTTGAGCTTCATGTTTTGTTTTGTATCAGGCTGATGGGCAGTATTTCTTCAGCCTGGCATTTGTATTAGCATGGAGGTCACAGTAATGTTTGAGTATTACTTGAGATCAGTAAATTACTTTGTGCTTTACAATACAGAGTTCATTATTCAGGTGAGCGTTGATTGCTTTTTGCAGTGGAGAGTGAGCTCCTTGTGGCCTTCTGTCTCATTCCTGGGCAGAGTTCTCTAATCTCCAAAACAGACTCTTCATCCTCAGGCGTCCTGTTTTGTGCGTGCATTTCTTACACAGGATGGGTGCCCTGCAGCAGCCTATACAATGTATAGGATATAGTAACAGTTGTTTCATCTCGTGGGAGACAAGTGCCATAGGACTTTGCAGGGAAATTAATCCCCTTTCTTCCTAGTGTGAGAATTGCGATCAAATACTCGTTTGGGATGAAATAACAACTCGTAGACATTACATTTTTAGTCCCAAGTGCTTCAGTCCATAAGGTTTTATTCCCTAAATTCTTTGTCATGCATTTAGAGATGTCTTCTGGCTTGCAGCTCAGGTTTAATGCCAGGCTTATGCTGTTTCTGTGCAAACTGTTAGTGAGGATGTCTCAAGACTGGAAATGCTGAGCGTCGGTGCTTCCACTGCTGTTCTCTTCAGGTGCAGGAAAGCATTCTTCCTGAGAATGCTCTCCTGCTCTGTGCTCATGGAGATGCTTCATGTTATCCATGTGATGTGTTTGTTCCAGTTCTGAAACCAAACCCTATGAAGTTTATTTCCCAAATCCCACCAAACACAGCTGTTCGAGAAGGTGCTCCCTGATCCCAGAGAAGTCTTTCCCCTGGGCCACCTGCCAGCTGGCTGCTCCTCCGGGAGCGTTCTGTTCTTGATCTGGGTCATTAAATATTAAAAGGCAAAGTGATGCTAAAAGACAGTCGTTTTTTGGAGACACTAAATGACTGTAATTTGTTTCCTAATAGATAGTTTTGTCCTTGTCACTGGGTCCAACTCAATACAAAAATAAGTGTGTAATGAGACAGGGCTGCTCTGCAAATCTCGTGCACAGTGTGTTCGCCCAAAGAATGAGCCTGAGAATAGCAACTGAGGTGGGGACAGGATTAAACTAAAGCTCAGTCTATATGCTGGGCTCATTCCATGAGCTTTTCTCAGCCCAGTCATTGTCCACCCAGTGCTGCAAGGAGGAGGGTTCTCCAGGGAGTCCTGCCAGACCCTGCCTGGGCTGTGGGAGAGGTCCTGTGTCCTTACGGAGCCTGGCACTGCTGCAGCAGTGCTCTGGAGCCCAGGAGCACCAGTGCACCTACCAGTGAAATGTTCACAGCATGTGCTGGGTGAGGAGGGCTGGATTGCAGGGCTGGATGCAGGTGCCTCCCTGAAGCAGAGCACAGAGGGCACGTGGCAGCCTTATTACAGCCCTTGTTACAGCAGCAGTACTGGATTATACTTCAAAAGTTCTTAAAAAAAAAAAAATCACACCCGCCCCCCCACCATGCTCTGTAATTTGCCAATATTTCTGCTTGCACATTTGCTGTTCTGTGTCTCCCATTTGTTTTTATTTAAAAAATGGTAATATATGTTGCTGTGACTCTTCCCTTCTGATTCTCTTATCTCAGCAGGTTTGTGTATGGGGATTATTTACCGGAGAATTGCAACGTGCCAGAAGGTAATTCCTGAAATTTTAAGAAAGGTAATTTAGTCAAGTTGTAAAACCTTAATGCTTCGCTGTGGTTTGTCTCGTTTAAAAGGATCACATTTCCTAATGGCTTTTTTCTTTTTCAAATTAGAAGAGTTAGTGTTAAAGAGAAGTTCCCAGCCTTTCCCCTGCTGCCTGGTCTAGTGGCAGGTTGGGCTGCCTTACAGGTAACTGGAATTTGCTCCTTTTATCCTTGTCCTAAATTGACTATCAGCAGTACGACAGAAAGTATGAAGTGCTGCAGGGGAGGTGGCCTGCAGGGGTCTGGGAGGTCTGGCTGGAGACCAAGTGGCTCCCTAAACTTTGGAGTGTTTCAGTGGCCTTTGGTAGTGGCTGAGAGATCCAAGTGCTCTTGTTTTGGCTCACCTGGTTGATGTGCCCTCCAGAATCCTCAGTTCTGCCCTCTGAGGCCAGTAATGCTTTCCAAATACTGAGGACTGATTCTACCTTTTTTTTTTTTTTTTTTTTTAAGCTATAATTCTTCCATTTCAGGCCTGACAGCTACTTGGAAGAGGAATCTTGGCTAGGGATGCAGAAAAGAAATACGGCTCTGAAATCTCACTGTCTGATGTGAACACGGGCTGTGTCTACAAGCAAGGAGTCTGGGGACTGAGAGAACTGGGAGAACCCAGCATGGGGAATAGTGGGCACTGGGCAGCAAAGCCCTTGTGCCCACTCAGGGCTGCTTCTGCAGGCCCAGAGCTCTGAAAATTGGCTTTCTATTGCTTTTGAATGCTTGGAGTGAGAGGGGTCTGAATAATAATTTCTTTGGCCCTTGAATGCATTTGAAGCAGCAGCTGCAGGTGTCCTGTAGCTTTCCTCTGGCTTGTTCACATGCGAGGTTGAGTTCTTTGGCCAGAGCACAAATAATTGCTGGAAATTAATTTTCTGTGCTGCTCTGCAGTCAGAGCAGGCTGCCTGCTGGCCTGCACAGCAGGTGAGGCAGGGCCTTCACTTTGCTCTCACATCTACCAACAGATGCTTGGACAGAAGTTTAAAAATGATCAGCTCCCTCCTGCTTGCCAGCCCTTGGCATGGAATGCTCCTTCCCAAACAATTTCCTTTCCCTGGTGGTTGCCTGCTGTGCCCTGGAGGTGCGAGCTGCCTGTGGGGCTTTGCCTGGGAGAAACACTTGTGCAGAGTGGAACCCAGAAATGTCTGGATGCACATTTACAGCAGGATCAGAGTGGAATTTCTAATTCGTGTAGCATTGAAATGAGCTGGTATGTGATACATGTGACTGCCTTTAAAAAAAGATTTATTTCCAGCTGATGTCAAGCCCATTAATTCTTACTTTGTTCTGGTGTCTCTTGTAATTCGTCGTTGCTTTTGCCTGGTGCTGTTCCCTGGAAAGCGTGGCAGGGTTGTCCAGCAAGGTCCACGTGACTTCAGAAAGCTCTGAGGATGTTCAAGGAAAAAAAGCAACAACTTCAGATGAAATTAAATCCCTTGTGGCTCAGGCTTTTTTGAAAGCCCTGTGCTGGGATGCTGCTGTTGGAGGACACACTCCTCTGGCTTTTTAAACTGTTTTGTTTTAAAAGTTTGCTTGGAGCCTCTGTCATTACTGGGGCTTCCAGAGCTGCACTGGCATTGTGAGTGTTGGTCCTGTTGGTATAGAGACTCCTTAACTGCTGTCACTCACTCGTGCCCTGTTTTCAAGGCTCTTCAGTCAAGGAAGGTGCCCATCCTCGGCATGTGGCTTCTGCTCCTGCAGCTTGTGCAGGGGAGTTGTCCAGGCTCTGTGTTACCTCCGCACACTGGAGCATTCGCAGAGACTCCTGGAGTGTGACTGCAGCCTCAGGTCATTCACTTACCCCTGCTTCCAACACCTGCCAGGGCCCAGGTGCCTCCAGAGGTTCCCTGGGCTCTGGGGCTGGTCACCAGCTGCAGAACCAAAGGAGCCCATGGGCCTCAGCCCTGCTGCCCTGCCCAGGTCGGATCAAGGACAGCCAGGTACTGTCACATCCTCAGGAGTCCACGGGATTGACCACTGGCTGGCTGGAAAAACAGGTGTGAAATTTCCATACATGGCAATGTACAGTGACATGCATGTGTGGATAGATGAAGGACTTATGTGAAAGGTGTAACATCAGCAGCACATGACTGTACAATGAAACCAGAGAGAAACAAGGAAACACACAATGAAGAGACCCAAGTGGTGCAATTCCTGGGAAAATTGTACGTTGTGCCCCTAAAGAGAGACCAGCATTGTGAGAGTGATGTAACCTGAGATGGGAATCCAGAGTATTTCAGCCCTGTCAGATGAAGTTATAACTGTGCTGGCTTCAGCCCAGTACTTTGTAGACCAATAATGCTGGAAAAGATCAAACCACAAATCCAACCTCTGCAGGGACCTGTGGTCTAGGCATTGAGCAGACCCTCATCCATAAGCATGGATGAGTTTATCCAGTTGGAGATTGGCAGTTACATCCTTTATTATTTTGAGCTAGAGAACTGCAAGTCAGTGAAGGGAGACTGCGACCTTCCTGGTGTCCCTGATGGAACTGGGGCAATTGAAGTGACACTTGCTTAGTCCCAAACGGGCAATTTAACCACAGTGTAGTTCTTCCTCTTAGTGTCAGTCTGTTATTTTGCCCTAAATAAATGTGGATTTGGTGCTGCCAACTGTTCCATATTCTTGTACAGTGAATTCTTGTGGGTGCGTATGTGTAGAGTGCGTATAAATATCTGGAAAGATCTTGTAGCAAACAGGAATTACCATAAATAAATTATAAACCATGAAAAAAAGGCATGATGAGGCATATCTGTGTATTTGGATGCTGAAAGCACCTGTGTTATCATCTTGGCTGAACTCTTGCCACTGCCCCATTGTTCTCCATCACTGCCATGAAATGCAGCTTGAGAGGGAGGGCTCCAGGGCTTCTGGTCTTCACTGCTGGAAAATCAAAGACGTACCAATCTGTGTCTTGTCAGCTGCTCCCTGCCACTTGCATGTGTCTGTGTTTGGGTTAGGGAAGATTTCTGGAGGAATTCACCTACACTTGACCTAAAGGCACGTGTTACTTTATGTATGAGCTTGATCTTGCTTGGGCAGGGGCCCTGCTGCCAAACTGAAAGGAAATTTCGTGGTCAAACTCCCCTGTAAATGCCTGGATTTATGCTGAAGTTGTTAACTGGCAAATTTCTGTGTCTGGGCAGGTCATACCTGTCTTTCTGCTGTGGAGAAATTCTGTGTAGTTTTAATTTTTGGTGTCATTTGCTGACCCTCAGTGTTTTGGTTTGACTGCTTTCTGTCTCTCCACTGGGAACATTTCTTTGCTTTATCATTTTATATCCCTTCATTGCTGTCAGATTCCTATTATTGCCCAGCCCTTCCCTCATTTCCCATAGCCTGAGGAAGCCACAGTCTCATGGTGTGGTGGGTGCAGGGTGCGATGTTTCCCTGATGGGGAGTGATGCACATGGTTCAGGAGCAGGGCTTGTCAGCTAGAGCTGGGAATTAAAGCTCTCTCCTGCACAAAAGCTCCCTCTTTTGAAGAGCTTTGCATTGGATGTAACTTTTAATTTGGTTTTGAAAGCCAGGCAGGCTTTGGATACTCTCCCTGACACTATCTGAACGAGGATATTGCTAGACTTTTTATACAAAAGACACTTTAATTAAACTGCCATCATGAAAACAATTAGACCAAATTTGCAGTACTTAAGTAGTCAATAATTTAGTAGTTGGAGCTCATTAATAGACTTCTCCCTGTGCCTGTGTTGTAACAATGCTGCACTGCCAGCTGCCTGCCATGGAGATCAATCCGGGCTCAATATCTTCTGTCTCCTGCAATGGTGACATTGGTGCAAGCTGGATAAATAAGTAAACCCCAGGTGGGTACAGGGGTGGGTGTTTAGTGCTGCCATCCCTCCTGGATTGAGGGAGCTGCTCATCATCTGCAGCCCCTTGAACTCCACGTGTTTGTGTCCTCGCCCCATGGCACAGTCAGGAATAATCTGTGGCTCTTTGGGTGTCCCTTGTGGGGAGGGTCCTGCTGGACCTTTGGCAGTGCTGGCCCTTCGAGGGGGTGTTACAGACCCCTCATTAAGCTGATGTTCCTCTGTCTCCTTACATTTGCCTTTGAGGTTGTCATACAAAGAAAGGGAAAAGATGAATCCCCTGCTTGGGGATCAAATGCCAACTTTCTAATGTAGAGCTTGCTCAAAGTTTACTAAGTAGACAGAAAAAGGAAAGGGTGTTCTGCTCTGTTCCTGTTTCTTAGGACAGAGTTCATACAGACAGGCAGGACATCAGTTATGGAGCAGATTTGCTCAGCTCGTGTGTTGGAAGCTCTTGCTCAATCATTTTTGAAAGAAGTTGTGAGAGGAAAGTAAGTAATTTACTGCTTGAATTTCGTCCCTGAATTAGATTCTAATTTTTTTCAAATCATCAGATCATTTGGGCTCAAAATTAAATTGATGTTTTAAGTCCTGATTCTTTACATCTTTTAATTGGTGAAAAAAATGTTTGACCTTTTCTTTTGTCTACAGAGAATAAGCAGAACAGAAATGGATTTACTTCTATTATGGTAATCATTTTATTTCAAATACATTTTAGAACAGGGCATGTGTGACTGTATCAGTTTCTGTAATTCATTCTCATTCCTGATTTCCCCCAGGCACTGAGGCAGTTCTTCTTCCTAATGCCTCGTTGTACCAGCTAATACTGTAATAACAATTTGTGCTTCTGTAGCACCTCTACACTGAAATAGTCAAAAGTAGGCCCCAGGAATTTATATCATGTCACGCATCTTTCTCCAGTAACATTAGATGGTTTTTGCAGCCAGATGTATTTACAGCAGCCCCAGTCAATCCCCCTCCAGCAGTTCTGGCACTTCAGTAGTTCTGTCTCAGCAAGAACTATGAACAAGGATAAAAGCGCTCCAGCGGAGCGTCCCGAGGGAGACAGTGTTCCAAGGCCTTTCATTTCGGGGAGTCATATCATGTTGACAAACCAGGTCTAACAGCCACATCTCCTGGGGTGTTCACTGGGAAACGGGGTTCTGTGGAAGCCTTTTGTTCCCTGAAAGTTTGTGCTACAAAGAGATTTGGGGGTTCAGCTTGTGCTGTGCGGAATGTTTAAGATTTACACCTGCTGAAAAAGAAGCAAGAAGAAGAAGAAAGGAATATTTAATTAAAACTTTTTTAAAGAGAAGCTAAGAGGGGCCATTTGTCCCTTTTTTTTTGTTGTTTGCTTTTCCTCCCCCTTCCAGTTTGTCTCTTGTTTCAGATGAATGAAAGCATCTGTATGTACCTGAAAACATGGGGTGTTCATGGCTAAGCTCATGAATCTTACGTACTGTGAGACTTTAATGAACCGATATTTACCATGATTTATCATTTTTTAGTTATCTAATGGAGAAATTTGTTTTTCAGGTGAACTGAGATGACCACATTTTATGTCATGCCTTGTGCAACTCTTTAACTCTTCATGGGGCATTGAGTGGTTAATGCTGTTGAAGTTTGGTTCGTTTTTTAAGTGGCCATAGCAGTGTCCTGTCTGTTCTCCCACTGAAGTGGGTGGGTGTAGGATCCTGGAGCCCGGCAGCTCCCGCAGTCCCTGTGGATACTCCTCTGTGCTGGTGTGGAACCCAACGCCCCCAACCTCTGCTTGGTGATTTTGCAGCTGATGATGGAATCTGTGCCCTGAGCTGCAGATGGAAGTGTGTTTCAAACAGTACAGCCGCTTATTCATTTGCTTGTTCCTTGTAGCCACGAGATCTTTGTGTTGTGGCTTTAAAAGAAAAAAAGGAGCAGCAGCAGTTGTGCCGCTGTGAGCAGCGACAGGGAGCGGCGACACGCGTCGAGCCGGCGGATAAAACACAACGGTGGATAAAACAGACCAGCTCAGGGGGCCTCCACAGGGCTGCAGAAATCCCTCAGCAATTTTGGCTATGTCTGCAGATCTGTAAAAACGGAGAATACAAGCACACCAGGTCTGGTATAACTGTGCAGCCTCTCGCCTCCGCAGGATCCATCTCCCTCAGGCAGGAGATGGATCTGGGCAATCCATTCCTCCCAGGCTGTTCCACAGAGATTCTTCCCTGTCTCAGCTGCAGTTTTAAGGTGCATTTTGCCCAAATGTAATCAATGGCAGTACAGTGATAATATTTAAAGCTTTAAAATATACATTGCATGAATGACAATGATTGATAAATGTTCCCCAGGCTTCCGTTTGCTCCTCATCTCCCACCCCCTGACCTTCCACTCTCCCACTGGCCTGAGCAACAGGCACTGCTTTCTTGCACCTGCTGTACTGGTTGGAATATGTGACAGTGCTGCTTGCAGAGACAAACCCTGATTCCTGCTTTATCTTCTTGATCCTGACAGCACTGCATTTCTGCATCCATCTGTTTGGAGAGCTTGGAAGAGATAAGGGAGTCAGGGATCAGTGGGAGGCAGCAGTGTGAGGGGGCAGGAAATAGAGTAGGGGATCAGCTGCATGACGAGCAGGAGAAAATACTGTATGAATATTAATTTTTGTGAATGGCTACGATAAAGCTCATGTATTCACACAGTTGAGATTAAATATCTTTGTTTTATAGAAAGAGAGGGAAAAGTTATGTTTAATAAAACTCTTTAGGGACACCAAAGGCACTGATTTTTTTAATAATTATTTTTGAAACTGATATATAAGCCTTTTCTGCGGGTAGGGTGGGGTTTTTAAATGCCTAACAGAATGCCAGTGCCACTTTATGACTCATCATATTTGTCACATTTCTCTTATTTTATTCCAACTCTGAACAAAAATATGTGAGAGAAAGGTCTGTTGCTTTGCTTTTGTTTGTAGAAGTCATGGTGCATTTGAGTGGAAATTACGACCTTTATGATTTTCTTTTATTACCTGTTCAGGAAAGGTATTAATGAATGATGTGCATCCACATTACTGCCAGTAAAGCTTTCCTCCTGAATAATTCACAAGTCTGAGCAGATATGCCAGTAAATCCCAGCTACCAGCACAGCCCAATCTGGATCTACTGGTGAGAGCCAAGCTTCCTTCTGAGAGGAAAAAGGAGGTGCTGGGGTTTACAGGCAAAGTTTGGGTGAAGTTTCGAGCCCAGGAGGGGAAGTGGTGGCCCTGAAAGTCAGCATTGTGTATGGGAGGTTTTAAAACTCAATTAAAAAATGGCTGAATTAGCTTGTATGTGCCCCAGTAATGAGCCCCCTGGCAGTGGAGCAGGACAGTGAAAAGTTATGAGGGCAGTTATGAGCCAAGGTAAGGCCACACAATAAAGAAGTGTTTTGTCGTAAGAAACTTTTGCTGTGTTGATTGATGATTTATCCCTTCCCTCTTAGGTGCTGCAACATTTCTGCCATTTTCACTCTGTTTCCTTTTAGCTTCCTTTTGCTTGACTTCAATACATGAGAAGGTGGCAATTGACAGCAGGATGTGGTGTTTGTTAAACACTGAGCTCAAATAACAAATATTGGACTCAACAGTGTTTTGTTGTGGTTACAAGGAGAAAGAAAGGTATTAGGTGCTCTTTTCAGAGACAGCATAAAGGGTTCTCCTGGCCTGATGAATGTGGCCCTGCTGTTGTGCTGGATGTGGTGATGAGGGTGCACTGTGCATGCATTGCCCTCACCGCCGTCACGCAGGCTGTGGGTGCTTGTCCTGTGCAGGCCTTAACCCATTATTGAAAACCCAGGGGGTGTGGGAAGGGTGTGGGGTGTGTTATGGATGCTCTCTATCCCTGTCACCTGGTCTGGCTCCTGGCAGATATTCCAGGTACAAATGCAGTCTGCCCAGCCAAGCCCACGGTGCTGGAAGTTCCTGAGGCTGCCATGTCATGCTTCCCTTGTGATCCCGCCACCCTGTTTCTGGGACAATGTGTCCTTGGGGGCTTCAGTGACAAGGTGTCCCTCACTGGAAGGGTCCCCCAGAGCCATTCTTGCACTGGGGATCTGCTGGGCTCTGTTGCTGTGGGGTGTCACAGTGGGAAGGACATGTGTGGACATGGGTGGCAGGATGGTTCTCACAGGAGCTGAGTGCCTCCACCATGAAACTGCTCCATTGCTTGTCCACCAGAGAAGCTTTTAGCTGCAGCTGTGGAGGTGCAGAATTTAATGGGCAGATGATGTTTGTTCTGCATTGCAAGTGCATCATTGCCCTCTGAGCAGTGTAAATTTAGCTCCTTTAAGCCTGGTCTCATGGGGCTGAGATTTAAGTGTTTGAACTTTAGTTGAAAGGAATATATTGATTAGGCTTTGATTTAGTTGTTCCTTGCTGAAAAGATACCAGGTAATGACTTTACCTGCCCTTTCCTATTTTATTCATTTAATGGAGTCCTCTTGTTCCCCTTTTCTTCCTCAGCATCATTTTGCCTGAAAGTCTTCAGTGCTATGAGGAGAAATACAGGAAAAAGCTGTCGTCACACTGTGAACATTATTGATTCCATAAGTAACTCCCTTGGCGAACCTCTGAGGCTTCACTGATGTCAATTAGTGCTTCCTCCTGCACACGAGGGCATGTCCAGTTCAGACTGATGGACTGAGGTACTGCTTCTTGCCTTCTGCAAAGAACAGGCATGGAGGAGGAACTGGTTTTCATAGATATAAATTATTTTGTCCATTTCTTTTTAGAGATGTGAAAAGAAGTTCTCTTGACCTATTTGGTAAATTGCCTTTTTTTTTTTTAACCTCCTTTCACAGTGATTCAAACTGAGAAATCCCTTTTCTTTTATCTTGACAAACAGAGAGAACATGAGGGTCAGCCTTTGTCCCACATGGGTTTCAGCTGAGCTCCAACTTTGCTCCAGTCCACAAGATCTGACCAAACATTAGAAGTAGGGTTGGCAAATCACAGTTTCAGTGCACAGACAGAGCCAAGAGGGAGAGAGGGAGGAATGGTATGGATTTTCTTATCTAAAGCGAGCACTTTTTGCTTTTCACCAAATAGGAAGTGGCTTCTCTCTTGCTTTGTGCCGAACCTCAAATTCAAATTGCTTTCAGCACAGAGAAGTGTCTGGCTGTGGGGGCCTCTGCAGCCCGATGTGGGCAGAACACAGGGCAAAGGCTGAGCCCTGCAACCCACCCCCCCAGGCAAACAAATCCCTTGGATTCAACCTACATTTTTCTGTATTTAACAGTTCATTGGTTTGTAGTTCCTCCTTCCTCCACAGATCAGTTCCGGAGAGAAAGAATTCCCCCTCGCAGTCCCCTGATGGCGTTTTCACTTCATTTCAATATTCCTTTCCCTCATTACAGCAGAAATCCCAGGGGTGTTCCCGGGAGTGTTGATCCTCACACACCCGATGCCTTCTGAGGAACACATATGAGGTTAAAATAAGATATTGGTTCTGTCTACGGAGTTTTACTGAAAAGGAGTATCTTAAGGGGTTATCTGTGGAGGGAAGATTTGGTCAGCTCCTAAATTAGCTTCAGAACAAGAGTAAATGGCTATTGATTACCTCCTAATAAACCTCTCAAACCTATTTTCTCTGCTTTTGCAGGAGAAAATGTGTTTGCCTTGAGTTTCCTTGCTTCTGCATGTCTTCATTGCCTTCAGAATTCCATGGCTGAACTTCACTGGTTTTATGGAGGAAAAGAGAGTTTAATATGCCCAGCTGGAAGAAGAGAAGACCTCAGGCCGCAAATCTTTTACAAGAGATGAAGGAATCATCCTGATTAAGGGAATGTTGATGGTGAAAATCGTGGAAGAATAAGGGTAGGTGGGGAACAGCACCTTCCTGTGCCTCAGTGCTGTAATCCCTGGAGACTGAGAACTGGGTAAGGGAGCGCAGAGCAGCAGAACCAAAATAGCCCTGGTTGCCATGAGGACACAAGTCCTTGCCAAGTCACCCGGTTGCTTTGTGTCTCATCGAGGGAGGTGCAAGCACACCCCATGTGCTGTTTAATTCCATGGGGAGAGGTTTCCTTCCCCAGAGCTGCTGCAGCCAGGGAGTGTTACTGCTCCAGTCCCTTGGCACTGCAGTTTTGGTCACTGTGTTGGGAGTATTTGGTTATTGTACCCTGCCAGTATGATTATTTTCAGCTGTAAATACTTGCCTCAGTACAGGTTTTCCATATATTTGAATTATTTCAGAAGGTATTTCTCTCCCATCACTGCTGCTCAGGAGAAACCTGGAAGGGAAGGGATCAGGTGCAAGCAAAGCTCCTGACAGGGAGTGTCTTGTGGGCTTGTGCTCCTTCAGTTCCTCACCCAGCATTGAGACAGTTTTGCTTTATACTTTCCATGTAACCTTCAGATTAGCAAAACCTATCTTTGCCACCTGCACTGAGTGGGGATGATCCCACACTGTACAAACAGCCCCACTGATGCTTGTGTTTGCTTGCTGGGGGGATTTGAACCCATTACTTTAATGCACAATGATGGGATTTGTGCTTTTCAGGGTGGTTGTGTTTTATTTTATTTTCTCGGATGTGATGTAAACTCTCTGTGGACTCTTCCTTGTGCTATGCCCTAGTCCTGTGGCCCTGCTTATTTCAATGTGCAATGGTCTCAGCCCTCCTGTTTTGTACAGGGGTGTGTGTGGTGCTGTTTAGGTGTGTGTGGTGCTGCACAGCCCAGCCATGGGCTGTGGCCAGGTACCAGTCTGTGCATCCCCAAACCTTCACTTCCCTGGCTGTGCTCTGGGGCCTGTCTGTAGGAAATGCTGGCCCTTGGAGCCCAACAGGGTCTGTAGGAAATGGGCTTATTTTGTGTTGGCGCAGCAGAACAAAACACTTTCCTTCATCTTTCTTGTTTTGGTTGGTAACTGATTCTTGTGAATTTGGACTCTGAATACCGAGCAGTAAATATTTACCAAATGTAATGGCCAAGACTAAATACAGTCATTAGCATATTTATTTTTATTGAGTTGTTGCTTTGTGTGCCTGAGGAAATTATCAAATTGCTTCTATTTGAACTGCTATGTACAATTTTAGGACTGTCATTTTTAGTCTCGCATCACTCTGGATTTTGGAATAAGGGTAGGGAGCATTTGTGTCCTCCCCCAGCCCCAAAATAGAAGTTTATGAATAATGAAAGTTCAGTAAAATCCAGTCCAGGTTGCTGATTTGCATCCTGCTCAGTGCCAGGAACAGGAGGTGAAGGTTTCTCCCATGAGTGTAGTGCTCTGTGTGAGACCCTGAGGTGTGGGCAGGGTGGTGGAACCACCTCAACTCATCCCCTGGGGCTTGGGGGCTCTGAGCTGCAGGGGAGCAGCTCCAACCTGCTCCAGGTACTGCCCTTGGGTATGTCCTGCTCCGGAGCCGAAGCCATCCCACTGCTCCCAGTTATCCCTGTGTTTCCCTTGGGAGCAGTCCATGACTCGGAGGGCTGAGGAGTTCCTGTTCGCTGGGCAGGAGTGATGGGGATACAGGGGTGTGATGGATGTGTTCCCTGGGGAGTGTGTGTGGTGTCACCATATCCAACATTCCAGTGATCCCAGTTAGTGGTTGACTTCACCCATCTTCTTTCAGGAATAACTTGCCTTTGTTTTTTCATCTGTGGGTCTGTTCGTTCCTTCCTGCTGCATGCTGGCATACCAAGGTAAAGACAAACATTTCCAGATACAGAAAATAAATGGACCAGAACTGATGTCCCCTCTCTGGATCCTGTGCTGCCTTTCCCCTCAGCTCTCCCTTCTCCAGAACCTGATGGTCATCCTCGCTCCCCTGTTTACTGTGAATCCACATGGGTGTGTTAAACATCCCACCTGGGCTGGGGGAATCAGCACAAAACCTGGGAAAGGCCCCTTTGCTGTGACATGTGCAGCTCTGCTTGCCCAGAACTGTGGCACATGGTACATGTGTTACTGGAGCAGGAGAGGGAACAGTTGGCTTCAAGGAAAATAGTTTCTCCAGGAACAGGTTTCTGCTGTAGATATTTAACTGCAACAAAACCAGTGTCAGAATTTAACAAGCTGCTTTGGTGGAGCTCCAGGACGGGGTGAGACGTGAAAGGGGAGCTCTGGGAATTGGGAGCGGAGGGGAACAGAAGGTGCAAAAGCAAAAGTGCGACACAAAATCACCCTGTGAGAAACACGGCTGGATCACATGTGGGACTGAATAACAGAGGAGCTGGGAGTAAATCCAGAGTAGGAGGGAGAAACCAGCATGGGAATGAGGAGTCGATGTAGCTGTGGTGGGGTGGGACACAGCACTGACAACGTGCTGCCCCAGGGCTGAGCCTGGCCTGGCCTATGCCACAGAATTCTGTTCCCAGTAAAGCACAGCTGAAAGTTTGCCCTCCCCAGCCCTGCTGCTCATTCCCACCCTGGCAGCAGCTGACAGCTTCGAGGACACCAATTAATTCTGTTCAGAGTAGTTGTGCCGTGATCTAAACCCATCATTTAAACTCCTTGTTCCCAGCTTTCAGCTCTGTGTGATTTTTTGCTGTGTTTATTTGTTGTTTTGTAAATTGTTTCCTGTCTGTCTCACTAATGTGACAAACATTCCAATAGGAGTGGTAGGATTTGGAGCATTACCTGCTTTAATATTTATCAGCTGCCTGATTTGAAGAGATGCTGGGGCCTTGGGGAACTGGAACTGTGTTCCAGTTCTCTTTGCAGCTGGGAGTGCTGGCCCTCTGGACAGGGAGCCTGGGATTTTGGCTCCTGGCTGGGGGGGCACAGGATGGTCTGACCCCAAACTGGCAGCTGCCTGGTGCATCTTCCCTTGGACCAGGACACCCTGCAGGTGTATGCCTGCAGTCACCCTCCTGGGTTTTTAAAAGAAACTTTAAAGAGCTATTTCTTTTGCCTCGTGGTTATTTACACAGCCAAGTCTTTTTCTGAATGTGAGTGAAGCTTTGTTTTGTTTTTATTCCCAGTGAATAAGCTCTTCACCTGAGCTACCAGCTGGAACCCAGTTTGGCCTGGAGCCTGAACCAGCCAACACTATGGGTAAGAGCCAGGGACAGGCAAGAGGCCAGTTAAGCCAGGACACTCTAAATCCATCTGATACTGGATAAAGGGGCCTGGCAGCCCAGCCCAGATCTTCTGCACTCTTTAGAATTCAGGTTTTAAAGGTGCTGAACATGAGGTGGACAGTATTGGAGGTTGGAACTAGATGGTCTTTTAAGGTCCCTTCCAACCATTCTATGATTCTGTGGCAGTGTTTTCCTTCTTAAAAAAAGGTCCCATTGTATTTTCAAAGGAAATAAAGAATATCCAAGATTGAATCCTTCCAAAGGGAAAATAATTTCATTTGCTCCCCAGATCATTAGGCAGGGCTGGGAGAAGGGAGTTGCCATCGGGAGGCAGGATAGGTTCAGAGCTGAGTGCTGGAAAACTCCCACATTTGCTCTTGCCTTGTAAACAGAAAGTGGTGAGAACATTTGTGACATTTGGAGGGACACTGCTGCTATCTCGGGTCACCCACCTTGGCTTTGGGGCAACACACAGTACATTTCACAGTTGTTTTTTTTTAACTGCCAGACACCATTCGTGTGAAATAGAAATTGTTCCAAATGTCAGAAACCTCCTTCGCTTTGTACAGGAAGCAAATGTTTTGTTCTTCAAAGGCACAGGCAGTTTCCCACTGAAGGTCAGCCTTTGCCTACTGCCTCAGCCGGGTGCCCCAGGGTGGTTGTGAGGGGCAGGTGTTGCCTCCCTTACCTGGGGGTCTGCCCATGTGCTGCTGCTACAGACACAGGTTTGAGAAAGGGCTTGTGGACCCAAAGGCACAGCTGGATTTCCAGGAATGTAGGGTGGCTTTCAGTGCACAAGAGGGGCTGGAGGGGGCATGAGGGAACCCACTGGACCGGCAGCTCTGGGGGGTCAGGAGCCTGTGGAGCATCCCTACTCACTCCTCCTCTTTCTCCCTGGGTCAGCAGTTCCTGGGTTGGGAAGCAGCTTCTCAAGAGCATCCATAAAGCTGCAGAGGTTTAGTTTCGGGGCTCTGTTACGGGCCCAGCCCCAGGGACTGGAGGTCTCAAAGTCACTCCCTGTCACCCCAGAAGGTGAACCAGCCCCTCTGCCCTGTGCCCTCAGCAGGGAGTGCGGCTGGGCCTGGTGCTCTGCCCACTGGGGCTGGAGGGCACATGGCCATGGCAGCTCCTTGCTCCCCACTCAACATCCAAGCTGCCCTCGTGCTCGGAGGCTCCTCCCCCCACAAAGCCTTGGAATCAACCCTCATTCCCAGTCTCTTCCCAGGTCCTTGGTGCCTGGAGCTGTGCCAGGCAGTGGGGGCAGAGCTGTGTCCTCGCTGTGCATAGACTCTGTCTCTGAGTACAAACTTTCTGTTTCAGTGGCACATTCTCCAATTTCTCTGTAGGATTTCATCACAGCCATTTTGCTCTTCCTTTTGCTTAGGTTCTCATTTGTTTTAAACACCAGCAGAGGTGAGCCTGAGTCCCTTTGGCACCTCAGCCTTGTGCACACGGTGCCGAGGCTGTGAAAGTGCCAGGGTTTTATACGCGTTTCCCATTGACACTGCAGGAAAGACCTTGCAACCCAAGTGCTCTGCTTTGATTGATTCGTTCTCATTACAGCCCTGAATTATTTGCAGGGGGAAATGACAAGGCTTTATTTTCTCATGGTGCTTTATCTTTTTACAAAATGCATCCAACAAAGCTGCTAATGGAAAAGCTTTTAACCTCGAGCGGTGGGTGATCCGTGTCCGTCCGGGTGAGGTGTGACGTGCAGTGCTGACGAATGCCCTGGTCTGCAGCAACCTCCTGACACCTTCACAGCCCTTCCCAGGTCACTGGGAGATGGACCAGACGGCCCAGGCTGACAGACACAGCAGAAGGATGAACTGTTTGCTTGAAAAATTGAAGAGAACAGAAAGGACAGATCTATTCCCCTGCTTCAGAGAAAGGGATGCTTCATGGTGGGTCTTGGTGTCACTGGTGGATTCCAGAGAGACCAGGCAGCTGGAGGGATGGTGCTGGTTGTGCTCCATGACAAAATGAAAAACAGATTCCCAGGGACACGGAGGGAATTATCAGGCAAAACTTTCCCTTCCCTTCCCCTGGGATAGAGCACTGCCAGGTGCGTTCTGGACTAGCAACACTTATCCCTTGGTTACATCTTGTTGAGTATTACTTTTTAAGCCTACAGCATTTTCTAATGATGAAAAAGCAGGCTGGCTGGGCATTTGGGGAGAGAGATGCAGCTCTGAGGAAGAAGATAAAGAGCTTCTGCAAATATTTATGCACAGAAAATCGAAGGAGTGGTAACGAACCTCATTTACAGAGGAGTTGGATGTGTTTGCATGGCTGAAGCAGGTGCAGGAAGGGGCAGCTGTTCACCACAGACTGAGCTGGTTTAGGGGTTACCCACTGACATGTCCAGGAGTGAGGGGAAAGAGGGGAGGCTTTTGTGCTGTCTCCTCCTTGTACAAACCAAGGGAAATTCTTGGTGCTGGGCAGGTGTGTGTGCTTAGGGTGATGCTCCCAGGTGTTTCTGTCACAGCCATCAGTACCTCCCTGTGCTTGCCCACCACCTTTATTTAGTGGTCTGCAATGGGAAGTGGCTGTGCTGTAACAGGGAGTAGGTGCCCTCTGCTCCTGCCCTTGCCCTGGGGGCTCCAGGCAGCTGTCACCAGCACAGGTAAGAAGCTTCTGCTCTCGGGCTTTCCATGGGGAAGGGGATGAGCAGCTTCCCTGGTCATTGCCAGGGGTTGTGGGTGTGGTAGTCACAGACCTGGGGGTGGAAGGGCTGTGCTCCATCCCTGTCCTGGAGAAGGGGAAGGAACAGAATGAGGATGAAGCTGACTTTAGGTGGCCTTAAATCCCTTTGGTGGTGCTCTAGGAGCAGGGAAGGCTCTTTGGTCACACCAGCAGCCTGCAGCTGGACTTCATGTTTTAAGATGACCCTGAGCCCATTTTCACCCACAGTGTAAATTTGTTCCCTTCAGTGTTCTATATTGTGCAGTGACCTACTTTACAATGTTTTTTAAAGTGCTGGGAAAACTGCCAAAAAGTTAAGTCTTAATTTTTTGGAGGCTGTCGCATTTGCTCTTGCCTGTCCATACAGGAGCAGCAGGGGGTGAGTTTGCTGCCAGAGCTTGGTGTCCCCTGGGGAGCTTGAAGCAGCCTTGGCTCCACAGAGCCTGCCCAGGTTTTCCAACTTTTGGTTTTAAACCAGCTCCTGCTAACAAAATTCAAACTTTTAACTAATGGCTCGTTAAGAGTCACTGTTTGGCACCTCAGTGCCAGTGACCCTCAGGGTGTGGAACTGCTGTGGTTGAGTCTCAAGGCTCTGCTCTGCACTAGTATCTGTCCCTACATCCATCTGTCCATTTGAAGCTGGCCATTGCCTCCAGGCTAGTTTTCCTTGTTGGTTGCTGCAGTGTCTGTGACTGTTTTAAAGCAGAAATAAGTTGGGCTCATCAGTCACGTTAATTTTTCCTGGGTGCATGTGGTTATTTGGCTTTAGAAGGAAAGAAAAGAATTTTACTGAACGTGGCAATGAATCAGAGTTGTTTCCTGTAGCCATCTTTGAGTCCTGCTGGAAACATAAACGAGCAGTGGGAGGAGGTTGTGGGGCTGCAGTTCCAATTAGAGACCGTCTGCTCGAGTTCATGGGCTGCAGGTGATTTGTACAAAGCGCTGGCAGGGCTGTGGATGCCTCAGCTGGCTGGGGAGGGAAGGAGGTCAGCGCTCACCTGAAATATGCCCGTTATTAGCTGTACCGCTCGCTGTTTCTGCAGGGCGTCATTTAAAAACAATTTTTCTGAATTGCACCATCTGGAGGGAGGAAAAAAAAAATCCATGAAGTATTTACATGAGTCTCGGTGCTCTCCCCACCTCAGCAGCGCCATGTGTGGCTCCTGGGGCTCTGCCATTCTCGGATCCTGAATAAGGTACTGATGGCCAGGGCATGGGAGCTGCCAGTGCTCCCAGGTGGGTGTGTAGGGAGCAGAGATGACCTCACCCCTCCCCAGCTGAGGGTTCCTTTCTTCCTGTTTCTCGGGCTCTCTGTGCCTGCAGCTGTGTCCTGGCTGGGTGGCAGCTCAGGCAGAGCACACCAGGAGCTGGGTCTGACGAAATACTGTCCTGCTCCTGTGCCCATGGGACAAGCGCTCCATGTGAGTGTGCCAGCTGGTCACCTCCCAGTACATCAGGGATGAGACTGAGGCTGGTTTGGTAGCAATGGGGGCCACTTGAGCATCATTTTTTTCAGTTGAGAAATATGGTGCAGGAGCAGCACAGGTCTGTGACATTCCTTCTGCCAACTCCCTGCCTGAGGAATCTGCTGCGTGGTTTGAGATGCCTCTTTCAGCTCTTGTCAAAATACCACTTTTGTTGCATTGTCCAGGATTTCAGTTTTGCTGGAGCTGTAGATAAACTGAAGGTGAACAGAGGGAGGATTTGAGAAAGGCCAAGCCCAGCTTTGCCTCTGCTGCCTCCCAGCACGATGTCTGACACCAGCTGGCAAACCCGTAAACATGGAACCCACAGCTGTAATTATCCTTCTGAGAGCCGATCTCTGAGCTGTTGATTGGTGGTGAATTGCACCTTAAAAGCAAGCCAGGACGAAATGGCTTATCCTTCCCCTGCCCCCCAGCCTGGGGACAGCAGCACACCTCCCTGCAGCCTGGGTACATCGATCTTGTCGCTTGTGTGGCCTCCCAGGAACAGGTCACACATCGGTGGTTGGTTTGCGCAGCTGGTGAGAAGGGAAATGCAGCCGTGTCCTTAGCAAGTGGATTCCTCCCCTCGGTTAAAAAAAATAAAATGTCCACATTTCCTGATAAGCTGTTTGCTGCTGAGTTTTCTCACAAGGATAAATTTCAACAGCTCCAGAGCAGGCACAGCAGTGCCCCTGGTATGTGATTAAGACGGGTGTGGTCTGTGACGTCCCGTTAGTGCCTCCAAACCCTGCTTCTCTCAGGAGGCTCCTTCTGGGGAGAAGATGCTCTGTTGGCACTGTCTGCTCCCAAGTCACAAATCCTACCTCTTTGAACCCCATTTTGTGCGTGTGTGTGTCAGTACTGTGGGAGCGTTTGGATTGTGTGAGCTGAGGGGCTGTGCCTGGCATCTGTTTTCAGGCCTTATTCTGCAAGAGGAAGAAGCCCAGGGTGTCGGGTGTCCTTAAGCCCCACAAATCAGAGGTTCTGCAAAGCACTTCTGTGGGTTTTCCTTCTTGTTCACTTGTAAAAGGAATAACTGGTCGTTTCTCAATCATGTCTTTACTTCTAACCCAATTGCTGTGTGCACTGGGTTAGTGAGCTCTGTGTCGATGTCTTGGGGTTCTCCCCCCACCCCCTCCATCCTCTGGCCTCCACCTTCACATGGAGCAGCTCAATGTGTCTCCATGCAAGGCACAGGATTAGCAGAGCAGGGTGGCTCTTCTGCTCTCTGTATGTGAACACTGAAAAATAACCTGAGGCCCCAGGAAAACCAGCTCCTTTGCCCTGGATTCCTCAGCCCTGTGATCTCAACAGTTGGGTTTGGCCCCTGTGATGGGGGTCGTCACTGTGTTGGTACCTGTTTGTGCAAGGCTGAGTTTTAAGAGACGTACAGATGTGGCACCTTGGGATGAGGTTCAGTGGTGGCCTTAGCAGCGCTGAGGGAACAGTTGGGCTCAATGGTTTTAGAGGGTTTTTCCAACCTGAATGACTCTTTGATTGACTGATTATTCTGCTTTTCAATATCACGGTAAGTGGGGGCTGAGAAGATCACAAATTCAACAGCAATTCTTCTGTTCTTCTTTTCCTGTCTTCCTGCCATAAAAACCCCTTGTTAATGCCAGGTGCTCACAGCTGACCCTGCCAGAGCACCTGTGTGAGGGAGGACAGCGAGCTGGGCTTATTGTTCACAATTCCATTAGCTTGTGATTCCAGAGAGGGCTCGAGTGTGTGAGCCAGGAATGTACACAGGATAAATGCTCCTTTGTTTCACCTACAGGAAAACCTTCCCAAGAAGGAACAGCCTAATCTGCTCAGTGTTACCTATGCTTTTCAGCTGGTTGAATTTCATTGACCAGGTTAATATTGAGCCCTTGTGCAATTACTGGGAAAGAACGGAATATCATTTCTTTTTGCCTTGCTTTTGTGCTGTGGAGGAAGGTTTATATTTCAAATAGTCTTTTAATCATGCAAGCAGGCTCTTATAAAAAAAGCCCCTTTAATGCAAGGTAGACTAGAAGAGCACAGTTTTTGAGATTGTTCTCCAAGTAAAACTTGGATTTTTGTATTTTTTTTTTAATGCTGAGCTATAGCTAAAGAAGACATTAATCTTCATTACAGAATAAGCTTGATGTAAACCTGTGTGGCTTCTCTGTGACCAAAGCAGTCTTACCTGCCTAGCTCAGGAAGCAGGACTGGGAGAGCTGGTGGCTGTATGTAGGTTGGTGTTTGGTTTTTTTTTTTTTAATTCTTGGCTTTATGGCTGTTCAAAATGTAACTATACAGGTCCAGGTTTGTTTTCAAAATGAGAATCCCTGCCCTCAGGTCTCAGCTGCACTAAGAGGTTCTGTTGGCAGGCTGGGCTCTGCACAGAGCAGGGATTTGTGGGGAGGAGGGGAAGCACTAAGCAGGGAAGGGGAAGCTGTTACGGAGGATTTTGATTCTGGATATTCCCAGCTTATGCACGCTCCCATAAAGGGTCTCAAACAGGGTCAGAAACCTGCTGTTTTGGCATGGAATTAAATGCTGAATTTAAACGAAATCTTGAATATTCAATATCAATCCAAATGTTTTCTGTGCTGAATCTGTTGCATTAAAAATAACAACAAACATGGAAATTGAAAACTATGGGATGTCTGTTTTGACACTTCTGACAGCGTTTAATGACATGTTGTCAATGGGTTAGTTAAACGTGGTTTTAACACAGTACCATTTTCCAGTGGAAAACATGTTTGGTGTAAACTCTCTGGGAATGTTTTCCCTCAGGCAGCTGAGTGGGTGGGTGAGCATTTCCCCCTGCCTGGGCACTGGACAGTCGTGATGCTGCAGGAGGCTGGGATGCAGCAGGTGACTGGGATGTGGCGCCCAGGGGGTGTGAGACGCTGCCCTGCTGTTTTTCCAGGGAAGGCTGGTGCCTCCTCACAATGCTGAGCTCATGTCAATGCTCACACAGCGACGGGTGCCTGGATCCCTCCTCAGTAAACCCATCCTGCTGCAGCCAAAGTCGCTGTTCCCAGGGCTGGGTGATTATTTATGAGTCAGAGCAGTGAGGCAGGAGCTCTAGAGCAGAGCAGTAGTAAACAGGATCCCACAGTCTCTGAGAAAACTGCTGACTTACAGAATGCGGCACCTCCACCTCCCAAAAAAGCACCACTAATAGGTTTATTTTCATGTTGTTGTCTCTACGTGGTTACAGCTGATGAATCACAGCAGGTTTGGCCCTGAAAATCACATTCAAACACATGTGCTCACCCCTATCCAGGAATTTTAATTATCCTGGCTGCCTAAGCTTGGTACCTGGTGTTTTAACATCAACTTGTGTTTGTTTGAATGAGGTTTGGGCAGCACAGTAATTGAGTACATAGGGGTTTTTTTAATTCCACCACTGTTAATGTCACCAGTACTTGTAATTGCAAATCTGTACAGTCAATAGCAGACCTCACCTGGGGAGCACTGCCTCTTCCACCCCATGCTCAGAGGAGACCTTTCCCTCCTCTCAGTGATGAACATCTGTCTGCTGCTTCTGTAGTATTGGTTGCATTTCAGCTGTCATTCGTTACATAATGTTTCACTTTTGCCTGTAATTTTCAAGGTCAGATTCAGGTTTTATTTGAACAAGCAGAAAGAGCCCATGGGGGAACTAGAGAGGTACAGATGGAATGTGTGCATGATGTAGCACAAGGATATCAAAAAGATGATTCTAGTAGTTGTCTGCCATGAGTGTTTTGGGAGGATTACTTCAAAGGTGGGGTTTTGCTTACGAAAGATATGTTAAAAAGCTTGTCTGAATTCCAGCTGGCTGAGCTGTGTCTGCTGGTCAATGAGTTTTCTTATGTTGGCTCATTTTTAATACCTTTATCTGCTCGCTGGCAGCGTGGACAGGACAGTCGGTTTCCTTTAAATAAAGGGAAAGGAATGAAACCTGGTTGTGGGTTATTTGCCTTGACAACATATAATTGTAAAACTGGGACAGGTTGGAATTTATCAGCACCAAGTCATCTTCTGCCAGTTCTACCTTGATGTTTGCTAAAGTTTGGGGTGTATCAAATCTGTCCTTGTTTTCCGGCTGATTCCTTCAATGTTTGAAAGCTGTTGTGGCACTGAAGGCTTTGGACACCTGAGCTCCAGCACCATTCCCCTTGTTTCTCATTCGTGACTTAGTGGTCCTGTCCCTTTGCCACGCATCCAGGGTCTTCCCAAAAGTGTGTCAAAGCCAGTGAAGGACAAGTTACGCAGAGCAATTTCTGGGTGGTTTCCAGCTGCAGAGGCACGTGACACTGCACTGGCCTGGGGGAGTCGGGAAGCACAAAATGGGCAGTTTTGGTCCTGGCTCAGGAACTGGGACAGGCCAGAAAATTGGCTTGGGAGGCTGGGCTGGTGAGCTGGGCTCAACAGGGACTGCGAATTAGGTGTGGATGTCCCCCTAAAGGAGTCAGTTATTGCACAAGTCAGTGGCACTGTGAGGTTTTCCTGGGTACTGGAACACCAAAGGGGTCTTGGTGTTGAGTGTTGAGGGAGCTCCTGTGGAGCTCAGCCTGTGGCACTGTGAGGCTTTCCCAGGTGCTGGGGCAGAACTTTTGGTGTTAGTCATAATTGGCAGTGGTATTTCAGAGGATTTGAGAACTCATGTATCTGACAACATCCTTCTGTTTTTCCAGCTGCATGGCTACTTGGCCAGCTCTCTGGGAGCTGACTGACTGCAGAGCTTGAGGGGAGACAGTGATGAGTCTGCCTCCTGCCCCACAGCTGTGGAGGAACAGTGGGCTAGATGGAACTTGAGTTATTTCCAACAGTGACATCTTGCTTTCTTGTGTGCAGCTGCCAAGGCAGCTTGACAATTGTGGCAACATCTGCAGGGCTGGAATGCCCCAGACTTTCATAGTTTTCCCCCCTGTAGTTTTCATCTGAAGGAACACCAAGGTGAAGTGATGTGGGTGAGGTCAGAGGAGCGGGATGGCTTTGTGCCTGTGTGCTCATGGGAACTCTGACTGAGGAATGTCTCTTGTGGGAATATGAAGGGTTAAAAATGCACAGTAAATAACAGTGGCAAAATACTGGGCTCTGTTGTATTCTGCCAAAAGACTGTGCTGTTTTCATCCCCATGCAGCTGGCAGTTTTCTGTTTTCAATAACTTAAAAAGTAGAGCCATAGAATTTCAATCACCTTCCATCTTACCAAGAGCCTGACTCCTCCAGAATAACTCAGAGGAATTGACTCAACCGTATTTTTCATGTTTCCCAAATGAGCAGTGCAATGCCATGAAAATTAGGAAATAGGCAGCTGGGCCATCTCCATCCTTCTGAGAAGATGAAGGTAAAAGACACCTTCATTCTTCTCAACGTTTTTCCTCCCAAATGGCTTGTAAAAATGAGCACAGCACAGAGCAATTAATTGTGGAGAAAACCGATTCTTATGGCCTGTTAAAGGATGGAAAGTGAGTTCCTTTGGTAGTAGCTCTGTATCTGGTGGTGTTACCTTTCTACTGTATCTTGGACCTTGAATTGATTTACATGAGAGATACCAAAATCAAAATATCTTCTTACATGCTTGACCCTAATCCTGTAATCTCTACTTTCCCTCCCTCCTCTGTTTATATATTCTTCAGCATTCTCAGCCCCTTCATGTTTCTCAGGCTGGCAGGAACCCTTTATCCCCATGGTACATACCTGTCACCTGTCTCTCTTCTCTTCCCAATGCTATGTGCCAGAGTTGGAAACCCCTGAACTACCTATCACTTTCCCATTCCTCTCAAGACAGCTTTTATCCTTTTGTGTGCAACACAGGTAATCAATCCTCAGATTAAACAGAACTCTTCAATTTGAGTTTGTGCAGGCTAAGATCCAGTCAGGGAATTGCTGCATGTGTCAACCAGAGCAAAGAACTTCTACTCTTACACTGAGAGCAAGGGCTGTAGAGCCTTGACTTTGTCCACATTTGATAAATCACTGATTTTTTTATTTTTTTTTTTTAATGAAACCTTCATCTTCTGCTGGTTCCTTATCTGGAACTGTCCCTTCACTTGTGGCATCCTTTTGCTTTCCACTCTTACTGTATAGAGAGATCCTCATTCCTTCATGTTGTCTGACATAGTAGCAATGGATCGCCCAGAAACCATAATTAAAACCCACCTTCACCTCTTAGGTACCAAACCTTCCAGGTTAATTCTAACCCAGGGCCAGTTTCTACATCTATTCTCACTGTATTTTGTCTTCACTTGGTTCTAACACGTACTTAAGTATTTGTTAAATAGTTGTAGTACACTGATTTATTGATTCTGAATTCCAAGGCTCAAGTCTGTCCTCTGTTTTCAGTCAAATGAATAATTATAATGAAAGGCAGCAAACAAAAGACATATGATAAAGGCTATTTTCTAAAAAACAACCCTGTATTTGGACATTTTCATGAGAGGCATCTTGGAGCTCTCAGAATGACCATATTTGGCATTACATCAAGTCTTCCAACCTTGCTGCCTTGTGTTCTCTTCATTTGTTTGGAAAAGGAGATCTGGAAATTACATCCTAAACATATTTAAAACATATGTCATGAACCAACTGTCACTTACTGTTACATTTATGCCTTAGCCAGCCAAATTAGCTGGGAGCACAAGTCTAGACACTAAGATAAATACCCAGGTTTTGTGGGGTTTAAGTGCAATACTCACCTGTGGGCCAGGAGGGAGATTGTGGTGAACGTGCCTGTTGTGAGCAGTGAGAGGGTTAAGTCTGAGCTCACTAAACTCTTTTTAAGCCTGTGCTTATAAAGCAGAGGAGGATTTCAGAGTCATATACTACTTGAGCTCATTTTAGCCCTGAGCCTTTCTTAAGGCAACCCCATCCCTGTGTTTGGCTGTGCACACACTGGTCATTATGGAGGGATTTTAGGCTTCCCCAAGGAGGTGTGTGACTAATAAGAAGGTTAAAGTGCAGCTGGACTTGTCAGTCAAGAGAACAGGAGCCTTCAAAATCCTCTCATAAAGGAGAAAAAATGAAGGGAAAAAACAGATGGAGCTTGCAGTTTCCCACATCCATAAGGTACAATTTCTCCTCTCGGTGGATCGTTCTGTGTCAAGTTTTCCATGATTCCTGTGAAAGAAAACATTGCCATTAGCATGACCCAAACTGCTTAAAGCAGCATGATGGCATCTGTATTGTTTTATGCTTTCTATGCCATACTAATGTAATAATGATTTTGAGTTTAGTTTAAGCATATTCCTGTTTACATTTTATATAACTGAAAGTTATCGTTAGGGAGCTGGTTTCTGTTTTCGTTAGACTGTAATTGTGCCCAATAGCATTTAATGATTTTTCTCAACCAAAGACATAGCATTTAATGATTTTCTAAACCAGAGACATTGCATCTCTTTTAAGGACTGTGGCACACAGAAAATTGTCAAATCATTTGCAATGAATTTTAGGACAGAAGTCTCTGGAAACAGGCTAAAAAAGGATTGTGAAAGCACACACACTTGTTTAACAGCAAACAGCGCAAGTGACTTTACAATGGTGCATTAAATGTGTGTTAATTTTCCATGTATGGATATTTAATCGGATTCCTAAAGTCTTAATATGGGCCAACAACTGGAGTGCAGGACACCCAACTGATAACCTGGCATTCAGCTGCCTGATGTCCTACAGATCCAGGTGCCACCACAGGATTGGGAATGGGACTGCTGTCCACTGCAGTGGCCAGAGCTGCACGGGGTCAAACATCTGCTCCCTGCCTGGTGCTGAGTGCTGCTCCCCTGGGAAGTGGGAATGGGCATGGCAGGAGGTGGCCAGTGGGAGAGTCACTGTTCAGGGGGAATGGAAAGTTCCTGAAGCTTGATGGCCTTGGTACAACCTGTCCATGTTTTCAAGGGAACCAGATTGCTTAGCTTTTCCAGAGGGATGGATATCTCTTAATTTCAGGTTTTTTGCCCTGAATTAGTGACAGTAATGGTCTGTCTAAACAGCATATGGAGATGCATGAGCTCATTCAAATGCTGGGAAGTTGATGGCTTAATTAGCTGCCGAGATCCCTCTGAGGGAATGCGGCTGGATGATGCCCAAGGTCCTGCTTCTCAGGCACCTGTGTCCTGAGTGCCAAAATCCTGCCTGTGCACTTTGCTGCCTGCTCATGGCAGAGTTGCCTCCATGCAGTGTGAGGACCTGTTGATATCCAGGAAAGACCTCCTGGCAAGATTTACATCCATAAAAATGTGCTTTCAGCTGTGTGAGCTGTTCCATACTGTTAGGGAAGGGCAGGTCCTCCCACTGGGGTTTTACAGCACATTGGTCCTGTCTTAGGGCATGGTTAGACATCAGTGATGTGCTCCAAAAGCAGCACAAAGGAACCTGCTCTTACAGGGGGTTTTATTCTTCCTTTTGACCCCTTTCAGTGCAATGGGCACATCCTTTGATCCTCTTTTATGGTTGATCAGTGTTTGCCAGAACAATTTTTCTATAGCTCTGTGTTCCTTTCCATGGTTGTTGGCATCTCAGTTTCTGTTCTCTGCTCCCTTTTCCTGCCATAATGCCTCAGAAAGGGTGATGGGGTGTAGGTTACAATACACAGCCTGCACTCGAGTGGAGTGTCAGGATAATGTTCAGTGATGTTGTGGCACAACCTGAATTGTATCTTATGTAGTGTAAGTGCTACTGAGCCATTGTGAGGCAGAAATGGCCTTTATTAAACATTTTCTTTATCAAGAGCTTCAAAGATGCTTTTTAGTTGAGGTTGCAAGTCAGATCTTCATATTTATTATTCTGAGAGGCTAAAAAATAGATGAATTATAATATTCTTGCTTCTTGGGTCACCATGCAGTATTCAACTTGGTAAGGAGGGAGATGCTTTTTATCTCTTCTGAGGCTAAACCCAAAGCTTTTCTGTAGTAGAAAAACAGTCACAATAGCATTGCAGTGAATTTTATTAAAAGCCCAAACAAATGTATTTGCATATGGTAAATATATTCTGCCTGCTCCATATACTGCAGTGTCTGCTGAGCTGCTCTTTGTAAAAATGGACAGAAATGTGTAAGGACTATGTTAGATAGTTTAAAATGTGGAAAAAAGCAGCTTCATATCAATTTAAAGTGGTTTTTTTTTTTTCCAACTGGAGTTGGCTGAAACTGTTTACGGAGTTTTGTGTGGAAAACTTCCAACCTGCAAATTCCAATTTCATAGTTCATTCATATGTGGGAACTTAATTTGAGATCTGAGCAGTTATGATCTGATTAGCAGGTCAGGTGCTCTTCCATTTCTGGATGGAGAAGCAGGGCTGTCTGTGCTGGGTTTCAGTGAGTGTGCACACACGTGGGCACAGGGATTGGTTCGAGGGGTGATCTGTGGTGACTGTTTCTCTGATAAGTTGGCATTTCTGTTGATGAGCTGTGTACTGCAGTGTGTGTGGGAGTGCCTGTGCAAAGACACAGGAATATCCTATAAATTGTAGAATCCCAGAATGGTTTGGGCTGGAAGGAACCTGAAAGATCATCTCATTCCAGCCACTGCCATGGGCAGGGACACCTTCCACTAGACCAGGTTGCTCCAAGCCCCATCCAACCTGGCTTTGAATACTTCCAGGAACTGGACATGTTTTTCTCACATGGATAAGTGAGATAAATTGTTGGATAAGTTGTACAGAGTGGGAGGACCCTTGAGCTGTCTCTCTCCTCCATATCCACATCAGTGAAATCACATCTTGATTTTAGGATTTCTGCCAGGAGCCTCAGTTCCAGTTTCTCCCCACCTAATACAGAACAGAGAATGCCTTTTCCTGTTTATTACCCAAACCATTTCCTTGACACTCCCAAAGATTTTATCCAATGTGACTCGTTCTAACCTTTTGGAAATTGAAGTGATGGAAGATGCATCAGCAATTTTCAATCTTACTTCATTTCCAGGGGTGCCCATCAGCTGCTCAGCAGCACAGTGAATGAGCTCACGGGGGCTCCTCTGTTACTCTCTGAAAGGAGCTGGATTTTGCTCAATGAGGCAGGTGGGAGAGAGGCAAGGTGAACTAAAGTTTACCTTTTTTCATACATGTCTAACAGAATATGATTAAATATTAAAACTATGCAGTTAATTCTGCTGTATTTACCAAAAGAAGATTTTCTGAGGAGTGGTTGTTATGGAAACAGTAGCCCTCTGTCCTTCCACTTGGAAAGGATTTATTTTAAGGGAGCTAAAACCCTTTAAATATTCAGCAAGTATAAAAAGGTGAGATCATAATATTCATCTTACATATCCTCTGCGAAGCTTCAAAAACTTCCCTGACGATGCAAAGCAGGAAAGGCTCCAGAGCCTGTCTTTAATGTGGAAAAGGGAAGAGACTCATAAATAAGGGAACTGGGACATTGATAAAGGGAAGTGAGGTTGCTCGAGTGGAGACACATCACCCTGTGGGAACCTGCCCAGGAGAACAAAGTGGGCATTACCCTTCACTCGGCGACCTGAACCCCCAGTTCCCCTCCCAGTGCTGTGTCCGACTGTCGTGACTTGCTGTGGGAACACAGTTTATTTATAGGATTTCCGTGGGCCTCGGAGCTGGGAGGTGTGGGAATCTAGGGGGTGTGCTGAGAGCCTTTCCCTCACGCTGTTCAGCAGCTCCAGAGGGGGTCTCTGTGGAGTATGAGAGGAATTCTGTGTTCAGTGAACCAGAATCAGCACAACTGGTGCCTTGGGTGGCAGCTGCAAACATTGTAATTTGCTGAACAATCACAAGCATTACAAAAAAAAAAAAAAGTTCAGGGACTAATGGCAAAATAACCCACCTGAAGCTGCAGCAGGAAAATTGTTCCCTCAAGTATTTTCAAACTAAAAATCAAGCTTCAGCTTTGCTACATTCCTGTTTCTTTTGTGCTTGCTTTCAAAAAACATTTAGAGCTCAACTATAGGTTTGAGATTTGTTATTTTTTTTTACCACTTAAAATTGAATTATAAATATAACTTGAATTGGAATTTTCTATTTGTTAACCTTTCTTTGGCTACAGCACACACATAGGTGTGTTGTGTTTCTGACACTTCCCTGGTAGGCATGTCTTTCAGGTTTGCAGGTTATAACATGGATGCAGCAAATCTGAGCATTATAATGAGGTACAAACCTAGAATTCCTTTTTGTTCTGTAACAAATCCATAACGATTAACTGCACTGATCAACCATCAGGGATTTGGCAGGTGGTGTGGGCAGTGGGAGAAGCAATGTAGGAGTCTGTGCTGAGGGAGTGCAGCACTTCAGAACCGGCCTCTCTGATCCACTGCTACTGGCCCTGGATGGAAACAGTGAAAAGCAGGGAATCTTGGATGAAAGGAGGTGCCTCGTCCTGCGAGGCAGCTGGCTGAATGCAGAACATCACCTTTATCAGGGGCTCCACGTAGTGATGGCATTTCCACACTGGTGCAGGAACACTGATGGATGGGTGGGCTGACCAATTCCCAGTCCTGAGAGCCTTTCCTTCTTCAATTCCATGGACTCTCCACTAACACTGGAATCACACACTGACTCCAGTATTCTCCTATTGTAAGCATTTTGATGGTAATTAAGAAAGACACTGCTCACAAACTCATCTTCTGAATTTAACTGGCAATATTTCGTTGTGTGCCAGAAAGAGTTTATTAAGCTTCCAGATCAAACAGGAGCTGACATAGGGACAGGAAGTCAATGCTGCTTTAATTAATGTTTTGCTTTTGAGAAGGGGAGGAGTGAACATCAGTTTCAGTGGGAAAAATTGAAATTCCTCTTTGAAATTCCTCCAAAAGCTTTTGGTAGAAGTCCAGCCATTACGGACTGGGAGGTACAGAGGAGGAAAACTCAATCCTGGCACCTGTGCCCTGTCTTCATGTCCTGGGTGTACTCGCGCCTCACAGGGGAAACTCTCAGGGCACCAGTGAGCAGGTGACCACGTGGAGCCACTGTGCCAACCTGTGCCTGTGGCTTGTTTGTGATTTCTTTTGTTTGGGTACTAACTGGGGCTGCAGGAATCATTAACGTGGCTCCACGCACTTGGCCTCTGTTTCGCTGATCCTTTGCGGCTGGTGAATATCACCTGCAGAAAGTGGCTGCCTGGACAGCAACAGGATTTAAGTTCTACCTGAGCTGCCTCTTCAGGAGGTTTATATGGGAGGCTTATCCTCTACATCAGAGACAGTGACATTTGCGTGACTTTGAGGATTGTTGTCCTGTCAAATCCATTCTCTACATCTGTTAAACTATTTTTAAACTCTGCCTTTTACTGTTCAGGCTGGGTAGGAAGCATTAGCAGCTTCCCCTGCAGCTGCTGAGTCCCAGATTCTTCCATTCTGGACAGTCCCCATGTAGGATAAGGGAATATCAGTCCCTGTCCCCAGGTGTTTCTCCCCTCTGGTGCAGTTCCCCCTGGGTCAGGGCTGAGGCTCCCTGGATGGCTGCAGAGGTAGGGGACCCTTTCCAGGGTGGAGGAGGACATTGGTGCTGTTCTTGGAGTGGCACTGGCTGCCCCTCCCCACCAGAGCTGCATGTTTCCTATTCTGTAAGCTGGAGGCTTAAGGTGATGGTGTCCTCAGGGAATAGCGTGGTCCTGTGTGCACACCTCCCTTCCACATGGCCTAGATGGATGTGGACCTGCATTTGGACTGTGTCTCTGTCATTCCTCCTGACCCAGCTCCAGCAGTCTCTCTTTTCCCTGTGACTGTTAATGGAGCTGTGTGACAGCGGCTCTGCAGAACACACTTATAAAATCCTTGTAATGCTGCTTTCTAAAATACTGAAAATACAAGAAATCTTCCTTGTCCAGGAGAGAACAGTAATGGGAGGCCAGAAGTGTTTTTCAGGTGGGTTTTGAGCCGAGTGTTTTGGATCAGGGAGAGGAGCTTCGTAATGAACTAAGAAGGTGAATTTATTGCCTGGATATTGGTGCCTGTTTTCTCCTGTGTTTGGTGACAAATGACTTGCACTGAAATCCAGGATAACTGTTTTGGCTACTGCTGGGCTGATCGTCACAGGTGGTCAGCATTGGTAACTAAATTCCGCCCCGAGATGCTGATTCTGCAGTCAACTGTGGAGTTTTACAGTCCATTTGTTAAAGTCCCTTTTAGAAACTCCAGAACAAATGTATTTTGCTTCTCTGCTTTGATCTATTTTTCATGAGAAATAAAATACAAATGTTATTCCTCTCCCCAAAGTAAAGGTGCTCAGAGAAAAGCTGTTTTAATCAGGAGAAAAAGTTTTAGAAACAAAGTTTTAACAAAAAAAGATTTTTTTTTTTTTTTTCTCCTTTCTTAAGAAGAGGGAACAGCAGGGCACAGAGAAGGTTGGCTGGGACAGAGGAAACCAAACACCTCCAGACCAATGAAACTGAACCTTTAATTGCTGTGTCTGCATTCTTTCCAAGATGGTTTCATGATGGTTGAGGTGTGTAAGTTTGCTATAGCCATTTCTGTAGGTGATAGTCAACAAGAAATATAATTTTATTCCGTATGTTTTCAGAGTAATTTTACCCCCCCTTTTTTTTTTTTTTTTTTTTTAAATGTGTGGCCAGTGGTCATTCCAGTCTGGTTGTTTTTTTGTATATTTAAGTATGAAATGAATTCATCCTGAAATGGTTCAGCACTTCCAATTATATTAATGGGATACTAGTTTTGACCTCATTGGATCAGAGCCTGGGAATTGAAACATAGCCGAGCTCTTTAATGACCCCCTTCCAAACCTCATTCTGGGTGTTGCACGTGATTTCTCAGGCTAAAGAAGAGCTCACGGTATCAATTCGCCCTGACAGCCTGTGTCTCTGATGCTTAATTTCATTAATAAAGGAACATTTGTGGAGAGCATTCAGGATTGTGTGGGGCTGCTGCTGTGGGAAGAAGTTAATCATCTTGAAATAAATTATTGCTTCAGGGCATCTGGAGAGAGTGGCAGGAGGAGGAAGGTGTTTGGAGACCAAGAGCCTGTCTCCATGTTCCCTGCTGGTGTGTGGGTGAGCGTGGGGCTGGGGATGCAGTGCTGCCCTTGGTGTGGAAGTGCAAGGTACTATAGATCTCCTCTGACTGTGCCCAAATTTAGTAGTGGGATGGAGACTATCAAGTTTGTCAAGTTTGGTGGTTGCCTTCTCTCATTTTCTTTTGCTTTCCATTCTCTCTGTCTACAATCAAACAAATTCCTGAATAGGCTGAATTCCTGATCATCTTCTTGAATCACAGAATCCCAGAATGGTTTGGGTTGGAAGGGAATTTAAAACTCACCTTGTTACACCCCCTACCACAGGCAGGGACACCTTCCACTATCCCAGGTTGTTCCAAGCTCTGTCCAACCTGGCCTTGAACACTTCCAGGGATGGGGCAGCCACAGCTTTTCTGGGCAACCTGTGCCGGGGCCTCACCACCCTCACAGAGGAGAATTTTGCAGTAATTCTCTCTCTAACATACATAAAAAACACAGAGCTCTGCATCTGCCCCTGGGATGTGGCTGTTTCTGAATGAGAAAGCACCTTGGCGCAGGAATGGAGGTAAGAAGGATGAACCCAGCAGGGAACTGGAAGTTTGGTAGACAGTAAAAATAAGTGTCTCAGTGGCAAAAGAGGAAAAACCCAGTAGGCTGATTGTGGGATCTGTGAAGCCAGCAAGCAGGCAGGGTGGAAGGCAGCCTCAGCTGAGAATTAGTTGTTTTTCTGCCCATTTAGAAGGAAGAATTGCAGCCGAGTACATGATTTTAGCACCACGGTGTAACATAGGGATGTTTTCATCCAGGCATCTGATCCAGCCCTATTTGCTTTATGAGATCTGACAGGAACCCCACATAAAATCTGATGGCTTGAGGCAGGTGATTAGTGTAAGCACAGAATATAATTAGTGAAGATGTTTATCGTGCAAATTAATGGAAAGGAAAGCATTACTTGTGCACATTAAATTGAAGTGTTTGTGTGGGTATAGATGTGCAATGAATTATTTTTTTATATATGTGTGCAATGAATACCAGTTATCTTATATATATGGGCAATGAATTCAGTTTCTTTATGTGCAGTGAATTCCAGTATCTTTTCCTGCCTGCCCTGGGGTGGGGATGCTCATCCTCCCCACACTGCTGTGGGGCTGGATCTGCTCGCTGCTGTGATGAAGTGCCATTAGAGTTCCCAGCATCTGTTTTCTGGTGATATAGTTATTCCAGTCCTGCTTTGCACCCCACAAGGCTTGTCCCTGCCCCCTCCTGCTCCATCCCCCCCTGCTCCACCCTCAGGATGGTGGATCTTGGTGCTGTGATAAGGCTGTGGAGGAGCAAGTGCTGCTGATCTGAGCAGCACTCCCAGCTTTTCCACTCTGAGATTAAACTCTTAAGTATGCCCAAAGCTATTTTTGTATTTTATCGTATTTTGTGTTAAAAAGTGGGTGGGGGAAGGGAATTTGGAGAAACTTGATGTGTGATGTGTGTTTATAATCCATTCAGGGGTTGACCCTTTTTATCTTGCACATATTCTTGCCTTGGGAGGCAAGAATATTTTATTAGTTCTTAGGGTTTTATATCCTTCCAAATAAAGTTGCTATACTGGGAAGCTGCTATCCAAGCACCCTGCTTATATCAGCTCTGTGAATGTTTGCTCCAGAAAAGGAATGTACTGAAAAAAATGCAAAAATGAAATTCAGAATGAAATGTAAGAGATGTGGCAATAAACTCTTTGACCAGAAAAGAAGTTATTTTTTAATTTCTTCATTCCCTGGTGATAAAGTCATACCCAAAATAACTGCTCCAGACAGAATTTTGGCTATGACTCAGAGAACTGCAGGAAACTCTCGGAAAAGTTGTAAGGATGTAGCTATTTCTGCTGATTTTAGGAGAATGGACTTGGAGGAAGACATGAGATAGAGTTGGATAAATAACTGAAAAAACTTTGGGCGAAGTTAGGTACAGAATTCTGAAACCATGAGTCTTGTCTGTGTCCTACTGATCTTTTCTCTTTCTTTCTCCTCTTCCCGAGACCCTTCATTCTTCCTCCATCTGCATCCTTATTTCTTTGGTTTCACAGTAGCTGCTGAGCACCCTGCAATTGCTTATCAGTCTGAGTTTGTAGGTAAGGTACCTCTTTAAAACCAGTTTTAGTCAGCAGAGCACACTATGCTCAGTCCTCAGTGTCACAGATCGTGGTTCCTGAAGGGATCAGAGGGGTCAGTGGGCAGTTTAGTGAGTTACCTCAGATGCTCTCTCTGCATTCTGGAGCCTGGGGAATCTGAACTCATCCTGCAGAAACTGACTGCAAATCGATGGGCTCAGGTGGATACAAAGAGGTGCAGGGAGGCAACTGCATCTGAACTGCTGATGCTGTGACAGCAGCTGCTGCGTTTCCACCAGCTCAGTTGTCCCCAAGGTGTTCACAGGGAGAGCGGGGCTGGGGAAGACACGTTGTAATATTGTGGCTGCAAATGAGTCCTGCAGGAGCCACGGTGCTGGCTCAGGGCACACGGATTCACCAGTGTCCAGCCGTGCGTGCCAGCTTACACCAGCGCTGAGCGAGGCTCTCAAGGCCTTGAAGAAAAACAGGGCAATTTATCAGGTCTCCAGCCTAAAGTCTTCCCTTGCCTGGTTCCCAAGAGAATGAGCATTTTCTTTAAAAAAACTCAAAAAACAAAAAACAAATTGGAAGTAGCAGCTCCAGGTGGCTCCAGCCCTCCCTGCAAAAGGGGCTCATCTCAGCTGGGGGTTATGTGGGCCCATGTGCTCTCTTCCCCACTCTGCATTCTCTGGAACTATAAATACAGTTCCCATGTCAAAGGAACTGCTGTTGTTCTGCCTATCTGCCCCTCCTGTTGCTGCTGCCCCAAAGCCTGTGTTCACTCCTCTTTGTGCTGCCTCTACACACCACTCCTGACTGAAGTGTGTTGTCACCATCATGTTGCCTTTTTTTTTTTCCTCCCCCAACCAGAAGAGCTTCCTATTATGAAATCAGTGACCTGACTTTATGGATACTTCATGGTATATGATAGGGAAGGTACTCTGCTGTGAAGTCAGAACTGGGATGCAGGCTTGGTCTGCTGAGAATGCGGTGTTTTTTCTGCTTTTTTTTCTGCTTTCTTTCCTTTTTTCCATCTCTCTTGTAATCTTGCCATGAAAGAGGTGTTATCAGGGATGATTTTTCTCTTTTCATATTTTGGAAGGAGAGTTGAGACAATGTTTTGGTTTGATTTTTCTTGTGTGCCATGGGGACCCTGGGGCTGCTGCTTCTCTGGCTGCCTCTGGTTGTGCTGACTTTGCTGCTGATAACATTGGGCAAGAGCCCAGTGAAATCAGATGTGGGACTGGGAATCCCTTCTTTTTGTGAGCCTTTATGCCTATATTTAATCTCTAACAGGCATCACTGGGCACTGTCTCCTCCATGAAGTGCTGCCATAGTTTGGTGCACGCCAGCACAACGCTGTGCTGAGTCCTGGGTGCCTCTGACCCTTGGGGAGTGTCAGCAGTGCCCTTCTGCCTTTGGGACTGCACCTGCTGGAGGAGGGATATGCTCTGTACTGCATATCACAGATGCAGCTGGCAGGAATTTGGTTCCCTGGGCCCTCAGTCTGGTTGGAGTGTACCCCATAAGAACACAAGCTGTGTGTGACCTTGCTGGCTGGGGGACTCTGAGCTGTGGGTCTGCAGCACCAGTGACAGCAAACAGCCCCCCAGCAGCACAGCTCAGCTGGCGTGTGAGGGAGGTGTCCTCGGGGAGCTGGTGCCTGGTCCCACCAGAGTCCCCTGGCCCCCCTGGGCTCTGGGGTGGGTTGTTTTCCACCCAGCTGCACTGCTCTCGCCCTATTACATGGTCCCTTGCCTCTAAGCTTGAGTTATTGCCTACATGCATGGGTAGAGCCTTTGGAAAAAAAACTAAGCATGTAATTAAGAGAGTCAGTGTATTTTACGGGGATAGCGACTAAAGGAAACAGCTTTTCACTTTAGGATTTGTGAGCGCCTGTCAAAAGAGATTTGTGGTGGAGGGAGGTCAGTTGGGAAAAGAGCTGCTGCCGGAGGAATGCTGACTTCCCTCTCAAATGGGTGTAATTGTGTTCATTGGAATTACAACTTTTTACAGATGCCATGCATATGGATGGGCTTGGTGTGCTCGGGGCTCATGCTGCCTGTGCAGCAAATCTGAGACCAAAACCCCTGAAACCAAACCCACAGACCTTCCTGAGGAGAGGCAGAGTCACGCAGAGTCACCAGCTTTGGTACCAGCTCTGACACTTGGTATGAGAGAACAAATCTCCCCCGCTTGGAAGTGTGGGCTGGGAGCCTGGGGGGGCCGCAGGAGAGCGGGATGTGCTGTGGCATTAGGAGGTCAGGGCACAGCAGCATGGACCACCTGGGGTCCAACAAATGGAGAAAGAGTAAGTGCAGAAAGGCAGAGCATCATTGGTGATGTCTGTTCATGGCTGAGAGTAACCAGCAACACACGCAGGAAATCTGACACCATTCCCTGCTTATCTCCTCGCTATTCCTCCTTCAGTCCCAGCATCGTCGATTCTGCTGATATTTTTCTATAAAATGACCTGAGATGTATTTAGATGGTTTTGATATTGCTTCCATAGGTGGGTGTCACACCAAAGGATGGCTGGAGAGCAGAGCCTGGTCTCTGCTAGCTGCTCCCAGTAGCCTGCTGTGGTTTAAGATCTTCTGGAACAACTCCTGGGTCTTGAGCTGGTTTTCAGAGCCTTGCACTGATTTTCTCTCCTTCATGTGCACTAACAAGTGCTATGAGGTTGTCAGGCCTTTGTATTTGCCTATAAACAAACAAATTGGCTGATTTATCAATGAAGGAGTTAAAGGGACTTTCAGGTCCTTTTGTGAAAGCCACATGGACACAGGCAGTTGTGGATGGTTTAAATCAAAAGTGGTGTCTATTTTTGAGCAGATTTGTTGATGTTTATCTCCAATTGCAGAGACATAGATGAATAAAGATACATGGATAAACAAAGACAAGGTAAAATAAGGGGTTTACTGAATACTTGGGAGGTTGTGCTATGCAAATACCTAAAGCAGTGGCATATTAATATATCCTACCTGTTTTCCAGTAAGGCATTAGTTGCTTAAGTGAAGTTCTTCATGCCAGTTTTCCCCTTCATTAAATATTCATGTTTACTAATGGAAATTGTCTTGACAAATTGGTCAAACTGAGCAGCTTATGAATTTATGCTTTAGACTAAAAAAAGTTGTTTTGGAACTCCCAGTGAGCTAAAGTAATGCTTAAAACCATTAACACTTCATTGATTTTATAATTAAAAAATCCCTAGAATAAATAGAGCATCTTTTAAATGTAACATGGCTGTTTATCTCATTGCTTAGTATTAATATTCACATTTTTTCCCTGAAAATATCCATGAACTTCTAAAGATGCTTTTTATTGCCAAGCCTTTAGGATTCACTCCCTCCCTGGCTTTAATCAGTGGCCATTACTGTCGCTGTCTTCAAGGGGCTCCTCATTTTTGGTGTGACACCCACCCAAGCACCAAGGGGGTGCAGAGAATTTGGGTGGCAACCAGGACTTGTCCTGGAGAACTGACCCAGCTCTGTGAGCTGTGTGTGAGGAGGTGGGGAGTGACCAGGGCAATGAACTGCATTCACAGGTGAGAACCTGGCTCAGGACCGGGCAGTTGGATGACAGGATGACATTGTGAAGGGGGAAGATGTGACCCCATGTTTTGATGTGCCTCATCATTGCATGAGGGGAGCGGGGACAGGGAAGGAAAGGTCAGGATGGGACTCAACAAGCCAAACTGGGGATGTGTGACTGGCACAGACCCTGCGCACAATGGGCAGTGGAGCTGTGGGACAATGAAGGAACCCCATAAGAAAAGGCCCAAACTGACTCCTAGTGACCCTTATATAACAGCAGAAAATCTACCTGGGGCTTGGATGTCTCTGGGAGCCCCTGGGTGTGGGGATACAGATATTCCATGGGGAATAATTTCACTGGGAAACGAACTGCTGAAGCTCAGGCAAAATTAACGCAGCCTGAGGCAGTAATAACAAGCATTAATTAATGGATCTCTATCTCCTTGGAGCGTGTGTGTGTGGCCAAAGGCTTATGATAAAGTCAAATGGGGTAATTTTTCACGGAGACTAATTTAGCCCATTAACCAATAGCCCATAACTAGCTTCATGGAAACTAACACTTGAATTCTCTGCCCCAAAGCTTGGCTGCTGGGGTGTCTTGAGGAGAGACAAGATCTTTTCAAGAGACACCAAATTTTTTTTGTCTTTATTTTCAGCTTATACTCATTTGGTGATTAATCATGCTGCTACTTAAGCAAAGCAAACAAAATCTTGCAACCCAAGCACTGTGGTGTCCTTGTGTCAGTGCACACTCAGGCTTCACAGCTGTGCCTTGTGCACCTTCCCTGTGCATGTGGCTGGTGAGCATGACCTGCTCCTTGGAGCCAGTGGCTTCTGCTGAGGGGGGTAACAGGAGCTGCCAGCTCAGCTGCTGGTGCCCTTCTTGTATTGAGCCAGGAATGACAGTTTATTTTCCAATCATCTGGAGCAAAAACACCCTTGTTAGCCTTGCTGGGTACCCCACCAGACCCAGGAGTGCACTGAAAGGAGCTGGAGAAGCACAAGTAATGGGAGGTCAGAATGTGTGTAACTGGCTTCACATTTCCTGGGATAACGAGAGCATTCTGTCACCTTGATATCGATCTGTTTTCTTTTCTAATTACTTTTCAGCTGGCTATAAAATATATTCTAGTGGCAAACTCTTGGAGCAGAAGCAAAGCCTTGCCTGCCACAGGCTGTAGCAAACCATCACAGGAGTGTTTAAACAGCCCATTTGCTTTTAGGAGCCCCGGACCTGTTGGCCAAAACAAGCCATGTGAAACCCACTGCACCAGCTGTTGTGAGAGGATGTGTAACTCCAGCAAATCTATGTACCCCATGGCCATGAGATTAATATTTCAAATGGGCAGGAAACTGGGTTTGAAAAAGAATTTACTTCTATGTAATGTGTGATAAGAGGACAAACCATTTCACAGGAGAGATGGATGGATATTGTTTAAGGTGTGTTCCTGGGTATTTGATCAGATGGAAAACATGAACTTGTTTTACTGGCATTTGATATTTTCTGGATTTTTTGTTTATTTGTTTTCCACGTGACATGTTACTTTGTCCTTCAAACACTTCTATCTAGATTGGTTGATGGAGATCTACTGGATGTTCACAGCTTTTTCAAAGTTGCTGGCTCTGGCTATGTAACCTATCTAGGGGGGTTTCCAAGGCAAAAAAGTCAAAATTAAGCCCAACATTAGGCTTTCATTTCTAGTACTTGATAACTGAGTTCATCAGGATTTAGTCTTTTTGATCAAGTCAGGAGGCTTAAGATCCCACAAGGCTCAGTATGTTCTTACTAACCAAATGCTCATCGGTGTTCTATCCCTACACATCATTCATAATCCCATGATTTGTCTTTTGCTTCTGTCTTTCTACAGCTTTAGTTGATCTTTAGAGAAAGTGCTTTGCTGAGCTTAGTTTAACAACAACAAGCATTAAATAAAATTTGCTCTGGATAGAAATGTGCTCTTGTTCAAAATCCAAGAAGATTTTATACGGATTTTCTCCTTTTTGCTGACATTTTCCTTTCAAAAGAAGGGAAAAGACTGGATAATCAAACCGGAGATTCCACACCTTGGAGGAGTCCACAGTAGGAAGCTGATGAGGACCTGATGGCTCCTTAAATCTGGGTGATGCAACCAAGTCAGGGTGCTCATTGTCTGGGCTCTCCTGTTGATGTTCTGCAATTTATGGTGACAAGTTACCAAAATTATGGTATTATTACAAAATTAATATGGTATATATTACAAAAGTAATTATTACCAAATTATGGTGATAAGTTACCAAAGTTAGGCACCTGCTCCCTCACTACTGACCCCATAGGGACCTGAATGATGTTGGCCTCCTACTGAGGAGGCTGTTTCATGGATGGCTGGTGGCTTGGTTTGCATTGTTTGGCTAAAATATCATCCCTACCAGTCCCCAGCAGCTCCAGGCTTGTCCTTGGCTCCCTGATAACACCCAGAAGCTGCTGCCTCCCCTCCTGGAGCTGCTGCACTGCTTCAAACTGGGTCTGAACTGAAACATGGTGATCAGACAGCTCACGTCCTGCTCCCTTGAGTGCTTTCCCCTGGTGGCTCTGAGTTAATCTATTTCAATAGTGACAAGATCAACATTTAACTTTAAATCATAAAAAAGAAAAAGAAAGCATGAGAGTACAGGATAAGGAAGGGGGAATTTCTCTCTGGATAGAGCCACTAAATGTCAGAGTTATGTAAGGACTTTATCTGGAGTGAATCAGGATGAAAATGATATGAAATGTCTCAAATGCCATCTGCTTTCAATTCAGTTGGTGCTTTGAGACTGCAAGAGAGGAGCTGGGGAACAAGATCCAGGCTGTGGCTGAAGAAGGGCTGTGAACACAGTGCTCTTGGAGGGGCTCAGCCCCGTGTCCTTGAGCCCAGCAGGACTGGCTCAGGGATGACAGGATGTGATTCTCCGTGGGGTTTATTTTGTATTGTTTTGTTTCATTTCATTTGCTTGGGGGTTTTTTTTTGTCTTTTAAGATGAGATGATCTTTTTTTCCTGACAGCAGTTGGCAACCTGAGCAACCTGGTCTAGTGGAAGGTATCCCTGCTCATAGCAGGGGGGTGGAGTGAGATGTGATCTAAGGTCCCTTCCAACCCAAACCATTCTGGGATCCCATGATTTTGTGGTATTTAACAGCAGCTGTATTTATCAAGTTGCCAGAAACCCCTTGGTAGTCGCTCGAGCCTGAACTGCGTACGCAGCATTAGCGCTTTTAGCACCAGCACGGAGGTCACTCTGCTCCGGTGTGTGACTCCCTGGGTGGTGACTGAGGGATCACACACTCTCAGCCCTCTCTAACCAGGTAGTGCTGTTCCTCATGAAATGGTATCTGAATCTGTGGCAGAACCGCTCTGTGCCACAGGGGATCAGCTTTATGGCTGGGGAAGGGTGGCACGTGCTCCAGCGCCCGGAGGAGCGGCTTCCTCTCCCCGTGCTTAAGGATCATTATGCGCTGCTCTTTCATCCAGCAGAACTTTTATGTCTCGCAAATTAAATTCCCGGGCAAAATAATTACATGGAAATGCTGCTGGGCTGTTATTCACAAGGGGCCAATTTTGTAGCCATTTGTTGGCATTTGAAAAGTCAAATTTCTTGCACTGTAACATATGCAACATACAGTTCAAAAACAGAACATGAAAAGCTCCAATTGAGTCAGCAGATGTAAATTTTGTAGAGAGCTGGACATCAGAGAAAAAAGAAATTATCCAAGTTAAGATGAATGAGCACTTGATTTCAACTGTGCTTTGTGCCCCCAAGTGTCGCTGGGTTCCTGGAGGCTCATGCTCCACCCTGACAAGTGTTTTTCTGGATGTATTTTCCAGCTACAATCCTGCCTGTGTAGCTGCTTTAGGAGCTGTTCTCTCCAGGGGTGCAATCTCCAGGGGTGTAGCAGGATGCTCATCGCCAGTCTTATGGCTCAGTGTTGCTATTGATGGGTAATGAAGGATTTTATACATGGTTTTGTGTCTGTAAGGATCACAATTAGAAAACACACCATATTAAGAATAGCAGTACCACTGTTTGGAGAACCAAGTGGTCTTTCCCTTGCAGTTTGAAGTTTCATGGGATTTTCCAGTAATCTCAGTTGGTATTTTGATTGAACAACTACCTGAGGAAAAACAGTCAATACCTTTCAGGTGAAAACAGTTTGGGCTCTGCTGTTCTTGTCATTGTGGGAATGCCCAGTCTATTTAAACTATACCACCCTGCTCTGTAAAGCTTCAGAAATACACAGGGAGCTGGCAAAACGTGCTTGTCACTATTAACAATATATAATTTTATTAGTACATGGGTGTATGATATACCCAGTGTGATAATTCTGCATGGCATTGGTAGTTTCTCCTGCATTAATACAGAGTGATTCCCCTGCATGTGACCTGCAGAACTGGGCAGCAGCGGGACCTTCCAGTAGTGTTCTGTTCCTGGTGGGTGGCAGCTTGGCCTTCACAGTCCCTGTGGGGCTTTTGTCAAGTTTCCCATGGAAACTCAGTGGATTTTTTGCTCCTGCAAACTTCTGGGTAGATGTTACACACCAGGATACTCCCTGACAGTGCAGTGACAGTCACCCCTCTGCTTTAGCAGCTGCTCCTGCTGTCAGGATGTGCAGGAGCTTTAGTGGCAGCTGATGTGTGGGATGCACAACGATCTGGGGCTGTGGGATCCCCTGTGTCCTGGTGAGGGGGCACCTGCCTGTGGTCCTGGTCTGGAGACTTCTCCCATCCCAGTGCCCCTGGGAAGCACAGCACTTCCCCCAGGCTGCTCCCCCCTCCTGCTTTTGCCATGTGTAAATGAAGATTAAAGAGCTGTGTCTGTCCTTGTCTCTCACCTGATGCTATCTCCCCATAAAGTTTCTGTTAACGGGGACACCCCCCACACTCATGTTTTCTCTCATGGTTCTCCTGGAAAAACAATCAATATAAACCCCGTTGTCTCTGCATATGGCAGATGACTAATGAGTTGTAATTGCTCCTCAGCCCTACAGGAAGCTGACTTCAGGAGGAGTTGAGGATTATCCAGCTGTATGTCCCTGGGAGGTTGTTATTGTAGGAAATTAATTAGTTTAGACCTATTAGAAATATAGAGGGAGAGCTGAGGGTTTGTAGGGCAGAGACAGAGCGATGTGTTTGTTTAAAAAATGGTAAAGACTGAGTGAAAGAGGTAATTTTAAGTTAAAATAGCTTCTTTTTCCTTTGGGGCTTTATTGTTCTGAAAATAAAAATCTGTGTTGAACTGCTTTAAGGCAAACAGCTTTATTCCCTTCTCTTCCTGAACATGGTGTGTGTAGGTGGAGATGCAGATGACCTGAGTGCCATCCTGCTGAATCCATCCAGGAAGAGCAGAGTCCTCTTTCTGGCCCCCTCCCTGGCAGTGGCCATGAGCAGATGCAGAGAGGAGAAGACAGGCAGATCCCTCCACATCCCTTCAAATAATCACCCACCTCCAGCTGGTTTCAGGTCTGGAAACTTGCAATGCAAGACAAATCTTTTGCATTCAGCATCCCAGTGGATTTGCTCTCTGTTGTATTTGTCCAGCCTCCTTTACTTTTTATTAATGTAAAATCCAACTGTGCTTTCAGGTGGTTGGGATGGAATACAGCAGTTTGTTGTGGTGTGGGATAATGAGCTCAGGGTGTAACTGAGTGAGGTTTTTCCTCAGGGCAGGAGCACTGTTATTCCCCAGGCTGTGCTTAGCTGCTGGGTATTGTCAATGATAGAGAAATCCTTAAAATATTTGTTGAATTTGCTCTGCTCTTGCAGACTGAACATGGGTGGGCTACCAGCACTTGGCTGTGTGTGGTCCTGCAGTATGTTGTGGGGCAGGCTGCTCCTGTTGACTATGGAAAGTGACCACAGTTGGCCAGAAAGGGCAGTGGCCACAGAAATCACTGGGGCAGGAACCCCTTCCCAATGGCACCTTGTCTGTACCCCATCCCTCCACCTATAACACAGGTTGTCCCAAATGCTCTTGAGCAAGCAAAACACCTCAAGTGTTTTAGTTTTTTTAAGTTTACATCAGTTATTGAAGGAAACTCCTCCCTGTAAGGTTGGTGAGGCCCTGGCACAAGTTGTCCAGAAAAGCTGTGGCTGCCTCATCCCTGGAAGTGTTGGAGGTCAGGTTGGATAGAACTTGGAGTAACCTGGGATAGTGGAAGGTGTCCCTGCAGAGGGTGGGAATAAGATGATATTTAAGATCTCCTCTGACCCAAACATTCTATGATTCTATGTTTTGCCTTACTAATGAAGGAGCATGGTGCTTCTGCTCATCCATGCAGATTGTTGGGAAAATGTAGAAAAATATTATTCCTAATTATTTTTATAGTGTGTGTATGTGTGACAGTGTATGTTCCCCAAGGCAAATGCTCTCCAAAATATTGAAACCCGGTGCTGCTGGTGAGTTTCCCATCACTATCCATCAGTCAAAATCTGCTCCCTGGTGGGGATCCTGCTGGTGGGTTTCCACCCTTCATGAGGGAACTCCTGCTTTGAGGAAAATCCCACCCCCTGAGAAATGGTACAGCATTGCCAAAATGTTTCTATCCTGCCTTTCTCATTTTGTCCGAGGTCAAGGCCAGCACCACCACATTTCTGTCTGGGCTGAGCAGTAACCTGCTCTCTCTTATCCTGCCCCGTGGTGGGTCCAGCCCCAGCCCTCGGCTCTGCCCTGGGCACCCCACAAAGCTGAACAGGAGCTGGTTCAAACCTGCTCCCTGGGCACCCTTATCTCACCCTGCACACTGGAAGTGATCTACCTTCCAAGGGAGGCAAAGAAAGGAGATGCAAGTGGGATCTCACTGGCAGCAGCTGATCAGTGAATCCAGCTCAGTTTTGTACTCTGTGTAAGCAACTTCCATTTTCATCCTTTAAATTATGAGGAGAACTTGGGCAAATGCAAAATGTGGCTGGACAGGGTGATCAGGTGCCTGCTCCGAGTGCAGTTGTGCCCAGAATAATAACCTTTGGGGTTATTTATGTTTCTGTAGGAGATTTAAGCAGCCTGCTCAGGAGGGGTTTACATCAGTGGGGGGGGCAGGTAGGACCTGAAATGGATTTTCATGCGCAGAGCTTCCAAACACAAGCACTGTGCAGCTTTCTGTTTGTTTTGCAAATCCTTATCATCCCACAGTTATTGCTTGTGAAGTGGAGCAAAAAATGAAACCCAGTGAGGGCTGAATGGCAGGAGTCTGTTTTCTCTTCTGGCTTAGCTGTTGTGTTCTGGAAGTACATGTTTGCCTCCAAAAGCCTCAGAAACGGGTATCTGCACAGAGTAATTAGTTTGCAAGTTTAGCTTTCTAGGAGCTCAGTGTAGTGCATTTCTTCTTGGTGTTAGTTGTTTAGAGAGTCCTTGTTTCTTGGAGTCTTCAACATAATTTCATATCTCAATATTTTATTTATGTAGTAACAGAATTATCATAGAAACACAGAATGGTTTGGATTGGAAGGGACCTTAAAGCTCATCCAGTTCCACCCCCTGCCATGTGCAGTGATACCCTCCACTATCCCAGGTTGCTCCAAATCCCATCCAATGTGGCTTTGAACACCTCCAGGGATGGGGCAGCCACAGCTTCTCTGGGCAACCTGTGCCAGGGCCTCACCACCCTCAGAGGGAAGATTTTTTTTTTCCTAATATCCCATCTAACCCTGCCCTCTTCTCTCTGGTTTTTATTTTCTTTGACTTATTTAAGGTGGAAGATAGAGAAGCAGAAGTCTAGTGCTTATTAAATGTCACAACAAAGCTCATCTGGTATAGCTGAACTGAGGGGGGGTTGGTGTGTGAGTCACTTGAACCTGCTGTCGGACAAACACCCCTTATCTAATTGCTGTCAAAGAGCTGCAGCTGCTGTAGGCAGGTTCTCAGGCTTAGGGACAAAAGGAAGCTCCCAATCCACCTTGGCCCAGGGGTGGTGAGCTGTGGGATGCAGAGGAGTCCTCTCCTGGATGGTTGGTGCCTTGGGCTGAGCTCCCACATCCCATCCTTCAGTGGCTGGTCTGGGCTCTGCTCATGTGGCTGCTCTTGGGCACCTGAGTTGGAAAGGTTTGTGTCCTTTTCTCTTGTTTTGTGTGTGTGCACCTGCAGGAGAGAGCAGGGAAGAGCCTTTGCAGAGCCTGGCTGAGGTGTGCTGAGAGACAGCTCCAGTCCTGAAACTGGGCATTCTACAATTATAAAAATAACATAAAAGTGGAAATAGGAAAACATGTATTCAAAGTGAACACTTGATCTGCAAGGTTTTTGGTTTTCCTTTTTCCCAGAACGTGTATTTTGTTTTTTGTTTCTTGGATGTGTTGGGTAGAACCATTTTGTGGGTAATTGAATCATAATACATAATAACAGTACAATTTTACCAGCAGTTTAAGTCCCACTGTAGTGTCATTCTTGTCAGGAAATGTGCCTGAATGTTTTCCTCCCAGCTCTGCTTATTGCATTCCACCCAATTATGTGGTTTCTGCCTGCTCAGGGGACTGTGTTCTTCCTTCAGCCTCGACTGATGCCTCTCTTCATGGCCATGAGGAGACACAGCACCACCAGGTTAAATTCTTCAAATACTCTGCATCAGATTTTCCAAATTAGGATAGTCATATATGGATACTGCTTGGATGTTTGGAAAAAGATGCATTTTTCAGGGGGGAGAGAAGAGGGTTTCTGCTGCCTCAGCTGACAAGGCTGCAAGCCTTATTAGGGAAAGAAGGAAGCTGAAATTCAGGTGAAATTCCAAAGCTCCCGTGTTTAGGAATGAGAATGAAACACTAAACATCACCAGAAAAGCCTTCCTAGCTCTGCTGATTTGGACTTGAAGGTTGGTTAGGTGTGTGTTTTTTGGGAAGCTGTGGGTGACACAGAGCAGCCTTTGGGCTACATAGACTTGGGGCACTATTTCTCAGTGGAACAGCTCCTTTGCAGGACAAGGGGGATTTCTGGTTTTGCCAATAAGGATTTCATTTGTCTAACAAAGGCAAAAAGATATTCTGTTTATAAAGTGACTCGAGGCATCCATGGAGTACATGTAAATTGGCTTGAAAATAGGTCAGCATGGCTTTGCACAGCAGAGTTTGATGTGTTTGTGTGTGATTTCAGCTCCAGAGCTGTAAGTGCTTACAGGGAGAGCGTTGTGCTGCATGGGCTCTTCAGCGTGATCACTCGGCTTTAATCTCTCCAAGCTGATGAGTGTTGGGAGAGCTTCATTAGAGTCAGTGGAAGTAATTCTGGAAAACACCAGTCTGTGAAATGCCTGGACTGCTCCTCGTGCTCTGACCTGCCAGCCCACCTCCTCCTCGCCATATGCTTGCTGCTGGTTCCTTGTCTGATTGACAACAGCACCAGAAAGTTAACAAACTCTGGGAGGGATACTCTGTGTGGGGGGTTTAAGCTGAGCCTCAGCTCACGGTCACACGATGTGGAGCACAGCCTGTGGGGGAGGCACGGGGCTGGGGAGCTCCTGTGATGGGCTCTGTGGGTCCACAAGACCCTCCTTGCAGGACCCCTGTGGCTGGAGTGGCTGTTGTGCTGGAGGTGCCCCACTGCCACTCCCCCAGTTCCCTGTGCCTGCAGCCCTCTGACTGCAGTGTGGTCCCATTGGATGAAGGCTCTGCCCCCCACACACAGTCCTGGAACAGTCATCTGCAGACAGCCCCGTTCCGTGTTAAAGTCCTTCCTCAGTGCCAGGTCAATTATTGTTCACTGAGTATTGCAGTTACAGACAGCAAGGTTGAATGAAGAAAGTTCACAGCCCCATATTCTCTGGCTTTGCTTGTGGCTGCTGGTGCCCCAGGGAGACCCTTCTCAGCTCCAAGACAGACTCAGGGTCTGGCTGAGCCCTTGTCAGGGGGCTGTGCACATCTCTGGCCCCTTAGGTTGTCCCTGGCCCCTCGGGTGTCTCACTTACCTCGTTGCCCCCAAAGCTGAGCTGAGACTCCTGCTCTCAGAGAGTCAGGCTGGTGCTTGTGCTCTTGGAGGGGAGAACATCCCACTCCAAGACTTTGCCACCATCACTTAATATTCCATGATGTTCTTGATGTCTGGATTGTTGGTGGAGGTCGTTGAGCAAGACACAAGCTGGATGATGGGTCTGAGTGTGGGAGGTGAGATTGAGTGAGGGGGTGGGAATGGGGAGGGGAATGCTGGTCCTGAGGGCAGGGGCTGGGAACAGCAGCGTGGTGATGAGCAGGAGTTCAGGCACAGAAGGTTTTTCTTTCTCTCAGACAAGGAAAAGATGAAAGGTGCACAGGGATGAAAGACCGAGAAGAAGTGAGACTTCTCCAGCAGCAGCACTGTTCACACAAAGAGCCTCAGACAGAGAAGCCTCTTTGCCTGCCCCTTTTCCCCCTTCATCTGCCAACACCAGGCAGTAAATTACCCTGCTCTTTCCTATCACTGGTTATTGAGTGGTTGGGTAAGATGGAGTCAAATTATTTGCATGTTCAAAGAGAGAAGATAAAACTAGACTGCAGCATATTTTACGGCTTTTATAAAATGTTGATGTATGTTATTGAAGTAGATGGAAAGGCACCGCTGGTGCTCCAGGGCAGAGCTCCTCTCTGGGAACCTGCTGCTGAATTAATGTGAGCAAAGCGCCAGTAGAAAGCAGGAATGTGCAGTTAGAATTGGAAAAATAAATGTTTTATATTTATATTTGGACTGCCAAGTAAGAAAGGCACCTAATAAAAGAAATCTGATTCTAGTGCAGCCTTAAGGTTGTATATTTAGCATTTATAACTCAAATTTGGGCAGTTGCTCATTAGAAACCAGGAGGACAAAGTCTCAGGAAAACGGGACGAGCAGGAAAGGGAAGGAAAACAAACACAGTTCAAACAGTGGGGAGGTTTGAGTGTGCGTGTGAATTTTTAGGCTAAAGTTTTAAATGTGTTTTTCAAAGGACAAGGTTCTGCTGTGGGACTGACACCATCTTAGTCTTGTTGTCAGCTGTCAGCTGTAATTATTTCATGTGTCCATCTGCTCCAGGGCTGGTTTGTGCACAGACTGGGATGTCTGTGCCCCGTGCTGCTCCTGTGCAGGAGCATGTCAGCACTTTCAGCACAGTCACTCTGGACCTTGCATTTGTTGAAGTGAGGAAAGCCAGGCACTGATAAAACAAATATCCCAATTTCCTCTGTATTAAGCACCCTAAATAAGCTCCAGGTGAGGATTAACGTTTCTTCCTGCCCCTTCTGCAGGAGGAGCAGTGGCTCCTGTCACTGCTGGCCAGGTCTGTCTTTGTGGGACTCTGTGTCCTGCTGATGCCTGGTGCTAGTGGGACCCTCCTGACCACCCCCTCGGGTTATGGTGTGGGAAACAGGGATCTCCTGACCTAAGGGTGAGATGGCAGCAAGGTCAGGGTGTCCTGGCAGGGCAGTACTGCAGCTCTAGGCCATCCAGCTCTGGTGTGGCCCAAGGGTGATGGACCAAGCCCTTACCCACAACTGCACATTAAAAGCTCCTGAACAAATGAGCCTGGGTTCTGTTGTGGGCTCAGCACTAATCTGTCGGTGTTATTTACACATCTGTGAGATGTGCCATGGCTCTGGGTCTGGAACAACTTCTTTCATTAAAAACCTACCTCAAGATTCCTTGGGTTTTTTTTTCTTCTCGCTTTATGAGTGAATTTGACATTTCTGGTTGATGTGCCCCAAGCTTCACTTGGGTTTTGGAAAAGCAAATTCTTGTGTCTCTGTACAGCAATTGCATCACGTTAGTATTCAAGATATCTGCTCTGGATTGCATCTGGGTGCTTATGGTGATGTCAGGTAACAGCTGCTTGACACCCTGCCAGTCTGGCAGGCATTTGTGCTTAGAGCTGATCTCTGACTGTAAAAGCTTCATTTCAAGGTTGTGGTCTGTAATATTGCTTTGTGCTTTGAGGGGCAGGTGCCTAACAGAGCTAGAGGGATGGAGCACCTCTGCTACAAGGAAAGACAGAGAGAACTGGGATCATTCAGCCTGGAGAAGAGAAGCTTTGAGATGACCTACTTGTGGCCTTCCAGTACCTGAAGAGCTACAAGAAAGGTGGAAAGAGACTATTTACAAGGGCCTGGGGTGACAGGACAGGGGGGAATGGCTTCATGCTGCCAGAGATGTTTAGATGGAATATTGGGAAGAAATTCTTCCCTATGAGGGTGGTGAGGCTCTGGCACAGGTTGCCCAGAGAAGCTGTGGATGCTCCATCCTTGGAAGTGTTCAGGGCCAGGTTGCATTGGGCTTGCAGCAACCTGGTCTAGTGAAAGGTGAACATATAAATATAATGTAAGTATATTGTCACTATACAGGCACTTACATGCAGTTGCTTGCCTGTACATACAAATGGATTGTATGATTATGTGTGCCTACAAATTTGTGACAGCTGCAACATGCTTGTTTAAGGGAAGAAGAACTGAAATTAAAATGCTGAAGAAAATATGCAAATGCCTTAAAAACAGGAAAAGCTCAAATTGCTTTGCAGGCTAAAAACAGCTGTGGAGCCCATGGTGCTTTTCTTACCCAGGCATACATAGGAGCCACCCAACCTGCTCTGCAGGAATTGTTAAGATAAATATCTCTTGGTTTTGTTTTCAGTTCTAAACTAACAGTCTCTCCATTTGCATATCTAAATTCTCCGGTGCTGTAGCAGGAATGTGGCTGCTACCGTGGGAGGCTGGTGTGACTTGCTGAGGATCTGCCACATTGCATTATGCATTTTTGTTGTTGTTTTAATGAATAAATTCCAGAGAAGGCAATCAGTAATTAGCTGCAATATGGCACGGTGTGGGAGCAGTGAGGAGATGTTAACTCGATCTGAAGGACCCATCTGTAGAACTTCCAGAACCGCAGCCCAGTCGTCACCACACACTGGAGGGAACCTTTGGCAGTGTTTCAGTGTGTTATTTGCCAAAAAGGTTCCTTTGGAAGATAGGAATGAATTGGAAGCATGGGGATTCACTGTGATAGGCCTGCCACAGGTAGGTAGCATGGGGACAAGAAGCAGCTCAATATGTTGGAGTCTGGGGTTTGAATAGATGAAAAAAAACTCTGAGCATATGCTAAATTATTCTCCACATGAATAACAGTTTCTAATTTGCTCGACACATCTCTAATCAACCTGGCAACTTCTCTTCATAATTAACATCTTTATTTTGTTGCTTTCTAGAGGTAAAATATCTGTTCTGGTTTGGAGGACTCAGCCTCTTGGTTTCAGGGGTGGGAAGCGGAGCCAAGCTCAGGTATGGGAGGATAACCAGGAGAGCATCTTGCCATTGGAGGAGCTCCAGGGGACCAGGAGAGCATCCTGTAATGGGAGGATGCTCTGGGGACCAGGATAGCATCCTGCTGGAGTGAGCCAGACCAGCAGAAAAGCTGGGCTCCCCTGGGGCACATCCCCACCCTTGCCTGTGCCAATGTGTGCTCGAACACAGAGTCAGCAATGGACAGGGAGAGTAAGTTTGGCTGATATGACAAATGAAGCTCTGTTTGGAAAATGGGTGCTAAATAGAGACTGGGCTTTTTAGTGTGAGCATTACTTGAGTATAAATTATTACTAATTGATGCAGCTTGTAAAACTGCCCCATCTCAGCACCGTAGCACCACTAACACACATCACAGTGTTTGGGCTCTTAGGCGAGGTGGGCAAGAGACCCACAGGTGTTGTGGCACCTTTGACAGTGAGCAGTTCCCCCTGAGGGACATTTCTATGCACAGGCTGCCACACGTGGTCAGCTCTGAGACGCAGGAATGCAAATGTGGCTTTTGTAAAAGCATTTTTAAGTGTATCATCATTATCCCTCTAAACTGAAATAGATGTACTGTCCCTAGGTAATGTACTTTAAATCTCATTTTCAAAAAGCAAAATGTCCTGAGGGGTGTGTTCCTTGTCCCTGGCAGTTTCTCCAGCTGAGAGGTGAACCCCATATTCTGGTGTAGGTGTGACCAGCCATGGGTGTGGGAGTTGAGCTGGTGAGTGCTGCCCCAGCACCCTGGGACACCAACCTGCTGAGGCACCAGCCTGACTCTGATGGCTGGGACCTTCCCAGCTTTGAGGGTGGGCACATGCAATTTCACTTGTGATCTTGAGGCCATTTAGCACACAGGGAGATCAGCAATTAGGAGAGCAACCATGCCTCAAGTGCTGGATTGCCCTGCACTCCCATGGGTGGCAGAGCAATACTGAGCTTTGGCTACAGAGCATCTCTGCCCCACAGCTCCTCCCAGTCCATGCCCTTGGAATCCTGGCACAGCATCCCACAGGAGTGTGAGTGGGTGGTGATGCTCTGACTGGAGCCCCCTGGCAGCAACTGCTTCCCAACAGGCACTGACTCACCTTGTCGGACACTGCAGCCACCCAGGGCAGAACTGGAGAGCTGATGTGTCGGGGGTGAGTGCAGCACAGGCGGAATTTCTGGGTGGGGACCCCCATTCTTGGTGCCCATCAGCCAGGGAGGAAGCTTTCCACTCGCAGTCCCACCCCTGTGCTGCCTCACAGCAGAGGAACTGGCTGCATGAATTATCCCCACAATACAAAAGTTATTTTCCTCCCCCAGCTCCTCCTGCCTCCATGACCTAGTTACCAGCTCAGCACATGCAGGAAGCCACGGGAGGGAAAAACAGATTTCTGTTTAATAAGAGAAGTTGATTACTATTTTAAGCCCCTTATCATGTAGAAGCATTTCAAGCTCAAACACTCTACTCATCTCTAACGGTGAGGTAACTGTAAAGGCTTCTCCCTCCCCACCCTGCAGTTTGACAGTACTGGAGTTTCAGGCAATTAAAATCCCTTCGTGTGTCTCCAGTGTACCTGTTGTAGTCGCTGTGTTCTCAGTATCTGTTCACACTTGAAACAGCAACTTATCTTGTTTGGAGGAAGCTTTATAGGTTGTTTTACCTAATTGGTGCGAGGTGAATATTTCAAATGGATACATTTAATTAAAAGAGAGCTGAGGTACTGTCTTGCTTTGGGACAGAGGCAAAGACAGCCCCAGTGCTGGTAACTTCTGCAGATAAAATGCAGGTTCTTTTCTCTGTGCTTTAGAAAGAAGCTGCAGCCTTTCCCTGAGCATTCCCCAGGCAGGTTACAAATATGCTGGAAATGCCAATCTTTGGCTTCAGAGGGTTGGGATGTGCATCTCCTGAATGTTCACATGCGGGGTGGGTGTGTGGCATGGCCATGGCCCCTGGGGACCCCAGTGCTGCCAGGGGGATGTGGGGGCTCTGCCACTGCTCTCTGAGGCTGGGCAGCAGCTTTCAGGCTGCCCTGAGGAGTGCAGGGAAGGAGCTGAGATGAGGACTGGGGTCCTTTGGAACAAACGGACTAAATTTTCAGAGATCTTGCTTAGGCAGAGCTACTAGACCTGCCCCAGTTCTAGCCCTTCTCTGAAAGCTGTGCAGATTGTGCTTGGTCTTCAGTTAAAGGTGAGTGCAAAGTTCTTCCTTCCCTGGTACTTCAGCACATGTGTAAAATGTGACCAATGCTTCAATTCTTGATTAAAGGAGATATATTTTATATTCAAGTACTCCTAGATACCGGGGTTAGGCTTAGACTGGAGTAAAACTTCTGATCTAGGCAGTTTGCATGGTGCAAACCGAGATGACATGGGGTCTGGGGAACCCTGAGAGAAGCTCTGATGCTGCAGCTCATTCTGCACCTTTTTGCCAGCTTTGTCATTGAGTGGCAAGTCAGACCTAGAAGGGAGGAAAGTGCACTTTAGGTTGGACTTATTTTTTTCTCTGCGTATTTAACAAAAGCTCATCGAGTGATGGCTGTGTCACCACGGGACAACTGGAGTGTGTGGTAGCTTGGCTGAGGGTTGGTCCCCTCTGGAGGTAGTGAGCAGAGGGTGGTGATTGGGCACAGGAAGCCCAAATGGCAGCTGTGGTGCAATTTGAACAGAGAACCTCTGCAAAGAAAACTGGAGAAAGGCCCCTCAGTCCCACAGTGCTGCTCCTGTTGCCTTTCATTGTTCCTAGAGAAGCAAAGAGATTTCTAGTTGCTCTTGCTTTCCCTAGGGTGCTGCTGTGGGTATTTACAACTGAATAAACATTTCTCCCCTGCAACCTTTATTTGAGTTTTGTTCTTTCCAGCAACTGCACATCTGCTTCATCAGTGGCCGCTCCATGTGGAGCAGAGAGCAGGGCAATGCTGTGTCTGGCCAGAGATGGACAGCAGGACCCTGGACCAGGAGAAGGTAGACTGCATTTTTGGCATGGTTTCACTGACAGGGATGGCTTGGAAGCTTGACCACAATCTACAAAACATGCCAAGGTATAAAGTGTTTTTGTTCATTTTTCCGGTGCTCCCACCCATTACTTAGGATGAAATCTCTCCAACCCCCCTCCATAGAACGATGTAGGGGGTACCCCCTCACCTCAGCAACTCTCCCTGCAGAGGCTCTCCTCTGGGAGCAGCACGAGGCAGGATCCTCTGCCTGGAGAAAAGGGTTCTGTGCATCTGCCAGTGTGTGACACACTCAGCAAGTGACAGCAGGAACGGTTGGGATGCATTTGGCATTTCCTGATGTGCTTTGAAAGCTGTGTACAAATTCAAATCAGAGAAAGCAACAGGCCCAGGTGCATGATGCTAATTTTATATTACAATTTCATTCAGATAAATTATTCCTGTGAGTTCCTAATAAAAGCAGATGGTGGCTTGTGTCAGAATTAGTGAACAATTCTGATAACAGGAGCAGCTATTTTTAGTTTCGTGTTATTCCAGTTCAGCCTCGCATCAAGTTGTATTAAGCTTGGAGGATACAAATAGGATCCATGGGTATTCATTTGCTTCAAAGCATTCCAAAGCCATCTTCTCTGCTTGGCAGGGTGGGTGGGACAAGTGGGTGGCTGGGGACAGGTTATTTGTCAAGTCTCAAGCAGCACTTGTCATTTGGTGTGCTTGTAGCTGGTGTGGAAACGTTAATTAGGGGAGTGAGCTCTAGCCAAGTGTTGAGCACAGAAAAAGGCCACCAAGGACATGGATTAAGGAGCCTTCCCTGCAGGAAACACCTCCCACTACTGGAGCAGTGGGTTGGGTGTGCAGGAGGGTGGGTGGCAGCCCCAGGGGCTGTGAGGACTCAGCAGGGCAGATATCTCTGTGGAAAATGAGTTGTTCCCTGTGTGTCAGCGCTGTCCTTTGGACATGGCAGAAGCTGGAGCTGAAGGAGGAAACCTGAGAAGTTGAGGGATGGGTCCTGTGTCAGGAGAGATGGATGCTCAGAGGCACAGCACTGTCTGTCCTGTGTCCTTCCCAGTTGTCTTTGTTATAGAATTACAGATTGGTTTGCATTGGAAGAGATCTTTAGGCTCATCTCATTCTACCCCCTGCTGCGGGCAGGGACACCTTCCGCTATCCCAGGTTGCTCCAAATTCTGTCCAACCTGGTCTTGGACACTTCCAGGGATGGGGCAGCCACAGCTTCTCTGGACAACCTGTGCCAGGGCCTCCCCACCCTCACAGGGAAGAATTTCTTACCAATGTCTTATCTAACCCTGCCCTCTGGCAATGCGAAGCCACCCTGCTTTGTTCTTCCAATATATTCATATATTTGAATTTATTCCCATGCAACGTGAAGCCTTTCCAAGGGGAGTTCTCTGTGAGTGGTGGGATCTGGGGTGCTGTGTGGGAAGCTTATCTAATGAAGTCCTGAGCTATTCTAGACTAGAGCAGCTTTTTGGAAACTTAATTTCAGCAGTTACCATTTGGAATTATGTTATAGAAAGTTTCATTTTCTCCCAAGGCGTGAGGAGAAAAGTAAGTGAGGGGAAATACAATGTAAACACAGAAAATCCCAGGTTTTTCCCCTTAGTTTAAAGCACAGAGAATAAGCTTTATAATGATTCTTGAGTTTTGTAAGGTTTTAATTTCACTGATACCCTTTTTCAAAATTTTAGATTTTATCGACTAATAGTTGCTTTGACATTAAGGGTGCTGCTACAACAATTTAATCTATTTCTACCGATTTTTGTCTTTGTGGAAAAAGTTTTATTTCAGCTCTCATTATCTGAAAGTGATTTGCAGAAAAAGTGCTATTAGGAAAATAAGGCTGATGGCACTTGGGGTGAGCTGAGCGCGCTGTTAAGCAAATCAGAAATTAGTGTAAATTTCCTTCATTTGACTTCATTTGCTGCAGATCAAGTTTGATACTAATGATAAAAACTAGATCAAGCTTTTCAATATATTGAGGAGTTTCTGTGCAATGAAACTGAAGTGGCAAGAGAAAACTTTGGTTATATTTTTTTCTGATCTAAATTGGAATAATTTTAATAGTTCTATCATCTCTTCAAACCAAGGTGCAGTCTTGTCTGAGAAGAAATATGTTAAGCTGCTGCTGACTAGCACAATAGCAATAAATAAATAATGCAGAAGGAGGAGAGTAAAAAATTCAGGAAGACATGAGACCACCCCCCAAGAATGTTCCTGAGGAGTTGCTACTTGGATGCTCCCTTGAAGGGCTTTGGTTGCAGCAGAAGCCTCCACCGGAACACTTTTGCCTCAGAGACCAATGTAGTGTTTACAAGGTAAATGATCATTTTCTATTTTCTCAAATGCCTTTCAGTTCTGCTGTGTTAAGCCACGAGTAATCCTTGATAGATGTGCTGGGCAGTGCTGCCCCAGCTCTTCTCTCTTCACCCAAAGTCAGCCAAAGTACAAGCAGGTTCATATGAGATCTGATTTATCTGATGAGGTCCTAAATATCCTGAATGCTCAGGGAACATACTGGGGGGTTCTGAGGAGCTGCTGAGAAGCCTGATGATTTCAGCAGGAGGGTGAATACTTGAGAGATACATGGATGAGTAGTGATAAAGTCCCAAATCACTCCTACAGCTGGACCTGAGAGAAGGGGAGTCTGTGTGGGAGGTGAGACAGGACACATGGTTCAGAATGGGCTCAAAGTGAAGCAGAAGACAAGGTTCACATTCACTGTCTCCTCACTCAAGACAGCCAAGTGCTGAAGACTTGCTTCACCTTAGTTTCCTTCCCATCCTCTCATTGGATGTGATCAAACAGGAATTCTTCCATTTCCTCCCTCAGTGTATAACAAAATGTACTTTGATTTGAGAATGGGATGCAATTTTAACTAGAATAGTGGAAAGCATGTCACTCGCTTAACAGTTGTAAAATTAGAAGGAAAGAAAACCCCTAAGAGACAGGAAAATAGCTGCTATTAAAGTGATAGAATAATCTTACTCCGCAATGGTATTCTGCAGTTGAAGCAGCTCTCTGCAGCCGGTGTCTGTCAAACCCCATCAGGATGGAAGGTGACATTATGAAGTCTCCAGATATATTTTCATGTCATTTGGCTGATTTGTGTCATTTGATAAATTGCATGTTTGTAAAATCAATGTTCCTCACTGTGTGTATTCTTGTGCTTTGGCAGTGCTGCAGTTCTGTGCTGGAGACAACAGCAGTGATTTGTAAGAGCTGTCACTTCATGAGATCTTATCCCTTTCTGGTAAAAGCCCTTGTTCATTGTCCAGCAGACCTGGTATAAAAATTAATGAAATCCATGAAGGTACATAAGGTGAGTCTTTAATTTTGCTTAATAACATCTCTTTTATTTTTTGAAATGTGCGATATAAGAAGGAGAATGAAATCCCAGTGAGAGGTGAAGGCACAGGCTCTTGTTCTCTGGCTTGCAGCACTTAGAGCAGGGGAAAGTGTGTTAGTTCCTGGTGTGATGGGCAGAGCTCAGCCCCAGAGTGCTTGAGCTGAGCAGGTCACAGGTGAGAGAACCCAGCCCAGTCCTCACCCCACACTGCTCCCCATCCCCTCCGGAGGCTGAGGACGGTTGAGTTGAGCTCATGGGTCCAGGGAATATTCAGCAGTGGTGAGATGGACCCACAGCTGTTGGGTGCTGGGATGAGGTCTGGACTTGTGTTTGCAGAGGGACCCTGTGTTTGTGCCAGGCTCTCCAGTGCAGTGGCAAGTGGTCATTTAGGCATTGGCAGATGAATGCCACAACTAATCCTGTGAAGGTTTAGATAAGCTTGTGAGATAAACTGGCTTGGAGAGGAACTTTGAACATTTCTATTTTAGCTGAGATGCAAAATTCAATGGCTTTCCTGATGACCCAGCATAATGCCTGACTTGTTTAGCAAAAAAATCCCCACAAAAATGCAGCTTAGAAGCAAATTCCTAAAGACTTGTATCAGGTATTGTGTTTTTGATCACAGATAACATGTATTAAGTAATAATAGTGTGCAGCTCTTAGCTGGCTCATTTTCAACACACCAGTGATGGAAGAAGGATTTTAACAGCATAACTTGAGCTATGCTGCATAGTCAAGACCACATCTACTGAAGAAAAAAACCCATCCATTTAAATAGTCCAAATGAATAGATTTGGTCCCTCATTGTAATTTAACTCAAGTTTTCAAATGTGTCTTTGTTATACCAAAAAGGGAGAACGGTATGAATAACTCCAAAATGTGACATTGCATAATTAAACATATTTCTGGCTGTATCCATCTATCTAGCTGTCTATCAAACCCCACAGCTTTCCTTCCCTGGAACAGCAGAAGGCTGGCAGTGCTTTCCACGCCAACGTGTTGGAAACCTTGGCTGGTCCCCTGCGATCGTAAGCTGGTGGGTGGGAGGGAAGGCACAACAAATTTGGTACTGTGGCTTTACTGCCAGAGAACTGAAGAAGATGAAGTTTTTCAGCCCACTTTTGGGGCAAATAACCTAAAGATATTTAGAAGAAGTGAATTTAAAATTCATCATCCTGACCCGACTCTTGCAGGGAGGCGTTTCCCATCCCTACGGGCAAGCTCTCCCATCGGCTGTTGGATCTGGAGTATCAAGGATATAAATCAAGTCCATATGATGAAGGAAAATCATGTGAGAAACAAAGACTTTCAGGGAGATTTTAATAGTAGGTTAAATTCTGGTTCTAACACTGAGAGTTGAAAGAAATTACAAGGTAATTCTGGATTACAGGTGTTGAGAGCAGAGCAATTGCAGTTGTCTGTCCATGTACATCCCTTGTCAGTGACTACTGGGGCCCTGCTCACCACGCCAGGTCTGGGGAGATGGGGATAGTTCAAGGAGCAGATAAAATAGTTAAAGCTGGGATAGGATTTGCGGGGAAATATAAAAGAATTAAGTGTGTATACTGCCTGGCTAAACAATAGCTTAAGGGGAAGTGCAGCTCTTTATGAGCATTTCAGGGCTACAAATACCAAGAACTGGGAGGTCCATTCAGCACATCCCAGACAGAATTACTGAGAGCAATGAGATGATACTCAGAAGAAGTAAATTTTCAAATGTTGATGACATCACATATTCAGGTTTAGTTATAAGGGAAAACGAAACTCTTAACAGCATGGAGATGACAGGGATGTCTGAGATCTGTGAAGACCCCTTTTAGTCTTTGTTTTCTCAATTTCCAGAGTCCTTCCATGGAGACCCTGCACCCCATGCAGAAAGGTGGACAGGTCTCTGTTCCCTGCCAGCACAAGAATTCTGAGTCAGATCCACTTGCACAAGGACTCCAGCAATGGAGACCAGACTGAAAGGTTGTAGTGGATTTAGTCTGATTTTTTTTTTTTCTGAAGACAGTGGAATTTTTCATTGAATTCTAAAGCTCTTGAATTAAACCTCTTATGAGAACCTCCCTTAACTCAGCAGCAGCAGGAGCAGTTTGGATTTTTCCCCTCTTTCTTTCCTTGAATCTCTTCCAGCCCTCAAAGGAGCCTTGTTGCTCTTTTCCTGTGGACCCTTCTCATGTATCCAGGCCACTGCTGGTGCTGAGACCCCACTCCAAGTGCCCAGGTGTGTTGGAGGACATGGGCAGGTGGCCCAGCTCCGCCCTCCCCGTGGGCAGAGCAGTGTCCTGGCTGCCAGCCTGGGCCTGAGAAATGGCTGGGCAAGAAAAGATCTGTGCTGTGAGAGAGGGGGCTGGCAGGGTAGAATGAGGTTTCTGCTGGAAACAGCTCTACACATCTGATTTTTTATGTATTTCTGTTGTCTTTACAAAAATGAAGCTCCGGGTAGCGATCCTGCATCTGACAGAATTGTCGGTAAATGACTTTGGTTCCAGGGTTTTGGTGCCATTTTTCTTGAGCTGCCTGTAAAATGGATGGTGAATCTTTTCATGCCCAGGCTCGAGGTGCTGAGATCCAAATCTGTTCTGGAAATAGTCTCTCTGACAGCCCTTTCCTTGGCGATGGAGCTGTTTAAATGAGAAGCCTGTGCAGGAGATGAACCGGCTGCCCTGCACGATGCCAAGCGGGAGCTGATGGATTCTGCATGGACAACCAGGCGACCCCTCTGCCATCCACCCTCATTATGCTCCTGTCAGATGTTCAATTAGAGTGACAGGGTCCCAAATTCCCAAAGATCTCTGTTTAGTCTTAGAAGATTAAAGGGTGGCAACTATTTTCAATATGATTATCATCATTATCTCTGGGAGATTTTATACTTCAGAAGTCAAAGTCGTAATAGCCCAGCTCACTGCAATTATTTGCAAATTGCCTTAATGTATTTTCCAAAAGCTCTTTTGGCACTTTGCAATTTATTTATTTGCTAAGCCAATAACACATTAAAATGCTAAAATGTCTCAGAATCTCTGTGAAGCCTGTCTGGTGGGAACTTGCATGGACTTTGCAAGTGTCCCCTTTACTCAGGAGTAACTGCATCCTTTTTTTGTTGTTCTTAAAATACCACTTCTTGGTTCTCTCTCTGGTAACAAAACTTGGAGAATTCCTTTTTTTTTTTTTTTTTTTCTGGTTGAAATTGAAGAGAATTTGTTAATGTTACATTAGCTCCCTATGCTGATGGAAATGTTTGCGAAAACATAGACTTAAACCAACATAAGGAAATATTCAGACACATGCAAAAATGCTCAGTTTCTCAAAGAATGCAAACTTTTTTTCCTAGAAGTGTGTTTTAAAGAGGATTTGTTGATGTGCCAAGGAATGGAAGTAGTCCACTATTGGGAAGCAGTGTAGGGATGACTCTCCATTGTGGTCCAGTTTCTCTCTTGCAGAAGCCAAGAGTCTCAGGAGAGTGACCTGGGTGGTTTTGGGCAGAGCTGGTGAATGCGGCTGCTTGGATCCCAGCCACATCTATTCCCTTTATTCTTGTCCTTAAGGGTGAGTAGAGAGTGAGGGACAATGTGCCCTGTGCATTAAATTGAAACTAACCCAAATAGCTTCTAAAACACGCTCAGCCAATTGTTCAAGAGTAATTTACAGACCAAGAGTTACGGTGCAATAATTGTGAATAATGAGGAAACCACGGCAAAAGTGGTAAATAGCTTGCAGACATTTTAGGAACAGAAAATGAGGCTAAATTCATTGAATAAATTAATTGCTATGGATTATTCTCTCGGCTTTAATCTGCTGCCTGCTGAAAAAAGTCTGTGCAAATGGCAAAGCTGTTCCACAGCTTTTGTTTAGAAACGGGGCTGCTTCATGCTGAATAGAAGAGAGGCTGAAAGGAGGTTTGCTGTGTTATAATAGTGTATCTTGCTTGTAACACAATTTTCACCTTCATAGTTTTACCTGCCCTTTGGGATGGGGCAGTTTTATAATCCTGTTTTATTAGTGAGCAGCAGATGGAGAGCCTGCAGGGGGGAGAGGTGGTTTTTCCCCAAGGCCACACATTGTCTCTTTGGCAGAATCCAAAGTTGGAGCTTGGGATTTTGCAGTCCCTGGCTGATGCTTGCGATGTTCTTCTGTTTGAGGACTTCTCCTTCCTGCAAAAACATTCATACTGGGATATGAACAAAACAACCCTGGGCAGATTTGAGGCTTCGCCAGTGAAAATGTAGAGAAAAAGAAGGAATGAGGAGCCACATCCCCCAGCCTATTTTAGAAGATCAGTTCTAGTAAAGAGGAATTATATTTTAAGAACTGGACAGATTGTCTCAGATTTACTATCTTAGAGGACAGCAGTGAAGGTGAACCATTTTTCTGTCAGGATTACAATTACCTGACAGGGTCTTACTGTTGCAGGAGAAATGACCCTGATTTAGAAAAGATCTGTTCATTTGTAAGCAGCTGTTGCTTTTTAATAGCACAGCACTTTCTTACTGCTATTAGTAGTAATAAAAATAAAACTAAGGCCCATGTCTTTACTTGCATGAAATTTGTGATTTAAAATGAAACTTGGAGAGCCTTGTAGATCAATCCTGGGATTTTATAAGCTGCTAGTGGTGATTTATGTGGATGTGAGGCCACAAAACCCTCCCAGGTTGTGTGCACAAGCTGTTTGTCAGGTCCTAGCTCCTGGCAGCCTTTTTTCTCCTGCCTTGAGCTGGCCTTGTGCCTGCACGGGGCATCCTTGGGCTGGAAGTGTCTGGTGACAGCTTAGGACAAGCTCTTTGCGCTTAATGGGCTCAGAGTAGTGTGAGTTGGCTCAGATTTGTGCACTGTGAAGCCAATCCTTTGAGGAAGCTTTACTGTTCCTCCCCGTGCTGGGTCTGCCATCCCCCCGTGCCGTGATTTAGAGCCGGGTGCTCCCTGCACAGTGGCACTATACAAATCCATAAGCCCTTCCCCATTTAGCTCCCAGTCCAAAGTGAGCTGTAGTGCAGCTGCTGGTGGAGCTGTGAGGCCAAGCTGCTGCCGGGGAGTTTTGCTGAGCAGAGCACAGTTCCCACATCTTGCTTTCAGTTTATCAAAATAGATTTTTCCCCTCCATTTGATAAAGTTTAATAGAGCAGAACAAAACTCCAACTGTTAACATTAACCATAAAGTGAGACACAGGGAGATGCAGTTACCCCAGGCACGGGAAGCTCACCAGAGGAACCCAAGCTCTCTCTGTGCCCTGGTTTTGCTGCCTGGTGACAGGAGGAAGGGGCTCTGCACCCCCTTGATGCCCAGCACGCTCTGACCCCTGGTGTGGGAAGCCTGGGGTGTGAGGAGCACATCCCGTGCTCTGCACATCTGCAGGCGTTGGTGTTAGTTTGCTGTTACTTCATTCTCCTTTGCTGTTTCAAACATGAACTGAGAATCAAAATTTCTGCCTTCCCTTGAAAGAGCACCAACATAAAGATATCAAAATACGTGTCTTTTCCGGATGTGCCTGAAGCCATAAAATGGTTTGTATACAAGATCAAAATAAATAAATCAGAATCTTTTTCTCCACATTTGGGAAGGTTAAAGCTCCAGCAGCAATGGCAGCAACACATTGCATTCTATTTTGCAGACAAAATGTCACTCTTTTATTTTAATATACAGTGTAGTTCTCCCTAAATTACATTTTCTTCTTTTAATTTATTTGCATGCAAACGATGGCATGGCATAAATCATCTTGTGGAGGTTGCTGGGTTATTTGCATTTCAGAGGTTGGTTTTAACGTTGTATTAGAAAGGAATTTGCAACTGAGAAGCTCTGGGAGGCATTAACTTGCTGTGAATGGTGGTTCTCCAAAGGTGATGAATGACGTTCATTTGGCTTAGGACAAACAGCCTCAAGTTTGTGTCTTTCTAAAAAAAACTTGTCAGAGGCAAAGAGGGAAAGCCAGCGAGCAATGCTTTCATCTCAGGAATTAATTTCTCTTGGAAAAGCAGCATATTGGGATGAGCATTTGGTCCCTGAAGCCAGGCTGCTCGGCACTGTTCCTGCAATGAACATCTGCCCTGGGGAGGTCAGGTCACTCACTCTCTGCCTTGCCAAAAAGGAGGTGATTGAAGAAGTTTGTGGCCTGGAGGGTGGTTTGAGGAGCTGCTCCAGAGAGCAGGATCCTCCAGGGGGTCTTGCCAGTGTTGCCGCCTGGGCTTGGTGCTGTTCTTCACTACGGCGCTTGTTTAATGGCACCTGACAGAGGGCAACTGGAAGCCTGGAAGGCTTTAATGAGTCTTCAGATGTCTATTTTTTGCTAAGAAATGTGATGAGAAGCTGTATCTTAAATTCAATACAGCATGGAATGCACAGGGAATGAAACAGCAGAGTAAAACACATTTTATTAACGATGAACTGAGGCTGCACATGAAAGAACTCTTTAAATATCTGACATGTTAAATGCATTATGTTCCCTTCAGGAGAGAAGGAGTCAAAGGGACAGGGATGATGAACTGTGCTCATTAACCTGACTTGGCGGAGATGGGAGTGGTATTGATGCCGAGGCCGTGCAGATTCAAACGCCTTTACTGCCGGCATGGAATTGGAGCCCTGCTCCGGCAAAATATGGAATTGCTTCACCCATTAATTCAAGGTCTGCAGGTGAGCACAGGTCAGGAGCTGAAAGCAAAGCAGTGAAACACACCCTCAGCAGTGGGGGCTGGAGAGCATCAAAGCCAACCTTGCTGCAAGGTACCTGCTGAACTGATGAGTGACAGGGACCTGCTGGGGGAGCAAGTCTATCTGCTGTTGAACAGGCACATATCCCCAGCTCTCTAAAAATGCAGAGAATCTGGTTGTTGCTTCATTATCAGAGAATCCCAGAATGGTTTGGTTTGGAAGGGACCTTAAAGATCAGCTTGTTCCATCCCCCTGCTGTGGGCAGGGACACCTTCCACTAGACCAGGTTGCTCTAAGTCCTGTCCAGCCTAGTCTTGAACACTTCCAGGATAGGGCAGCCACAGCTTCTTTGGCCAACCAGGGGCTCATCTGGTTTTACTGTGTATCAAAGGATGTCATGTTGGAGAAGTTTGTTAGAGGCAGTGTCATTGCCTGTTCTAAGCAAGAGTAGGTATGTTACGCTCAAAGCTGCAGGAACTCAGCAGTGTCTGAATACACCAGACATATTTTAGACAAAAGCTCAATATTCTACATGTCTTAATATTCTACATGTCATTGGTTGTCTCCAAAAGTGATTCACAAAGTTGTCACAAAGGAAAGGATTTTGAAATTTGTAGGAGACAAACCTGAACACAGTCAGTACTAATGTCAAAAACATCTGTCCATATGCTCAGGGAGGTGCAGAACAATATAGCTCACCCTATAAACCAGTGCCCACCTGTAGTTCATGGGTTACCTTAGAGCATTCACAGAGGTGCAGGTGTTATTTTCCTATTTTTCTAACTTATTTTTAAGGTAGAATTAATATTCACTGAATTGCCGTAGATACATTTTTGTACTTTCTGCTGCCTGGGGCTATTGCACTTCAGTCTTTGATCTGATCAGCTCTTGCAAACTCAGCTGGTTGCAGGTTGGCTGACGCTTGGATGAGAGAGTTCATAGGAATTTCATGTTGCCATGAGGAATTGTTTATGACTGAAGATGGCACTTTTCTGCGCTGAGTCAATTCTGAACAAATACCCCCTCGTGGAGCCAGGGGCTGCGTAAAACGCAGCTGTACGATCTGATTTCTGATAGCTGCAGAATGGATGTCCTGGCCAACACCAAGTGTGGGATCAATCCTGCACTCAGATCTCCCAGAGAATCTGTTATTTTTGCTGCCTAACTCCCAATGGAAAAGTGGCACAGTGGAACTCGACTTTATAGGAAATAGGAATTTACAGTGATTATTGAAAGTATAAATATGAGTATATTTTAATCTAATGCAATGACAAAGGTGTTGTCATACACCTAGTTTCACCTTTTCTATTTGCACTAAACTGTGAAGCTGCTTGAAAGTCATCTGCCTCTGGTTGTACTTAGAAGTGTATTGGAAGGAAGAAGTTACAACTTACAAGATCCAGTATTTAGTAGGGAAGAAATTCTTCCCTGTGAGGGTGGTGAGGCCCTGGCACAGGTTGCCCACAGAAGCTGTGGCTGCCCCATCCCCAGAAGTGTTCAAGACCAGGTGGATGGGGCTTGGAGCAATCTGGGATAGTGGAAGGTGTCCCTGCCCGTGGCAGGGGAGGGTGAAATGGGATGAGCTTTAAAGTCCCTTCCAACCCAAACCATTCTACAGTTCTGTCATTTCAGTCTCATTCCAGTCAACCAAATGTCCTGAAAAGACTTGGATTTGGCTTCATGCCTGTTTAGCAACAGTATAGCTAAGGGATTGCCAAACCAGAGTTTAGCTGCTTGGACTGAAAGGAACTGAACACCATGTCCAGTAGAATCCTTCCTCACCAGACAGGGGTTGTGATGCACCTCAGCACAGAGGTGTTGGGGGCTGGATCCTTGAGCAGCTTGGAGAGAGACGTGGAAGTGCCTGTCTCAGGGGAGCAGCCTCCCGCGCCAGGAAGTGTCCCTGTGTTAGCGTGGAAAGAAACTGTGCAGAGCTGGCCATGGCTGTTAAAGCTCTGTGGGACTCTTCCTGTAGCGCTCTGCACGTGTTGTCTCGTTTGCCATTAGCAAGTGACCCCGTAATCACATTGCCCGGTAATCACTCACATGAGCAATTCATTGGCATCAGTGGGACTAGAGCTGCATCGTTGTAATTTAGCAAATAACTATCGAGCCTTTTAGCGTGGAAATGGTTCTAATTGATGTGGAAATGGAAGGCGTTTCTCCTCATTCATTAAAGGAAACATGGTGTGAATTATCACTGACTTAACATATGCAGAAAAAGGCAGACTTTAAGCAGCACAACTCAGTAAAAGGAAGGAATCTTTGCGTGAGCACACAGATTTTTCCCTATTTTCAGCTTAATGAAATGCCGAGCGCCTGAAATATCTGTGAGGCTTGAAAGTGGTACAGGTTGCCTGAAGAAAACTTGGGGGTTGTTTTTAAAGCTTTGAAAATAGTTGAATACTGCTTTCTGTTTATTTGGCTGTCTTGAATCTCAGCTGGCTTAGAGCAGAGTGGAGTGACAGTGAAACCTCGGTGTCCCCGGGATCGCAGGCGTGCAAGGGGGGCTGAGCCTTGTGGTGGTGGTGGGGACAGGGACCCAGGCTGAGGCTCTCCTGGAGTGGGGGATGGTCTTGGAGTGAGATGGGGAAGAGCTGAGAGGTTGGTTTGGGTTTCTCATTTCCCCTGGGATGATGCAGAGCCCACCCTGGGAAGGGCAGATCCTGATGTGGTACCGGCTGAGTTACAAAGTGTTGAGTGGGTTGGGGGAGGAATAAATGGCTTCTAAGATAGAGAGGAAAGAAAGGGATGAAACGAGCAAAAACCGGACCAAAATGTGTATCAATGCACATGGCACAGTTTCTCTGAAGCCCCATGTTTATTTTGGTAACAGTGCTGGAATGCTGCTTTTGTCTCTTTTCCCCCTTTATCCCGCTGTTAAATACACAGTAAAAGCTTTCTTAATTAGGGAAACAGAAGTTTCAAAGACAAGATTGTTTCCTTGTCTTGGCATTCTCCCACACTTGGGAGATGGATGCCTTTATGGTAAATCTCTGATTTTTTTTTTTTTTTTGGAAAAATTGTGTTCCAGCTGCAATTTCTACATAATCTCCTGAGGAGCGAGGGTAGAGAGCTTAAAAAGAAATCTCTGTAGTAACACAGGAAGAAACACAACCTGATAACTCCTGACAGATTGATGGCTTCTTCCTTCATCTAAATCTTTATAGATTAGTACATCTGTTTTCTTTTCATGGATATGTTTGTTAGCACTACATCATCTAACCTAATCTGTATGGGAAGTTATTTATCCAAGAGCTGTGGGGCATTTATACCATTCACTTGTCACCAAGAATAATGGAGAGAACAGGTAAGATAATTCCGACTGTGTTAAGGGTTGACAGACAACTGTATGTGTTTTGATAATGGGACACTCAGAGTGAAGGATCTGAAATGTTTTTGTAACATATTTGCTGAAAACAGACATTTTTAAATAGACTTTTTTTAATTATTTTTTTTAACTCTTCTGTTTCAATGTTAAATGAAGGCACCTGGGGTTGCTCTGGGAGAAAGAGACATCAATAGCCACTTTGGGGTCATCCAAGGGACTTGGGAAAGATGTAAGGGTGCCTGAAAGGTCTCCTGTCCACGGTGGTTTGCTTCAAGCAATCCCAAATTGTGGGTTTCCAGTTTCCTCCCCTCTTGTAAATAGAAAACATTATTGAGTACTGGGAGGTGTCTTCGGGCATGGCCAGCACTGGGGAGTGATGCAGCATTTCCAGTAGCAAAGGTGGGTGAGAACTGAGGGGCTTATTTCCAGCCCTTCCAAAGTGGCTGGTCTCCAAAGCCCTCTCCTGATCCTTATCCTATGGCAGCCCCCTTTGCAGGCCAGCCTCTGTTAGAAAACTGCTATTTTGTATTCAGGCACCAAAGGAGCCTTTCCTGCTGTCCTGCTGCTGTGCCAGATGTTCTCCATTTTCTGCCTATGCACTGATTTCTCCTTTCTAAGCATCGCTGTAACGCCTTCACCGCATTTCATCTCACTGATTTCACAGCACTCCCACCAGCGTCAAGAGCACTTTGAATTCTGGTCCCGTCCTCCAGAGCTCTCACAATCACTCCCAGCTTGCTGTCACCCACAAATTATATCAGTGTCTTCTCTGCTCTAGCCCAGAGCTTAAGAAGGAGCAGGAGCATACCAAGGGTCACCACTTCGTCTGGCCTCGCATCTTCTCAGGGGATGTCAAGAACTGCTCTTGGGCTGGTGATGTACCTTATGATAATTTTGTTTCAGTTGCATTTTTCAAATTTAGCTTGTGACAGTGTTCAAGGGCTGATGTCCAAACCTTGCTCACTGTGACATGTTGTGTCTCACATGGCCTTGGTGATGGTCCTTTACCCTCCAGTACCTTCTCTCACTCCCCATGCCCTCCACTTCCCTGATCAAATCCTCCTTAAGTTTAAGTTTATTTTTTATTATTTATTCCTGAGAAATTTATAAACCTACGCTGGCTCTGTCTCCTGGGCCACCATCTAATCTTTTAGGCGATGACAACTTGATTGGTGAATAATAGATTCTAGTCTCTTCCCAGCTGCTGAAGGGAGCTGTAACTTCTAAATGCATCCCTAAAGATGGAACAGAGCTCGTCCTTCTCCAGGGGTTTGTCTTTAATCAGCCCAGTTGTCTTTTCTGTATTGAAAACTTCTTTTCATTGTAATATGCCAAAAAAAAACCCAACCCCACAAAAAACGCTGACCCACCAAACCTGGAAATGAGCCATTTACTTTGTATTTAGTATGTAGATTAAGGGCCCGATGTTTTGGGTGCTGCAGAAATCCTGTAAGTGGTATTTCCAACTCTGGAAAACTTTAATATTAAGCAGGCAAGGTAGTCAACTGAAAGGACTGAAAACAGACACACAAGGGGATTAACTGAATTGCTGAAGCATAGATCAGTGTCATGATGGAGATTAAAAGTCAGTATCTCTGAAATCCAGAACAAAACTTTGCCGGTTCTCTGATGGCATTTTTTTGATGGACTGTGGAAAATACAGAAAAATGAAACTGGTCCCTTGAAAACATTCCAAGTTGAAGAATAACACGAAGTGTGATTTTATCATTTCAAAGATGGGGATTTTAAAAATTCACTAAAATACCAATAAGAACTCTCAGAACAGGGTTTTTTTTTTTGTTATTCTGTATTTATACTTTCAATGCAAGAAAGTAGCTACTGATATACTTGTCTCATAATGTTAGCAAAAAAAAAAAATACTTGGAGGAAGCTGAATTTCATCTTTCTCCATTACTGTGGATACAAGCAAAAAGTGGTTATGAATCACTTTTCCTTGATAGAAAGAATTTATTTGTCCATTTATTTTACCGGAGTGTCTGCTGGAATTGAAGTTCTTGATTAATGACCTACAGAAGGTAGTGCTGGAGAAATTGGCTTTTGTAACTGTGGGGGGAAACTCTGTGGAGCTGCAGGGGACTGTGTGTAACAGGGATCCCTGCCAGGGCTGGGGGTACAAACACTCCTGAACAGGACATCCTGTGGAGACAAGGGTCACTAGCTGCCAAGCAAAAGCAGCTCCTGCCGGGGATGGATGTGGAAATGTGTCAGGGAAAGTTGTTCGACAGCCCAGTTGTCAGAAATAATCATTGTATTACTTCTGCTAGAAATATAAACAGATCCAGTTTATGTGGAGGTCGTCACTACCATTATTTCCCAGAAAATCCTCTCTGTAACAAAATAATGGAGCTAGTACTGTCCAGGCTTTTAGATAAAAATGAAATAGAGGCCAGGAGGATCTGGCAGGTGACAGTGCAGTGGCTTTTGAGTGGGCTCACCCTGGGCTGCTATGCCTGTCCNACCGTTCGGGGTATAAATTCTCCCTTCTGCTGTTTCCTGACCTACCCCTTACACTCATAGTCACAAAATGCGACAATGCCAGACAGCCACTTCCCTCCCATCCACGCGAACCTTCTGCCTACGGAGCCGGGCTACTCCTTAAATAGCACCGTTTTCCTGCCTGAGTGGGTTTTCTGACATTAGCAGCCTTTTCAAGAGTGCTGCTACACTTTATAAATCATACATCATCCGACTGTCGTACACAGATTCTAACACCCTCATTTGTCATCGTGCCGATGGCTCTTCCTCAGCCCGCCCTGGGCACGTTACTCCTGGGGCCGAGGGCAGGAGGGGATTTGTTCTCACTCACTGCCTCGCTTTTTCTCTCTCCCCTCTTTATCAGTTACATCATTACCAGTGTTACAAGGGTGGTAAAAATTAAGTCTTATCTGCATGGCAGATTTTACTGAAGTTGGTAAATGTATTTTTGTGCAGAAAAAGGTGTTCAAATAACTGAAACGTTTGTGCTGCTCTTGCAGAAGCACAGCGTCTGGTGAATGGCATCCTTTGAGATCTGTGGGTTTATCTGAAAGCTACTCGCACAGGTGCTTCCCAAATGTGCCCAGATGAAGACAAGTGTGACCTACCTGCTGGAAGATGAGGCTGCCCCTCAGCACAGAGCGTGTTCCTCAGCCCTGTGCTCCAGCCCACGGCCGCTCGCTGCAGCCGGAGGCGAGGGCTGACCCAGAAACCAGGGATGTGGTGGTGGAAAATTTGCATAACATGCAAAAAAGTGCTGAAATTTCTCCTCTGCAGCCTGAGCTTGTTACTGCACCTGCAGTTTGGTGGCCAGCACTCTCTCCTGGGCTCCCAGAGGACATGGCTGGGGACTTGAGGTGAGGTGGGGCCAGGATGAGGTCTTGGGGAGGGACATCCACAGCAGTGTTTCTGGGTCTAAGTACTCCCTGTCTCAGGCTGCCATCCTACAGTAGAGAAGAAAGTGTTTCTCTGCAGAAACCCTTTCTGTGGATGGTATTCATCTGACAAGCCAATTTGCCATTGAAAAAGAAGTCTTGACCTTAAAAAGTTAATTGGTTCTATAAGTTTGCTGGAAGCTGTTCCCTAAGTCCTGGGCCAACTGAGTCCATTGGGATCCTTCCTTTGACCCGAGTAGGAGTTCAAGCAAATCTTCCGTCACAAAAATAACTGGAATCAATACTCAGACTCCATCCTAGAGAATGGGAAGCATGATCATGTGGTAACTGCAATTTTCACTACTGATCTACTTTTTACATCGTCAGAACTGATGAAGCATTTTATGGGAGAAAAGAGAAAAACCAACAAATCAGAGAGTATTCCCCTAGGCTGATGAGTGCATGTGGTGTGATAAACTGCTGTTATTAACCTCAGCTGGGGGCAAATAATGGCTTCAGAGAAGGAAAAAAAGGCCCTGAAAACAACCCACAACCTCTTGGAAAAATTTTTTGAGCATAAAAGCAAAATAATGGCAGTTGTTCCATGAAGCTTTTGTGTGTAATGGTCCAAAATGCTGCCAGGCATTGAACGAGGTTTTGGGTGCAATTACTTTTGTATATTAAAAACAGCACAACACACCTAAGCATTAAAATGAAGATATTTGCAGTAAGTAACAAGTTGCTCATTTGCATGTCTGTGCTGGCAGAGCAGCTGCAGCAAGGCTGTCCAGGAGAGGTGCTTATGGGGGAGGCTGCCGTGGCTGGGCATGTATAATAAATTTAATCTTAAATCAATTTACAGTATCAATAATGAAGCACCTCTTAATGGAGTTTCGACTGGTCAAGTGTCAAGGCAGATTGCACAGCCTGGAGAGAAAGGAGAAGAGCAAGTCCTCTCATTGCGTAAGTTTGTTGCAGATCATGAATAAATCATTCTCTCTTGTTGGCAACTGTTTCATACTGCTCTAAGATTTCTGAAGTAACTTCCTTCTAATTTAACTTGTACCTGAAGTTTCAAAGTAGTCTCATCCTCTAAATAAAAACCACCTAGTTTATGTGCTGCTCTTAACTTTCAATACAAGAGCAAAATAATGGAATACTAGAATCTAGTACTGTGAAATCATTTTGGTTGGAAAGGACAATTCAGATCCTCAAATCCGAGTGTTAACTATTGGGGCTCCTTTGTTAGGTCTGTGCACAGACTGGATGGAGGTTTGTTCTGGTGTCTGAGACCTCTCATTCACTTTCCCAGTTGAGCTGCAATTGCATTTCAAGGCCATGGGAAAATGACTTTTGCTGCTCCTTCCATTTCATATTCATTCATCATTTCCATATGGTAACTACACAACTATGCAGTGTTGTGCCATGTGTTATTCAGTGCAGCCACGCAGAAAGCTGCTAAATTTAAAAATCGATTTATTTTTTTTTCTCAGAACCAGAAACTGGGAGCTGTTTCTTGTCACGCCTCAAGAGAGTGAAAAGTAGCACTGGCTCAGACCTGTAGGCTGCAGTTTTCCCATTCCTCATATGTCCTTGAGATTTCAGAAAGTTTTCTTGCTCATATTGGATTGAAAGTGTGAGATTCTGAAGATTTCCTTGGGAAAACAAACCAAAAATGGTGGTCAATGTAGAGCCTATGGCTCCTAATGTGAGGTCATGAGCATGTTTCTGTAAGTTGATTCTTTTTTGGTTTAGTAGCAGCCAGCCTAGGTGTCAGGAGCTGTGTGACACTGGGGCCACATGGTGGAAGTCTGGCCTGGATTTGGCATTTTCCCTGCCATGTCTTGGAGCTGAGCAGAACTGGCTGCCAGATTCCAGTGCTGTGGAGGATGCTCTGTCTGGCTGAGGGCTGTGCTGGCTGCTGGGTGATGCCGAAGAGCTCCAGCTCAGAGTCAGGGAACAGCCAGATGTTCATTGATGCATCTCCACTGTCCTCACCCATGAGCACATCTCTTCTTGAGTCGTGTGTGCTCCTCCTGCTTAGAGAGAAAGTGATTGTGAATGAAAGCACTTGTGACCTGTAAACATGACAGTTTGAGACATTTCTCTTCGGTTAAAGAGTCTGTTTTTTCCCCAGCTATCAGGTTGTCTGCCAGATGAGCCTGATCCTGGATCCTTCTCAGTGCTTCTTCCAGAGAAGTGAAACCAGGAGCAGAGTTTGGGTATGTGTGGAGCAGCATTGTCACTGTCCCTGAGTGGTGTTTCCAGCTCTCCATCACATTGGTATGGGGTGCACAGGTGGTGTTCTCCTCATTCCCAGGGTATCTGAAGGAGCAAGTCTCCATCCAGCTTCTGCTTCAGTAGGAAAGTTTATCTGAGCAGGTCGCTGAGTTGCTTGATCAGGGCGATGCTTTGGAGACCTGCAGTAATTTAAACAGTGTCTTTTCAGAGCTGACACTAAATCTATGGAAATAAATTATTTTAGAAAGCCCATTTTTTTCATTGCAGGACAAGCGAGTGCCCAACTTACAGCAGTCCCTGCTGAGTGACGGGATCAGGCAGCCAGAGGGAAGTTCTCTTTTGACCTAGAGCAGCAGCAGAGTTCAAAGACTGCTGAAGTGGGGAGAGAGCATCTGCCCAGCACTGACCACCAGCCCATACTGGGGAGTGGCCACTCAGATGATGCCGATGTCATTGTAAGTCTGATGGCGTTGGTGCTGGGCACCTTCCAGGAAGGAATCTGGTCCAAAACCAGGTTGCAGGTAAGCCCAGGGATGTCTGCAGAGGGGACCAGCTGTGGTGGTGTATTTTCCAATCTCAATAAAGTTTGTAGGCTGACTGGGAGTTTTAAAATAGAGGCACTTTTCCTCTGGAGAATAGGCAATGGGAACAAAGATAAGGAGCAATGACAATAAAACGTGGGTGGTGAGTGTTTGTCGTGAGTTTCCAACACAGCAGCTTCTCCCTGCACCACCCTGCTCTGGGATTGCAATCTTGCACGTACAGCTGAGATTCCTGCCGGGGAGGAGGAGAAAGGATGAGGAAGGGCTTGGCAGTGCTGGGTTAACAGTTGGGCTCCATCATTCTAAAGATCTTTTCCACCCTAAACCAATTCTACAGTTCTCTGGCTGCCCACTGCCCAGAACACAGTCTGGCAGCACCAGGCACTCACTTTCTAAACCAGAAGGTTTCTCACTCCCATTGTGTGGGAGTTCAGCTCTCCCAGAGCACTCACTGGTGGCAGTTTCTCCTCCAGATTCCTGAGTGGGTTCTGAGGCTGGCACCCCATGAGAACAGGCTGGATTACACTTACAGATCAGCACTGCTGTGGGACCCAGCACAGTGACAAATGCTCAGCAAAACACAGAGAGGCAAAGGCAGAAAATGTAGAGGAAAAAAATACATTTACATTTTTTACTTGGAGGAGTAAAATAAACATGGGAACGTTTCCCAGGAGAAGAGCTTGTTGTGGTGTTGATGTAAAGATGCAGAGGGTTGCCTGTGTGGTATTTGCAGAAACTGGCCACTCTCACCTTCTCTGATGGAGATTGCTTGGGCACCCCAGGCTCAGTTGTCCCAAACTGGCCAAGTGCTTAACTTTTTTCTAACATTTTAGGGTCAAGGAAGATCAAACAGGAGGAAACAGGTTTCAGCTGCTTGATTGTCTTTTTTGCTGGTATCTCAACCACAAATATAACATCCTTGAGTCTACTGAAAAAGCAATTTATTATGTTTCTATTGAACCATTCCAGCCAGCTTTGCTGTGCAGGATGGCTCTTCATAGTGTTTGTGTTGTCAAGGCAACACAGTGTGGATGGGATGGAGATCTGGTCCGTACTTTCCAGGGTGAACTCCTGTGCTGGAGGAGTCAGTACTCAAACCTGCCTTCCTGTATTCTACTTTTTATTTTGTTGTGCCTTGAGTGCAGTCATTTAATACAGGTAATTATGAGAAAACTCACTTAGGAAAGGTTAAACTTGATGAACTGGGGAATGATCATTACTTTTGGCATTGACTTGATAAGTTTGTTCCAGATACTTATTGGTGGGAAACTTGCAGATTCCATACATTTTAATCCAAAGCACATTTCTATCTCTCACAGCAGTTCTTTGATTAGTGATTTTCACCTTGGGGTCAGAACATGGAGAGAAAATCATCAGTCAGGCTGGGTTCAGACAGCTGATAGGGGTGGGTGTGAGCAAGGTCTAAGAGCAAAAGCAGGGAGGGAGGAGGGGGATGAGGGAGGTGGGAATTCAAGGCTAAGTCAGTATTATCCTCTTGTCACCTCATTTTCCAGGTAATGAATAAGACCCCATAAAGTGCTGAGGTGCCACAGGCTGCTGAAGGTGCTGATTTATTTTCTCCATTCTTTGACGCACAGACATAAATTTCTGGGGTTGGCATCTTTTGGTACCCACTTGCATTAAAACTGCTGGGACCAGCTCATGGGAAATGTGGTCCACATGTGGGATCAGAGTTAAAAAGAGCAGGAATTGTCCCAGTGAGGAGTTCTGTTGTCGTAGCCATTAATGTATGCTCACTGCTGGGAGTGAGAGAGACAACTCTGCTATGGTCTGATGATCTCCAAAAGCAATAAAAGATGTTGTTAACATGTGAAAGGTAATGCTCCCCTGTATGCATTCCTGATCTGTTTAATCAGGCAGACACCATAAAGGCAGGAGTTACTGGGAATTGCATCCTTAGGCACATGGTGCCATCAGTAGAAATTTACTGTGCATTGTATATTGTCCCTAGTTAAACTCTAACTTCGTGAAGTGGAGCTGAACTATAGAGGAAAGAGGATTTTATATTCAGAAGAAATGCCTTTGGTCCCTGATCTGTTCTTGACCATGCCAATTCCGCGTGGAATTTGGATTAGTTCTTTAATCTGTAATTTGAAAAGGTGGAGTAATAATTCTGACTTTAGTATGATGTAAATTGTAATTAATTTCTATTTTCAAAGCATTTTTGCATCTTCAGAGGGCTCTTCCTTCAAATTGTGTATCCTTGCTCACTTTTATTGCATAAGCAATGCAGAGAATAATACCAAATGTTATTTACTGGTGCATTTTAATATAAAAAATGTAAATCTGCTTTCATATTTGCAATATTTTTCATTTGTTTCCCTCCAACCTTCAGACAGATGTTTTTGATTATAAAAGCTAAAGGCCTAAGTTTCTCTGGCCTCAATAGAATTAGTAAATTTATCTGTACCTGGGTGCCAAATAAGTGCTGTGACAGAGGCAGGAATTCATCCAGCAAGTCCCCAGCACTTCTGAAAATCAGATTATATAGGATACATTAAGGTAGATGGTAAACAATCAGCAATGCTGGGGAAGGCAGCACCTCGTGGTGCTGACAGCAGCACATCCTTCCTCCTGGGGCTCCACATTGCTCCTGGTGGGGTTGTGCATCCACATCCTGCGTCCCGTGGGCCAGAGCTCCAGGCAGGCATTGCCCATCCCATCCATGTCACAGCACTTATTGGTGCATGGTGTGCCTGACTAGGGGTAAGCAGACAGTGAAATATTGTGGATTAGATGGGCAGAAAAGTAAAACTTAACATCCTGCTCTGGCTGATTAAAAAGCAGAAAAGGTTAAGTGTATTTAAGACCTTTACTTTAACTGATTCTTCTCTATCCATCGAAGAATGCCTCTTATCCAATTGTCCCCTGAACTGCTTGGGGGTAAAGGGGAGACGGCAGAATCCATCAGTCTCTATCCATCGATCCATGGGAGGACAGGTGGCTCCATGGTTCTGGTGCCCAGTGGGAATAGGACACCTTCCCCAGCAGGCACAAGTGGAGTTGTAAGACAGTCCAGCCCTTCAAAGAGATACACCTGTCCATTCCTCCTGAGAGAAGTCTGATGTATTCAGCACAAAATGGGATCCAGGAGGGAGAAAAGACTCATCTCTGATTTTTGACAGGTCTCCTTACCCACCTTGGGGGACAGAGGTGAGTCCAGCCCTGGGGGAAGAAGCTGTTACAGTGAAAAGTTGCACTAGTCTGATGTTTGCAGGACAGGAGAAGAATAGTGATTAAGAGATTTTTATGGAGTAGCACTCAGATAAAGGGATGGGCTCAAAGAGTATCAAGAGGACACACTCTTCATCTCCTTCCTCCTTTTTGGAAGGCCCATGCTGTCAGTCATGTCCTATCCTGCTTTATTTGTTTATTCATGAAAAGAAAAAAGGTTAATGGCCTGATGTGCAAATGATCTAACACAAAAGGTTCCCTCCTCTAGCGATGGTGGTTTGAAAACCACGTTAGTATCACCACTTGTGGTATGGGAACCTAACAGGAATCTGACTCCCATCCCATCTTGCTTTGTATCTAGGAAATCCAAATGACTGCAGTTGGCATAGAAAAACTCAGCAGGTGATTCAGTGCAGGAGTTCATAAAACCCTTTGTCACACCTGGAAAAGCAACAAGGTCCTGCTGTGGGATGGGGGTGCAGGAGCTCATGCTGTGCTATGAACTCTGAGGATTTGCAGCTAATTACTGACCCCTTGTTTGCAGTAAATCACACTGTCCTTGTCTGTAACTTGTGAACAGTGTCTTTGTTAGACTAAGGTACAAGAGATGAAATGAAGTCAGTAGGTAGGGGTTGCCCAAGCTCAGATTCCTGCAGACACAGACACACTCCTGGATGAAAACTGCCCAGAACTATGTGGCCATAGCTGATAATGTGGGCTGACCGTGGAGGGCAGGGCTTGGCGAGTTATCCTGCACTGCTGTCAGCAGGGTCAAGTGTCTGAGTTAAAGACTATGGGTTTGGACAATTTTTATTGCCTTTGACATTCACTTCTGGTCTATCAATTCTCAGGAGTAAAAAACGTGCTTTGGCTCTCAAAATCTCCGTATTTGGAGCTTTTTCTATTTGCCAAAGGACTTGAGGTCCAACTGAAATGAGATAAAATTGAATCATATTAATACAGAGGAGTTAAAATCAAAGCACTAGTGTTTGTCACAGAGAAGTGTTACGGAAAACTTGAAAGCCTGAGCAGATACTCAGATAAAGACCCTGTTTGCTGTGCCAGTGCAAGGTGACCCTTTCCACAGTGTGTGTTTTCACAAGCACACAGTGCACTGGGGCATAAGCAAGTCACACACAAATTCCTGCCCAAATTAAACTGAGCCAACCCAACAACCTTGTCCTTCCCAGAGCTGCTGCTGTGGCTGGGGGTGCTGTTGGGGCCTGGACCTGGGTTTTTGCTGTAATATGATTTCTATTGCTTCTAATTAGGCAGCACAGAGCAGATTGCACATTGGGAGAAAGGATAAACAGCTCCAGGAACTCCGTTCTCCCAGCTCAGGCTGTGCCCTGGGATATTGCAAAGCCACGGGGCTTTTGGCTGGAAACCAGTGGGGCTCTGTAAGGTCAGGCTGAAGGTCTGTCCCACAGTGGCCTGACTTAGAAAATGGGCATTAAGGCACATCCAAAGGAGAGGCTAAAGAGGATAAAGTGGTTCTTACTCAACTTCCACACCCCATACCTACCCCACTGCATCCATTAGCACAAATTTTTCCAGAATTCTGCCTACTTGTTTTCTGAACACACTCACACTTTGTGTTTTTTCAAAGCATTCTGTTGCAAAATTGATTACATCTACTTCCTTTTGTTTGTTTTAGAACTGCTAAATTGTTAACACTAACTAACTAAATAACACTAATTTATTGTTATGTTCCTTGTTCTTGTGGTATGTGAAGGATTTGGTTTTTTCCTATTCACATTTACTCTGCCATTCTTAATTTTACAAACTTCATTGTTCCCTCCCCACTCTACACACAAAATGATGATATACAGCTCACATGGCTTTAGCATGTGATAAACCATCAAATGTTAAAATAAGAAAAACATCCCCATAAGCCATAGCATCAAAAAAAATCCCCAGCTGAAAAATGCTGGAGATTTGCACCGACTCCAGCTATTTTGCCCAAACAGCTCAGCCTCTGGGCAGATTTACACCTGCAATTACAGAAATAGATCTCCCCGTGTGCAGGCTGTTTGGAAAAATAAAAAGCAACCCTTGATCTCCCCAGCAGTCAGGCTGTGCCTGTGCTGAGGGGCAGGGGCTGGAAATGCTGGGCACAGGTGTCCTTTGCCACAGACACGGGGCTGTGGAAAGCTGCCACAGGAAGAAATGAGCAGCACTAACCATGATTAATATGAAATAACTAATTGGAGCAAACCTCTGGGGAGAGAGGTAAGGATTAGAGATAAGAGAAGCACAAATCTTTCTGTTTGTTCTTTTTAAATGAAAGACTCCTAGTGATGAAATTCCTCCCTATTGGTATTCCAGGTGGGGACTTTCCTCCTGCACGTTGTTCACAGACATTTTGAAGGGTGACCTTTCAAGTCACTTAATGGATATGCCAAATACCCAAATATCAATTGTTTCTTTTAATGAAACATCGGTTCTCCATTTTTCCTGATGGGAAGAGAGTGTTTCAGCCTGGTTGCTGCCAGCTGTTCCCACAATGTGCCCCTGAGCAGCACAGCTGGGCTGTGCTCGTGGCACCCCAGTGTTCAGGAGCTGCCACATTCCCAGGAAAAGGGATCGACATGAAAATGTTTTCTTTGAAAATGATGGTTATGGACACCTGAGTGTGTGCTTGTCTGTTCAGATTAGATTCAGAGAGGTGGGAAACTGCTTGACTGCCAAAGAAGACTTTTAGCTTTAATTTTTTCCCTACTTCAGTGCAAAATCAAAGAATTTTCAATGTTTCAAAAGATACAAAAGGCTCAAAAGGGGGTTTTCTGGTGAGGGGCCTGTGGTGGGAGGCCGGTTGTTCCACCCCTCGTGGCAGCTGGGCATGGCAGACCTGGGTGCAGCACTGGGTTTCTCTGAGTCTCCTGGATTTGATCAATACTTTCATCCAATGGCTGAAAGTGTAGTTGAAACAGCTTTATTCTCACAAGTGTTTCCACTGTAATAAATCATCCTTTTGAGGCAGGAACAAACGATCTGCAATGTCTTTGCCGTTGCCACTGTAAGTTCCCCAGAGCAGAGGCTGGTTTGTGCCTGCAGTCCCCAAACCCAGCTCTGGTCCCTCGGCTCCAGCCCAGGGATCTGCAGGTGAGCTGTTGTGGGGCAAATCAATAAACCAACAGAATGTATTTAAATGGGATCTAACTGTATTTTTCCTTCTGTCCATGCCAGGGCTGGTGTCAGGACTATCCTGTTGTGGGTATGGTACAGGTACATGAACACACCACCAGTACACTGTAAATGCAGATAATTTTCTGTGGCCTGAAGCAAATGCAGGTAGACAGAACAAGAGAGATTTGTTGCAAGGTACAGACAGTCACAGCCCAAATTACAGCTTGTGCCGAATGTGAAATGCAGAAATGCCCTGATGTTCATCAGCTCCCCCCCCTACCCCCCCAGCTCCTGCTGTGAGGAATATTCAGGAATTGCTGAAGCACTTCAGCTTCAGAGGATAAAATGGTTGAGCCTCCCTGATCACAGAGAACATCTCTAGTTACCAACCAGAGAAACATACTTCAAACAAAAATGTGTGTTTACTCCGAAGGGAAAGAAGCCCGGGTGGTAGGGGAGTGAGAACTATTCTTTACTTTTTTCTGAAAAATAAAATAGCCCATTTGTACATTGATTTATCAGGCTTATCCCAGCCCTCTTCCAGCCAGGATTCACAATCCTCACTTTTTGTTTCTCTACATGCTCCAGCACAGAGATGTGGCTTTCAGAGTGGAAATCAATACATCTGCAGGACGCCTCCGGTGCTAGCAGAGTCCACGGCTTCTTTGATTAAACTCTACTAAAGCATAATTATCTGGAACGCCTTGCCATTTCCTTGGCACTGCTCACACAGCTTTCCAACCAGGAAGCATTTTGTCAGGGCATTAGAGCCCCACACAGCACATGCTGGAGAGAGAAAATTACCATCCTCGGGACAAGAAAACATTTATGTAACATCCAGCTTCAGCAGCCAAGAGGAACGTAGCCCTGTATTTGAAAGTTGCCTCTAGTTCTGGGGCCAGACCCAGCTTCCTCTGGGCATTCCTGCCAGGGACCACAATTATGGGCTTTGCTGGTGGTTCTGCAGAGAACCAGAAGAGGTCTTCTGGGATGTGCAGGAATAGTTGCCCCAGCCTCTGTTGGGGGTGCTGTGGTCCTGTCCCTAGGCTGAGCACTCCCTCCTCAGCCCAGCCCAGGCTCCTGGGTGCCAGCAGGTGCTCCTGCCCTGGGTACCCCATGCCTGCTCTGCTCTGTCACTCCCATTCAGGCAATATGGTCCTAGTAACAAAACAATTGTCAATGTGACATTATCCTCTGGCAATCCAGGCTCAGGCTTGCTCCAACAGGGAACAGAAGGAGAACTGTCATGTTAACATTTCAGCTGACTCCAACCTTCCCCTTTTCTCTTCTTTTCCAAGGCTGTGTGTAAAATCCGCCTCTTCTCCCTTGCACTGCCAGATGAAGCTGCAGCACAACACTTCTCTGGTATGTGCAAACCCCTGCGCTTCTCAGAGGACTTGAGTCACCCAACAGCAGCGTAAAACCTGCGGCAGCGGGTGAGTCAGGATGGTTGCCGTGGGCTTCAAAGGAGGTGGTTCAGTCCTACGGGGCTGTGCCAGATCAAAATCGTTATTTTGAAAGATTTCTGTCTCTGCAGAGTGGGCTGATGCTGGCCAGGTGCCAACAGCCTTGTTTCAGCCCCTTCTTTCCTTTTTGGATGATAAGTATGATCAGAGCTCGAGACGTGACTTGTTCTGTGACAAAGGGATGAAGGATGATTAGTGGATACAGGAAGGAAAGTTTCCATACAAGCAAATTTCCACAGTTACAGAGCACAGTGAGTATTGTTTCCGCTGCTCTATTCCAGATCACTCGTATCCAGGTGGAGTGTTGTGTCCTCTGCTCTCAAACATAGCGAGGAAAGGGCTTTCAGAGACTCACCCTGTGGGTGCCCTCCTCAGCCCCTCTCCCAGCTGTGGTGCCACACACTCACCTGGGTGTCTGGGGGTTCACACAGAGCAAGGCCAGGTCCTTCCCATGTCTGTGTTACCTGTTCCAGTAAGTGATTCTCCAGAGATCAGGTTTTGTTTGTTTGTTTGCTTGTTTGTTTTTCTTGGATGAACAACCCAGCCATTACCACCTGAGAAAGGCCTGAAACTCCTGGTGTCACTTGGGGCCCCTTGGGAGAAAGAGAAGGTTGCTGCCAGCACCCTCCAGGGACTCTCAGTGCCTCGTAGAAGCTGAGATGGGAAGATACGACAGTCAACTCCAAATCACTCTGTTTCCAAGCAATGAAGATATTCTTAGGCTCCCTTGTATTGCCAGTAAAAGAAGAAAATAAGAGCTTGTCCCTTGTACCAGCCATGAGCCAGCTCAGGTCTGGTGCAGACAACCCTCAGCAGCTTCCAGCAGAAGATGAGACTCAGCACCAAGCCAGGGAAGGCAGGAGCTGTAGTTCCCCAGCCCGGGCACTGGGGACATGCTCAGACCTACATTCCTGCTCCCTCTGGGGAGCCTGCAGTGTTTTTTCCTGAATTTTGGGAAAACATATTATTCTACTTTTATTCTGTGAGTCTTTAAAGCAATTCTGGATCTCAGTACATCCACTGCAGCTTCTGGGGTCTGGATTCCCCTGAATATGGTTAATGAGAAATCTTAATGATCAGCCACTCCTGCCTGCTGGGGGTTTAGGCTTTATTGAAAAGGGATATAAACAATTCTATAATCAGCAAAATGAACTAATGGCCTTTTGCATCTGTATTTCACTGCACAGGTTGCACAGGGGCCTCTTTCCTGCCAAAGTTCACTCATTCCTTGTGGGCACTCGCTAAGTGAGGCTTCAAAACCTGCGTGTCCTTCAGAGAGAGGTGAGTACAGCTTAGGGCTCACTTTAGAATGCTGAAAGAAAATTTGTAATGCTGATTTTGCCTTTGTGAGGTTTTTCCAAATGACCAACGTGGACAGAAATAATAAGTAATTAATGTATAAAGCAATAATGGCTTGCTCAGGACCTGGCTCTTGCAACGTGCAAAATGCAGTGATAGTCAAGGTGCTGACAACAGCTCAGAGTTTGAGCTTTGCTCAAGTTACTTCTCTTTCTTTCTGATCACACAAGCAATTGCACATGGACAATTTGGCCAACACAGATATATTGTCCACTACGACCACGATGACCCAGGGCCAAGTGTCTCCTCCTGGGATGGATTAAACACTCCAGCTGATTTGCTGCCCAGGTCAGTTCACCTGTGGCATCTTCTTTGTGTCCCTGCAGCTGCAGAGGGCAGAGACAGCCAGGAAGTCTCAGGGAGTGCTCTGCATCCCAGCGCCTCCACTGCAGCCCTGCCTGTGGCCCTCACTTGCTGTGTTTGCAAACATTTCCCAGGGTTGGTTTGTTGGTTTCTTAAAGTTTTCCCCACACAAGTGCTTGGGAAGTTGTTGTCTTTGCACCAGAAGCTGTGTCTGTATACAAATGCTGGAGTTGTACCCTAATAAGGCTGTCTCTAATCCCTCTGTTATGAAACATCCCATAAAAACAGCAAACAGGGAACACTGGGGGGGTCTGTACTGTGGGCACATCTCCTCTAGCTGCAGCTGTGCTGGGAGAGCCCTTGCCCAGCTGTGGATCATTGCTCAATTTGCAGAGCTGTGGGTCATCAGTCTCTAATCTTTGTCATCCGGTAGGAACCTACTAAGCCAAGAGCTACACTTTAAATGGCCTGAGGCAATGCAGGTGTGTGTTTTGCTCTGCTGACTACATCCAGTGTCTGGGGCAGCTCTGTGGGTAGATTTGGACTGGACATGAAGATGAGCAGGTCGAGTGCACTGGGGCTGCTCCTCTCCTCAGCTGGTGTGAGCCCAGCTATAAAAAAAGCTGGTCCATGTGCTGGGTGATTCTTGTAAATACAGAACAGCAAAAGAGAAACCTCAGGGATCTGACGGCAAACTCTTCAGGAAAGACTAGTGAAGGTATGTGGAGGCAACCAAGGTAAGAACTGCTTATGGAAAGGGAGAATTTAATCTGGTATGTGATGTTATGAGGTATAACCAGTTCAATAATACATAAATCTTATTTTGGAGGATATTTGTGTTTATAGGAAATAACTCAGCAAGATCTGAATAGGATCTGTAGTTAATCAGCTAAGACCAAGTGAGCCATTGTAGGGTCTCTGGTGCTGGTCCCGTGGATCAGGGACCCCACTTGTCCAGCTGAGGTGGGAGAGCATTCTGTGTGTGTCACCCTGCAGCGTTGGTGACCAGAGCCTGGTGGGGATGCTGATGGTAATGCTTGATGGCATTGCCAGCAACCTGGGCCCTCAGGAACCCTTCTCTCCAGCACAACCCAAAACCCCTGAAGGTGGTTCCTGCGTTTCTTCAGAATTTGCATTTTAGGAACTGCTTCTTGTCTCTTTCCTTGACCTCAGTGCTCGGCCAAGTATCATTTTCGGAAACATCATGTTGTGTTTGGGATATTCAGTCTTTAGTAGTTTGCTTCTTGCTGCTTTTCTCGACCCTTTTCTCTTGGGTGGGTGTTATGCGGGGAGAAATTGCCATTTCCTTTTCCCCAATTTCTCTATCTATAAACACAGTAAATGGCGACAAGCTCTGATAAGTCTCCTTAAAAGCGCTTGAGTACTAAAGTGAGCCCCCGGATAACAGATTGAAAAGGCAACAATTAGGGGAGAAGAGAGAGGAACAAAGGGATGTAAACAAGTCCCTGCTGTGAGAGCCAGAGCAGCCAGTGAAAGCATCAGGCAGAGAGCACTGATGCAAGAGGCTGGAGGTTTTTGAAATTTTCTGAAATATAAGCTTAATAAACATTAGAAATAGTCTTTAGCCACAAGCCAGGTTTCTCCACTCTCAGTTTTATTTTTTGGCATTGGAGCCTGGCCCAGATCCTTCATTTGGAGCAAGACAAACTCTCCTAATCCTTGTTTATAGCTTGGGGGACACAGTACTTTGTGGTGGTTATATTTGTGAGAGATTATTGGTTTGGTCTATGTGCTTTCAGATGCCGTTCTTTGCTCGTTATGGACAGCCAGGGACGATTATAGCAATGAGAATATTCACAGCAACTAGTTCCAATGTCTTTCCAGTTAGCAGTGGTGAACTTTCTCGTGGCCAAGTAAAAATCTTTGAAGTAGCACTAAGAAGTATTCTACAGCTCCATGGAGTGGGCAGAGCTCTCAGTAGCTGAAGCTACAGAGGAATTTTAAACAGAAACGTAGATTTTATTAGGACAGTGCCCCTACAGCATCTGCTGATACCTGTGGGTGTCCCTGGGTCTGCTGTTGCTGGTGGGGGGCAATTGTGGGGGTGTCCCTGAGCAGCAGTGGTTCCCAGTGGTCCAGTGCCTTGGGTGTTGTGCTTGCCCTGTTTCAAATACTAAGCATCCTTCCGCTTCCTTAGATAATTAATATCCATATACTATTAGCAAATTTTGGGTAGATATGGTCCTTGTGAGAAAGCAGAATGGGGGAGTGTGGGGACCCACATGGCTGATCCACTCCTTCCCTCGGTGTTTGTAAAGCTCTGCTTGTGCTGCTGAAGTTCAACACAGGAGTATTGCAAAAGAATTCTGTGGATCTGGAAGCAAAGGAAAAACCATTTCTGTTTTTTGAGTCCCTTTTTTCTGGCAGTGTTCAAGTTCATGAGCTCTGACCACTAGGTCAAACCTGGAGAAGGAAGGGACAGAGCCTGGTGTATTATGGCAAAAACACGCTCTTTTTCAGCACTAAAACTCTGCACTCCTGAAAGTCTTGGAAGTCTGTTTTTACAACTTGTTTTGGGCATTTAAATGGCTTATATGGGCAGTTTTCCAGAGGGCAGGAAACTGTCAGTGCCACAAAATGCCACATGTGGTTTTGGATACAGGCCTTGTAAACCCAGCACTTTGTTCAGAAAGACTGAGGGACTGGGCATCCTGGCGGACATCACGTTGGACATGAGCCTGCAGAGTGCTCTTGATTCAAAAGACTGGTTAACCAGTTTGTTGTGTCATCCAACTGAAAGCAGAGAGATAGCTGAGTCCAGTGGAAAGCCTTTTATGCAAGGACTGTGCTTTTGTATTGATTTTGTAAAGCATCAGTTAATATATGAATAATAGGCGGGTGTTTATTCTTAAAAAGGCCAGACTGTTCTGCCAGGAAAACCAGGATTCGTAACAGCCTTGAGATATTTTTCTCATTTTGTTCACAATATAAATGATACTTCAATTAATATTCATGCTGGAATAAAATCAGAGGGGGCCTTAGTAGTAAACCAGTAAACAATGCAAGGAAAAATGGCTTTTTATGGTTGCATAAAGATGCAAAATGACAGGGGGATTGGGAGCTTGTTTTCTTCTGTCACATCTCCCAAGAAACCAGAGCGAGTGTTCTGCGCTTTGTTTTATTTTGCCTTTGCCCAGGGACATTAATTATCCTCAAAGAGAGCGCTGGGTGACAGAGCTGAGCGTTCCCCTGTGGAACAGGGGACAGTTATAGGGGAATGGAACTGATCCCAGGGAAGGCCAGTTATGAAGTGATCAAAGCCCAGAGTTGGCTGTGCAAGTGCCTTGCCACGTGCCAGAGCACAGCTGGTCTTCTGACATGTGGGACTAACAGAGCACGGGCTGGGTGAGGCTGGAAAGTGTCAAATAATTCATTTACAGAAATGGGGAACATTCATTGTACTGTCTGGGGATGGTTGGTGCTGTAGAATTTGTGCCTGGCCTTTTCTTCCATGTATTTGATCTCTTCCCTCCTTTTCCTCCTGAATTAGCAATATCATGCTAGCAAGCAAAGATTCCTTGTGCAGGAAGCACTGGTGCTTTATTTGAGCAACCTGGAGGATCCCTGGGAAGTTACCCCAGCTGGCTCCTACACCAGCTATGAACTAAGTTGATGAGTGCCACTCATCCCATTCCTTTCTGTGAAAATAAGGGATGTTCCCAGATTAATTACTATTGAACTCTGTGCAGAGCAAACAGCTCTGAGCAGCTCTGCATTTGCTGTTAAAGCAATAATCCTTAACAAGAAAGGCATTTTACAGCAATTAATGCAAAGTGAACAAGGATCATTCTTCCAACTGGTCAGTAACTATCATGAAGTACTACTTGAAAGGTCATTATCACTATTAAGAACCTGGATTTTGATTGCTTATTGTGTCATCTGTCCTTGAACTTTAATGATCAGTGCAGCAGCTTGTTGTTGTTGTAGCTTTTTTATCCCATTTTCTTCAGGCAGTTATGATGCACTTATAGAATCCCAGACTGCTTTGGGTTGCAAGGGACCTTACAGTTCCACCCCCTGTCTAGTGGACACCTTCCACTATCACACATTGCTCCCAGCCCCGTCCAACCTGGCCTTGAACGCTTCCAGGGATGGGGCAGCCACAGCTTCTCTGGGCAACCTGTTAACCTGTTATCCCTCCTTCAAGTAACACACCTTCAGGGTGTGCAGTAAGTCAGCAGCTGTCCCATGGCATCTGTTCTTTCAGTTGCCCAGAGGAGAAATTAAATCATGAATTCCAGTATTACTGTTTGTGTTCTGAGGCCACACCAATGGAAACAAGGACAGAACATGAACATGTGATGGAAGAGATTTGTCCTGCAGGAGTTTTATCCTGTTCATCCTCTACACTTCATTGGTTTATTGAAGATGCATTTTTAGATTGGGAAAGATGAACTGGAGGACTGGGAGGAACAGGCTGTTCCCCCTGTTTTCCCATCTCTACTTTGTTCAACCTTAAAGATCCCTTTATGATGGGGGGCTGGGCTAGGAACAAGTGTCCAGGGTGCCGTCTGTGCCCAGCTCTTGTGGGGATTCAGGTTATTTTGCCCATTCACGAAGTTGAGGATCACCCAAAAACCTGTCTTTTCTTGCTTCTGCCTTGAGGTATTGCTGCAGTGTCTTGTTCTTTCTTCCCTTCACTTGGGAGCCAATTAAGAACCCCCAGGGAAAAAAATAAAAGTAAAAAATTGTAGTATAGATGAATCCACCCATACAGCTAATAAAAGGTCTGGCTGCTGCTGCTTTTTAACTTGGCTGAAAAAAAAAAAGGGGGGGAAGAAGAAATTGATGGACACTGAAGGAGTTTGTCCTGTGGCCACAAAAGAGGAGAAGCAAATGAGGACTCTAGTACTTGTGCTGTGCACTAATAGACACTCCACTGGGGGCAAGGCACAGGACAGAGCCATTTCTGCTCCACAGAAATCGGATGATGGGTTTCACAGGCGCACTAAGCAGCAAAAGCCACACTTGCCATTAATTCCAGCTCATAAACTCCAGTGTTGCAGAAGACTGTGCTGGAGACACACAGCAATGAAACAAAACTACTTTGGGGTTTGCAAGAAAAGTAGCAATGGCAAGAAAAGCAGAAAACATCTGTGACTGCCAGGAAATGATAAAGCATCAACATCAAGATGCATCACAGCACAAAAGTCAGTTACTCAATAATTTTCTGGCACATGCAGCAAGTGGCTGAATAGCTGGAGAGGTGCCACTTCCAACACTCTGTGTGTGAGTAGCTGTCAGCAGTTCAGTGAACATCAATCTACTCATTTATTATAATTTGAAACGTTTTGGCACACTCATGGGCACTGCTGCAGTGGCAGCTTTTCAACATGGTGCTTTTGGGCTGGGGGTAGTGGGAGTGCAGGGCACTCTGTGGCACTGCTGGTACCACTGGCATTGGAGCACTTGGAGCCTGAGCACATTTGGTCTCTGCACCAGCAGTTGGGTCTTCAACTGCACAGAGATGGGGGGGACCTGGAGGTTGGTGTTTGAGAGACGTTTCCCGCTGGCTTTAATCCAGAACACCTGTGGTTCAAAAATTTCTGAGCTTTTGGGATGTTACTGATCATCTCTGCTGCATTGTCTTGCTGAGTCAGCACAAGTGGGATTAACTCGTGTTCTAGAAGGGTTGTGGTATGTTGGGATGCTCTCCATAACCTTGGTCTTGGTTGCTGGGTCTTGGCTTTCAGACCAGGGGGCAGAAGCTCTGCACCTCAGGGGTGGTGCTGACAGACTTCTGCAGTACATGAGCTCAAGCTTCCAAACAAAACTGTGCCATAACTGACAGTGAGAGTGACTCCAAAATCCAAGTGCCTCATTCCCACCTCGATGGATGTGGCCTCTGGCTTTAGCAGTAACTCTTTCCTTGATTGTGGCAGAATATTCTCACTGGTACCAGATAGGCAGGGGGGGCAACACCTTTTCCTGCTGCTCTTGGTGTAATATTATTGTAACTAAACTGGGTAAAGAAAGTGTTCCTTCAGGAAGCTCAGAGAAAGAATCCCTGGGGTTTGGGTGGGGGCAACTAAATCCAATATTTCCTTCATAGCAGGTATCCCTTTAACTGCTCTGAAATTTACTTAGTTTTCATCTTATGGGATTTACAGTTTTGGAATTAATTCCCCAGTGTGCAGTCTCAATGTCAGAAACTAAGGTGGAAAAAACTGCACACTGATAGAACTGAGAGGGGAAAAAACCCCCACTGACTACTGAAAAACTAACTGCCAGTTCTGCCAGTGATGTCTAGTCTGCTCAGAGTTAATATTTTTTCACCTTATTTTCTTAAAAATATGACTGTTATTTTTTCCCCTGGCTTCATGAAACCAATTTGCATCTGAGACGTATTTTCTGGGACCTCGGCAGTGAAGGGGCTCGCATTGCCTCTCCAAACAGAGCACCATATGCTTCCTTCCATGTGTGTTTGCTGCCTCCAAAACCCTCCCAGATAATCTCTCTGGCTGAGTACATGACAAAGTACCAGAAAGGAGTTAGCACACAAATGCTGACACTCCTACAAAAGGGGAGAAGTGATAAATGCTTTACTGTGTAAAGAAAAAGATAAGGATGTATTTTGGGAACCAAGCTGATGCTTGCAATACCTGTGAGTATTTTTATCTTGAGATCAGGAATGTAAGGAAAGGTAGATAGAGACTATCATTAAATCTGCATTGGTTTATTTGAAAAACAAACACTGTATCTGACTTTCGAAGTGCTTCTTATCAGAGATGCAAAGGAATTACAGTGGGGTTTTCAAATGCATCCGAAGATGAGGGGCCTTATTTTCTTTCACACACAGTTAGCAAGAGTTAGTCCCAAATCAAACCTGCAGCTCTTCACCTTAGGAGTGGGTATTTTTGTTTTTCAGTCAAGCAAGTAATAAAAATTTCAGAGAATAGACATTATTCAGCCATGCCGGAAAAACTCCACCACATCTGAGAAATGGCTTAGTAAGAAAAATATTTTTCAGAAAACCTGCCTGGCTGCATTGATCCCTGTTCTGTGGCTTTAGGACTGTCCTGTTTGGGGGTGCTATGTGGATTTGGTGATGTTTGTCTGGATCTCCTGCCTGCCAACACCGGCTGGAAACATGATGTAGGTAAACATTTTGATCAGCTTTGGTTTAAATGGAGCAGCTGCTGCAGGAACAGTTCTCCCCGTGGTCCCTGGTCGTGCTGTGCTTTGGCCAGGACAGGGACAGCTGGTCCATCTGACACTGAGGGCTCTGCTGCTGGCCCAAGGACTCAGGCATGCTTTTCCTGGACTCCTAGGAAATGCTTATCATGGATACACACATAAGTGCAAACAGTGTGCTTGGAGAAGGATCCTGCAGTAGCTTTGCCCATCTGCTGCACTGCACAGCTCCACCTGCCTCTGCTCCATCCTACCCGGGAAGGTTTGGGGGAACCGCTGAACAATGGGAACATTGCTCAATGCATCAACATTACAGAAGCAAATTATGATAAATTACCTTTTGTGCCCCCACTGGGAAGGTTTCACAATGATCATTAACCCTCAGAAAGACTTCTGCTTCCCGTGGAGGTCTAATGATTGCACTCCAAGCTCCCAGATAAATCACAGGCTGGGTGGCAGGAGGGCCCTGTCACTGGCAGCAGGGGGAAGGATTCCTCACAGGTGGTGGTATTACTTTGTTAAATCCTGCAAAAGCAATAAACATCACCTGAAGTCTGGCAAGCTACCACAAAGAACACTTGGGTGTTAATCTCCGTTGACAGCAGGTGGGGCTGCGCAGTGCGGTGCTCCTTCTCTTATGGCTGGTTGGTCCTTCGCTAATTATCAAAGCACAGAGACTTCCCTCCCTCGTTCATTCTGCTCAGCTTCTCCTCATCAGGATCGTTGATCTCTTGCAGGGCCGCTTTCTGTGCTTGTTAGGAGCAAGGGCCATGGTTTTACATTTGTAATCAGTGGGCTCTCGCTTCCAATTTGCCTCCTACTGTCGTTCAGTACTGCAGTTGTGTTTATATGAGTGATACCAGGTAAAACTGCCCTCCAGCTCTTCCCTTGGAACCATCAGTCTTTTCCTAATAAGCTGATTCTGTAGTGTCCATCACCCCTCTTTCAAGCTGCCTCTGCTTCTGACTTGCTGTGGATTATCTGTGGACAGATGTGTCATAGAATCATGGAATTGTTTAGGTGGGAAAAGCCTTTTGGCAAGTCCAACAGTTACCCCAGCACTGCCAAGGCCACCACTAAAACATGTCCCAGAGTGCCACATCTACATGACTCTTAAATCCCTCCAGGGACGGTGACTCCATCAGTGCCCTGGGCAGTCTCTGCCAGGACTCAATAGTCCTTTCCATGAAGGAAATTATCCTAATATCCCATTGAAATTGTCCATCTGGACATGCACAAGGGCACTGATGGGATCACCCTGGTAACCGGAGCATCTCTACTCAGCACAGAGCTGCTTCCAGCCTGGCAGCTAAAATAGCCAGGAAGGCAAACTGTGCTGTGCTCAGAGTTCTGGTGGGCAGAGGGAACAGCTGCCTGTGTGAGAACCGAAAACAAAACCTGGGGAACATGTCATTTAGAAGTGTTCTTACGGCTCCTCTGCCTTGACAACAGTGCGTTTCATCCCTCGCTCCTGACAGAGCCCTGCACGGGCACTGCTTCCCAGCAGCTGCTTCCCTGGCTCTTTGCAGAGCTGCTCGTAGCAACAAGGACATTAATGGGTTTTGTGTTTCTGTAATAGGAACATCGTAGCTGTGAGGAGAGGAACAGCGATGCAAGAACAGTCATGTTCTTAGAAGTAGACCATTATGTTGGATGCTCCTGTTTCCATAAAAAAAACCAGCAGCAACTTAGCCAGGAGCTGTAAAACTTCTGAGTTCAGAAGTTTGCTTCACTAACAAATAGCCCTAAAACCTCCCTGAGAAGGAAGTAATTTGGACTTCAGATGAATTTGAAATAGTTTCAGTTTCAAATTAATTTTATTGTCGTTTTGGAAGGGTCAGGATGCACAGAACTGCCCAAGTACAATTTTCTCAAAACCAAACGCTTTGGTATTCTGGAGTGCCTAAACACAGGGTTTGCAAACATTCACAACAATCCTGTCTGTAAGCACCAGGCATGTTAATGAGGTGAAAATTCCCTGAAACAACAGGTCAGCTTAACTATTAACTATTTCAGATTCTGAGGACACAAAGCATAATCTGCCATGAGGGCAAAGGGTGCTCCCGGGAAATCCCTGGATTCCCCCCGGGGGGTCAATGCTGATCTTTTTTGCTGTGTGATTCAGTGACTCAGCGATCTGTTTTCTGTGTGTGCAGCTGGATACCATTAAATAAAAGGGGTAGTTCTGTAACTGGGATGTGTCGTTGCCCTTGCTGAGTTGTTCAAACGAACTTCACATAATCAGATCCCCTTTTGGCTGACTTTCATGTATATATTTAAATCTTTTTAATGAATAATGCTGTGATTATTTTGCTTCCTGAATAGAATCATGGGTCGAGTGAAATAATCCCAGTGATGCCAGCCAACTCCAAGGCAAATTGATATTCCCCTCTCTAATACTGGGCTGCCTCTTTATTCCAGGTTTTCCAGTTAGAAGCTGCTCATTACCTCCAGTTACCTTTATAAAACACGAAATAGGTGCCTGGTTTTATAAAAATATATATAAACATATATATCTATAGATATGTTTTAAGGTATGTAAGAGGTGTGTGTGTATATATGCACACCTGTGCCCTTGGGAAGGAAACAGCCTGTTCTGCTCTGCCTCTGTGGCTCACAAAGGGTCACTGCTTGACAGCTGAGCAGAGCAAACAGTGAAGCCACGGGACTTAATCACACTCTTCTTTGTAACAAAGAAAACCAGGAGGCAGCCTGCAATCAAATACCTATGGAACAGGTAAGTGGGCTCTACTGCCCAGTGCCAATGTGAGGAGCAGTGGAGCAGCTGCTGCTGCTGTGCTATGGAGTGTCCCCTCCATGGAGCCCTGTGGAGCTCTTTTCTGGCACTGGCTTTGGAAGTAAAACTGACCTCAGGGCCGGAGCTGCCAATGCAGAGATTTGGGATGCAGATTTCAGTACTTCTGTTCCCCAGAAGCCAAAGAGCTGGGAAGAGAAAGGGAGACTTCTACTGCCTTAAATCTTTGCAGAGCTTTTGCCCCTTACTTATGTGCTGCAGAGAGATGGTGAGTAAATAGCCCTACAAAGCTGTAAGTGCTGTGTAATGCACTGGCTGCCCAAATGGATCTGTGTCCCCTCTGACAGTCTCTTCCCTGCAGGGAACCGCTGAGTGCTTGGGGAAGGGATCATAGATTCTTGCTGGGAGCTGATGGCCCTGGCTCTGCCTTCCTGAGGACAGCAGTTCTGTGAGCCCAGGAGGATCCTGCCTGCTCTAAGTCGGTTCCTAACTAAGAAGATAACAGGGCTAAGAGTAAGGGGTTTGTGAAAAACAGTGCAAAATAAGGTAAAACATGTACTTTTCTCCAGTGTGACAGAGTCATAGCACCTGCTCTCCAATGCTGCCACAAACACTGCTGGGCAGCAGCACCTGCACTCCTTACCCTATCCCGGGTAAGTGCCACTTGTTGGGGTGCTAAGATGTCCTGCTACTTACAGCCTCTCCATGTGGAGCTGGGTGTGAAGCAGTTGAGATAGGGGACAACGAGGACCCCACTGATGGCATTTTCTGTTCCAGTTTTGGATTTTTTACAGCTGTTTTCAGGCTTGACTCTTTCTTAAAGCTGACCTTTCTACTCAAGGCTCCTCGATCCTTTTTATGGGTGGTGCTCCTCTGATTGAGCTGTTGCTGACTCATGTCAGTGGGAAAAGAGAAAACTATTGGAGTCCTTCAGCATTTTACCTGCTTGAAGTTCCTGGAAGCCTTGCTCAGTGCATCCATTTCATCATGATGAAACATCAAGGGTTGTTTTTTTTCCAGGGATATATTTTACTCAGTGTCCTCAATTTTACTAATGCTTTAAATGCGTTTGCTGAGTCATTGTGCTCCTGTTGGGATGCTGTCAGAAGCAAAGGGAGGCATCTTTGGGAGCATGCAGGGCTCCACTGGAATGTGCTTGGGGTGTCACATTCACCCCTCAGTGCAGCCTCTGCAGGGCTGCAGCCCCTTGGTCCTCAGAGCATTTATCCAAGGGCAGACATGAGTCACGGTCGCTTCCTCTCATCACAAGGACATTTAGGAAGATAATAGGTGGGAAAAATAACAGTTGATCCTGAGGCTGAAACTGGAAGCCGTTTCTGAATATAAATTAGCATGTGACCTCAAATTGTCCTGGTTCCTGTCTGCTTGGCAGCATCTCTCCTTGCCTGAGTCCAGCCTTTGTTTTTCCTTTGTCCCTCTGTCACTTCCACATTGGGACCCTCTTATTTGTCCACTTACTGGCACAAACCTGTGCTTACCTGTGCAAGACAATAGTGTCTGAAAATTGTTGCTCTTCATCCTGCTCTGTAGTGACAGGAAAACCCCATGTTAACTCTGCAGGGGTTGGCTCTGGGCTTCCCTCCCTTTTCACTGGGTATGGACAGTATGTTTCTGTAATGGGGTCCCTGTTTTGAGCTTATTCCCTGAAGTCTTTTCCAAAGCCAGAGAAAAATGAACTTTTCATGTTCAAATACTGTCAGAATTGGAGAGCTTCTAGTACCCAAAGCAGCTCATTCAGCTGCTGGTGCAGCAGTTTCTTGATGCTACCAGCTGGTCCAAGGGGGATGAGGACCAGCTCATCCAACTGGATCTTTGGCTGAGCAGTTGGGGTGGGATGAGTGTGAGGGCCTGGCAGCACTTGTGCTTGTGTCACTGAGTCCTTCACCTGCACACAAGCAGGAGAGTTTTATTTTATACACACAAATTATCTGGGCAGGTACTATAAAAATACAGTAAAACTGCCTGGCTGGCTGAGGATACCTGCCAAGGCCTGGGATTCTCTCTGTTTGCTGGAATGCAGCTGAGGGGTGGTGCAAAAAACATCACTGCAGAAGGGTCTGGACTTTTGTTGTCAATTCCTACTGTTGCTGAGTGTCTAATAGCGGGAGCCCAGCTTCCCCCTCTGCTGTCACTGGGGATCAGGAGGAATTTCAGTGAGGCCGTTGTGCTGGTGCGGTATAAGCAGAGTGTCAGTGCAATCAAACAGTCACAATGGCCCTGCTTAATCAGAGTGTACAGTTTATTTTTTACATAGTAAATTTGCTATGATCTAGGTCAGTGCTTGCAATACCAAATTCCCCTTCCAGAGCTGTTTGTTACACTGCCACAAACCCAAAACTCACAAGGGCTCTCATGTTTCCAGGTTGTAGGGTGTCCCTGGCCACCCTGAGTTTTGGCACTCAGCACTCCAGGAGAAAAAAGCTTGGATTTATTTTTCTGGCTTACACTGGCTGTCCATTGCTTTGCAAAGCTCAGAGTACCAAGTTTGCTTTTTTTTCCCCCACAAATTTCATTAATCGTGAACTGTCTTTTGCTTCAAGTAAGAAGGTCGCAAGGAGAGCTGTGGTCAATAAGCACAGGCCAAGGGAGTAACTAGGAATATTGATTGGAAATGAAGGCCTGGTATAATAAACTGCTGTGTGGAAGGAAGGTTAAATGCAAAGGGAGGGCCCTGGTCTGCTATTCCCATGGGCTTTCAGAGGTGAATAAGAAATTATTTTTTTCTTATTTTTTCATTTTATTGAATCACTTGTGGCAATAAATTACCAAATTTCCTGTCATTGCAATGTTCCAGCCTCTAAAAGTAGGACTTGACAGTTTTTTTTCCCCAGCCTCAGGCTTGGTTCAGAGCACCAGCCTGGTGTGCTCATGTGCTGCCGTTTGTCCTCGCCTACTTTCATATTAATTTGATGTGTCATGATAAAAATGGGGTGACTGAACAGTTTCAATTCTTGGCAAACTGGGTTTAATGGAGTTGGTGAGGAAAGCAAGCAGTAAAATTTGCTTCCTCCAGCAAGACTTGGCGCGGTCCTGGTTTGTCAGGTTGGATTCCTCAGTGCCAGGTCACATTAAGTGATGCTTCAGGACAGGGCTGAGCTGTGTCTGCACGACATCAGAACTGCAGAGAGTCCTGCAAGGTACTGCTGCCGAAATTCAGTGTGGTGAAAGCCTCTGTGGTTACACTCACTGTGAGGTTGGTGGCTGTGGCTGTAAATACATACCTGGATTTCCAGGGCAGTGCAGTCCCCAGACCCACACTCTGTCTTGAAATAGCTCATGGCCAATACTGATGGGATTGTTGCTTACTATTATTATTCAACTTCATGGATATTTGCTCAATGTTTCCAAAAAGTGTCATGGCAGTGAGTTATGGGCTCTAATTCCTATGGCTTCTCTATTTTTCTGCAAAACCATATGGTACCTTATTTACTAATGAATGTTATGAATAATTAAAACTAAATTGCAACTCTCAAAAAAGGTGACCAGAACAGAGGGACCAAGCTCCTGATTTTGCTTCCTTGAAATGGGAGTGTTGGAGCTTCACTGTCCATCTTTCTGCTCTTCTACATGGAAAGATTTTAAAGGCTCATGAGCAGATTTTTGGGAGCCACTTCAGCCAGGGCACTGATGGCCTCCATTACTGTTGTGATCTCATGGCTGATCTATTATTACAGCCTCTTGCACTTTGTGCAAACCAATTAAAATGAATAAGTGTACTCTGATCTAATATTCAAGTCACTTTTTGGCATGCAATCATTCATCATAAATGCACATAAAACTAGAATTCAATTAATCAGCTCATACAAAGAGCCTGTCTCTTGCTATTTTTTCCTAATACATTTTTTTTTCTCTGAATAAAAATGTAATTGTCAGTGCAAAATATCAAACCAGAGCCACATAACAAATAACTATGGATTTGTAATTAAACCCAATAAAGCCTAAGATGGAGTATAAAAGGCAGAGAGCTAAAATCCAATTAAAACTTATTATAAGAAACACAATGCCAGGATTTTTTTTTCAGGCAGAGAGCAGCATGCTCTGGTTGGTAACAAAACACCGGTATTGGATTTGATAATGAAGCCTGAGGAATGATTCCGGGAGTGTGGAGCAAACAGCTAATGGCAAGAGGAGACAGTGACATACGAGGGAGGCACAGGAACGGCCCCGTTATCTGCTGCTGTAATCAGAGGCTGGTTATGGCTATTTCCCCTCCTGTCTATGGGAGCACTTGACTCGGAAGAAGCAAGTTATTAATTCTTGTTTCCCAGGATGGCAGATGGTATTACTTGTATTTGTGTTTAGGTGAGGAGAGAGATTCATTTTTGAAGAGCTTTGGCCATTAGTGCAGGACACTGGAGTGTTGGGTGCCCACCCTGGGGTGAGGGGTGTGGGGGCTCTGCTGAGTGGGTGGGCAGGACACACTGGAGAGGGGAGAAGGCAGTGTCTCCTCATGATCAGGGTCATGTTTCCGGCTGCAGCAAAGCCCATCCTCCTGCCCTCCCTGCCTGCCACACCAGGTAAGGAGGGAGAAGTGTTGAGTGGGTGATGCCAGCCCTGCTTTGCTTGCTGTCCAGAAAGGGAGGAGTGACAGCTGGGGACTGCTCTGGAACCTGAGCTGTCTCTCCAAACCCAGGGCTCAGCTTCCTTCAGGGAGCACAGGAGAGCCTGAACTGAGCCCTACTTCCTTTGGAGCAGATATACCTTGCTGGTTCTCCAACCTCCTTCCCAGTGTAAGTACTGTGCCTGGGAATTTTACCTTTTCTTCTCCCAGCTCTCCAGTTTTTAGTGCAATAAATGTTCATCCAAGCAGAAGGAGGGAGAGCCTTTCTGGTGGTTAGAACTGATCAGAGAGGGAAAAGCCCCTTGTTTTGTGTGGTACCTCAAAGAATATTGTGCATTTTTGAGAAGGACCTTCATCCCTCCTCATGCAGTAGGTTGATGCTTTGATGTTTAACCTATGGTTTGTACTCACTTCTCCTGAGCCCAAGAAGTACTTGAAAGACCAAATCCATTTTACTGGGTCACTGCCAGGGAGAGGTGAGCAGAAGGTTTACTCTTGAGCACCTCAGGGCTGGTCCATCCTGCTGGCAATGCCAAGGCACCTCCAGGAGCAGCCGGTGCTCTGTGTGCTCACTGCTGCCCTATGAACCACAACTGTCAGTGCCCTGTGTACCCACTGATTGATCCTGGGTGCTATTTGCCTCTTGAGGTTGTTTATCATGCCTGGAGACATCACAGAGGTCTGATTTCCCAGCCTGCATCCTCCTGTGCATGCCTGGCTGGGGACATTGGGTCTGGGAAGGGATCAGCACTGTTGGCCAAGGAAGGACCTTCACCATGGTGAGCAGCCTGAGGGGCAGGGATGTCACTGCTGCCTCTGGGAAAGAGGAAAAATAAGAAACCTTCAACTTTGTCTAACACTGACTTCACACACTGGCCTGACTGTAATCGTTATTTCTCAAACAGAAATGGTTACAAATATAAATCGTGTTGAATTTTTTTTCTTTCATTTTGTTCCCAGTCAGAAAGCTTCTTAGACATTGAAAATAAATGCTTGAAGTTAACCTACTCTGAAAACAACTGGACTTTGGCTTAAAATGGAGAAAAAATAGACTAGATTTTTCTTCTCAGATTTCTCATTGTTGCAAAATAACTGTAATTATTCCCTCTTTTTCTGTTATTGAGTTCTTCCATTGTGCAACATGTAATTCTCTTAACTAGCGGAGTATGCCTGGCCTTTCATTTCATCCTGACCCTACTCTTTTGTAAAAATTTGATTATAGGCACAACTCCCATGTGCCTATTTTATGTCTTTGTAGCATTAATGGTCTATTGAATAATTCCCAACTGCTTTGTTTATCTCTTTTCTTTTGCTAGTGGTAGTCATTAGCTTTGCAGCTTGGTGTTTCTTCACTTCCATGTGACTCTCCATGTGGATCAGACTGAGCAAAGCTGAGAACTCAGCTGGGCTTGGTGCTGCCCTTGACATCCCTGGCTTTCCTCTGTGTCTTAGCACACGACATCCCCCCCAGACCTCACACTTTGTTCCTCATGGTGGTGAGGGCTCCTGGGAGGGAGAACCCCTGGCCTGTGCACTTTACGGGGAAGCTGCATAAGGCAAAAGGCATTAATGGGTTAAATACTGAAATCTTCTGCAGACAAAATTTGAGACTTTTTTCAAAACAGCTCTTCTGTGATTGTAAGTGTCTGAAGTGGTTTTGAGCTGCTTGGGAAGCACAGCCACTCACGGTGTGACCTTCGAGCAAGCAGGAAAGGATGAACAGTCACGGATACCACAGATGACTCCAGCTAGTCCCAGCTAACAGTAGCTCTTAGGAAATCCTTTATTAGGATTCAGATATAATATAACCTTGTTTTCAGCTGTTATTAACAACACCTGTAACAAAGGGATAGGGTGTTTCTTCACACTAGCTGAAGCGTCAGAGACAGTCACCTGAAATAAGAGAGGGAACAAGATTTCAGTTTGCGTGGCTGAATTCAGGATGGGAAGAATACACTGTCTTTGGTATTATATTATTGAAACAAAATACTGAGCACTCGGCCTAGGGACTGTTAAACACAGTTATTTAACATAAATAAAGTGGTAAATAAGAAGTATTAAAGTTGCGTGGTGTAAACAGCAGCAAGCAGTAGAGATTGGGTAGAGATTGAATCCCAGTGTTCAGCTGTTTGTGTCTTACAGCCACATCCATCCTGAGATGTCTTCTGCTGTCTATTAATTCACTTACCACATAACTCCTGTCTCAGAACTCTGACCCTCATTTAGCAGCTTTAACCCCAGCCCGTTTCCCCGGTAGTTAATAATGTCCCTGCGCAGGTGCTCGTGACGTGTGATCCATCCTCGCTCCGCAGGCTCTTCTTTAACAATTAACAGCATTAACAACACTCTCAATATCATGTCAGTGGCTCAGTCATCACTGAGGTTCTGTGCTGGCCCTGTAATTGAAACCATCTGTTTGAAGGTTTCTGTTCTCTCTGTCTTGCTGGTGGAGCTGCCATCTCCTGCTCCTGGTGTCAAGCAGAGCTCATGGAGAATTTCTTCCTTGTATCCCATCTAACCCTGCTCTCTGTCAGTGGGAAGCCATTCCCCCTTGTCCTGTCCCTCCAGGCCCTTGTCCAAAGTCCCCCTCCAACTCTCTTGGATCCCCTTTAGCCACTGGAAAGGGCTCTAAGGTCCCCCTGGAGCCTTCTCTTGTCCAGGCTGCACAGACCCACCTCTCCCAGCCTGGCTCCATAGGACAAGTATTTGGGTGCTTAGCAGGGACTCCATCATGCTGAGTTCTGATGACTCCCGTGCTGAGAAGCATGGATTCCCCACAGCCAGGCTGAGGAGGTGAAGGGCAGGTACCTGTCTGAGGGGTTATTATGAAGTCACACTCAACACCACGCAGGTGACTTTTCCTTCAACTGGTAGCACCACTGAAAATAAAAAGTTTTAGAGGGAATCCATTTCTCAGCTGTCTTCAGGATGGAGTGCCTGCCTCCTTCCTCATAGGTACCAAAAGCTTTCTCAGGGAAGTCTACAGCTGGTTGTGGAGTCAGGAATGACTGTTTGGAAGCAGTGGCCAGCCTGGCCTTGGCACCTTGTGTGCAACACCTGGGGGTGTCCTTCGTGTGAGGGGGTGATGTTCTGCCCTCCCTTGGGAGATTCATTTTGGCTTCACCCCCAGCCAGCACCCACCGCCAGCATCACTGCACAGGCTCCCTAGACCCTGCAGAATGATGCATATGAGCTACTTCTGAAATTAGCTGCGCATGTTTATATTAACATGCAAATAAAACAGCTTCAAATAAACCAAAATCTGAAAATATCTCTTCATTAGGTTTGGGTTTATGGCATAATTGATTTGGGGGGGCTGTGCATGGCTGGCGCCGGCTCTGATTACCTTCCTGACGCTGAAGGGATCCACAACAATCACACTGATAACAACCCATTAAACATATTCAATTAAATTACTGGTAATTCTGAAATGGCTCAATATTGCACATGGGTTCGTTTAATTTTTATGTAAATTCTATCCCTGATTTTGCGAAGTCTTAATAGTTTAACAGCAGATTAGGCTAAATTATTTTAATTGAATTTTATGTGAATTTTTTCCTTCTGCCTTTAAGGAACACATCATAAAGATTTTTCTTCTGGATGTTGTGCACAGAGAGAAATGGATGCTGGTGTTGGCTCTTCCAGCTTTGCTTAAGGCCACCACACAATGGAAATCCAGGTAAATCAACATATTGCTCTTTTCACATGGGATGTTCAAATCAGGAAGATAAATGCTGGCTTTGGAAATGGAACTAGAGGACAGCAAAGGAGGGATCAAATTTGGAGACACTTATTCTTGAGGGTGAATAGTCTGAGGGTTTGGGCTATTTCTTATCTTCCTCAGGTGGATTTTGGCATTGTTGAGATTTAGATCAGAACTCCTTATTTATTATTGGGGTTTATTCCATATTTATTATTTAGGTGACATGTTGGAACCATTTCTCACTGACCCCTTGCTTAGAAATAGTGTCTAAATGGCACCTAAAGATTGGCATTGCCAGGATCCATCTCCATGGGCTCCACTTTATTTACCCACGTGGACACCAAATCTGTGCCTTGTGTGGCAGCACTGGTTGGTGCAGCCTGTGCTGTGACACCCGTGTGGAGCCATCAGGATGGGGACATGTGGCATTCTGGGATGGTGATGTGATTTATTCTCTTTGGTTCTATAAGCTTTGCTTTCTGTTTATTTGTGTCTCTCTTTTCCCGTAATTATTCTATTAGCACAATATTTTAAATGTCTTAACAAAAAGAAAAGTCAAAGGATTTCTCCTTGGGTAAGTGTGCCAACAGTAATCACTGCTACGTCTGGAACAATTTGAATAAAAGAAGTGTCTTGCTGCTAATGATCCCTCATTTGTACTAAAGTAATTTCTGCAGTTATTTCGTCTAGTGCTTATCTGCTATGTTGGATTCTGGAATGCTAGTATGAGTGGAAAATGCTGAGCTGTTCTGCTCTGCTCCCCATGGCAGTGCCAGTCCAGAACCTGAGGGCACTGTGTGCTTACAGAGGTCATTTCAGAGGGCTGGGGATACCTGTAGTGGAAATAAACAGTGGGAATTACACAGATCCAAGATCCGAATCCACCTGACCCCAGAGAGAGCACCTGAACCCCTGGCCATGGATGTCTCCTTTTTTTGCCTTTTTTGCTCTACAAGAGGAAGCAGCCTCAAGTTGCACTAGAGGAAGTCTACATTAGGTATTAGGAACAAAAATTTCACGGAAAGAGTTGTTAAGCTCATGCACAAGTTTACCCTTGTGCAGTGACAGCTGGACATTTCTGTGGTCAGTTTATCTCTAAAAGGCAGCTGGGATGTCTCTTGGCTGAACTGGGGTTTTTTGGAAAGGTGATGTTAAATGATCTCACTTATCAACCACTTTCACTGTGAAATCAGATGTTTGTGTGGGGCTACAACTCTAACTGGGCTTAGGCCACAACTTTGAAATGGTTTTATAAAGGCTCCTGAATTATTCAATGTTGAAAGGGCCCAATTAGCTTAATTGACAAATGAATCAGTCCAACTGATGGCACCTGGCATTGTGAGTGAACCAATGAGAGCAGGGGAGGGCCTGGCAGTGCCAGGAAGGGTGTGAAGGGGCTGTGTGGGCTGAGGGGGTTCCTGCAGTGATGCACAACTTTGTGAAGCTCTTGGCCCAAGAAAAACTTTGCTGTTTGAGGTTTGTTTCTTTTGAGCATGTCTATTTTCAAGAGATGTTTAGACACCAGAGCACAGTTATTTTTAGATCCATTTAGGAGCATGTTTTTGTGAGGATCCTCTTTCCCAGCTCCATTAACGAGCTTTCTGGGGAAGCCGCTGAGTCCCAGTGCTCCCTGAAGACGTTCCTGAGAGCCTGGTAGTGTAAAGCTCTGGAAATGAGCAGATGAGACTGTGAGTCATGACTGTTGTCCTAATGCACTGCAAAGTGATGAGTGGTGGTGGGTAATTTGGGTGTATTTCAGAGAAGAGCCTCAGGAATATTCGTGAGCTTGGGGCTGAGTGATCTGTGCAATCCCAGGTACCAAAGACCTACTAATTCATTCAGCCCAGTGATTTATACTTTGAGTGGTTTGTTGCAAGCAACCAGCTGAGGAAAAATCAGTTTGAGGTATATGCAGATAATATTTTGAATGTGAAAGATGTCCCAATACAATTCTTGTTTTAAAAAGAGAAAAATATGACTTTTAAAATCGGACAAATGGAGTCACATTACGCAGAATATTTCCAAATGTTCCAGCCAAGTGAAGTCAGAATTTGGTTATTTTTCCTCAGAGAAATAAATTTAGATTTAAACGAATTCAAGACATTAGTTGCAGGATTTTTTACTTGGCAAGTCTTCTACAGACCTTGGACAGAATGATTTGTTTCAGATGGTGCTGTATCCTGTCCAGCTCAGTTGCACACCTCAGGTTCTGTGCCTCAGTTTCCCCTCAGGGAAGTGTTTGGCAGCTCTGAGGTTCCCAGGGCTGTGGGGCTGTCAGTGGGACAGGGACAGGAGCCTGGGGGGGCCAACCCCTGCCCCTCACTTCTCTCATGCAAGAGAGAGGGACTAGGGGCTGTGCAGCTCCTACCTTAGCACCTGCAAAGCCTTAATTAGCAAGGCAGTGGAGAGGATTCTCCTTGTCTGATGACAAAGTTGTCTGGCTTTTGTATTTACTGTTGTGTGGCACAAATCCCATTCCTGTGGTGTTGTATTTTTAGCTCCCAGTACATCCCTGGAGTGGCTGTTGGTGCAGTGCTGGGACCAGCTGTGCTGAGGTCTGGGGCTGTTGGGCAGGACAGAAGTCTTCAAAACCCCTAATTAGATGCCTAATCTAGATAAATAATATTTATTTATATTTTTTAATGGAAGAAGATGAAATCTGAGCTCTCCATGTTCCTCATATCACAGATTGGAGTTGTCTATGGACAGGGATTCTCTGATCTCCTGCTCACCATTGTCCTTGCACACCTCCCTGCTGCTGTTCTTTGGGAATGGTACGAAACAAAATCAGAGTTTTTTTCTTTAAACACAAGATGCAGCCATGTGGGGGCCTTATGAAGGATGTTGATGGGTCATTGGGAGAATTTACTTGAGTAATTGTTAAAGGCAATTACAGCCCTCAGCTCAATGCTTCCAGCTTGGGTTCATAAAGCCAAAGGCACCTTGTAGCTTATGTGTATCCGAATGTCTTTAAGGCTCTCCTGTGACCTTTAGGGATTGGCCAGTCCTAATTGCTGCTTAATTTGATTATCCATCATCATGGGCACAGAGTTGCCCTGGTAATGGGTGGCTGGAGCTGTGGTCAAGCCCCAGGTGCTTTGTGATACCTGACAAATGGTCAACCCTGCTCCTGGCACAGGGGCTGGAGGCTCTTAATTCAGCTTGGCATTTTCAAAGGGAATTGTGAGCAAAACTTTGGAAACCTGACCCGAGTCTCCTGCTTTGCAGTCTTTGCTCCTGTGCAGGGCAGGAGATCAGGGGGATGAGCCCGTTGGATCTCTGGCTGTGAACATCCCGCTCCAACTGGGCATATCAGTATTTCATACACTGGCAGAGGGCAGGTGGCAAACTTTGGGCAGAAATGAAAATGTGTGTGAACACAGGCACTCCAGAAGGAATTTTCGGAAGTAACATTTTTGAAAATAAATGTGAAAATATGTAAACTAACTGGGCAAAACTCAAAAGCTGTGAAGATTATCAGCTGGACAGGAGGAAAACTGACTTACTCCAACAATGATTAAAAAGTAAAATGTGAGCACCAAAAGAAATGGGGATTTGGGAACATGATGAATGTGGAAATTAATGGGGTTTTGGTTATGTTTTCCCTTTCCCTGTTTGAGAAGCACATCAGTATGGAAAGCTGTTAGACTGTGGCAGCTTATGCTGAATGCTAAGTCCCTGACACCTGAGGTGATTGGCAGGGGCTGGATGTGTCCCCAGAATGAAGAGAGGTCATGAAAGTGTGTTGGGAGGGAGTTCAGCTCTTGGCTGGTTTGAGTGTGATATTCAGATGGCTCCTGCATTTGCTGAGCTTTTTGTTGCAATCTTCTTTTGTTGTTTTTTTTTGGGTGTTTTTTTTTGGCTTTTCAGTTATTTTTTCAAACCCTAATTAGAGAATTAGGAACACTCACATCCCACGCATCAATTTGTCATGTTCTGCTTTGCCACAGTAATTTCGATAACGGATTTTGTAATCTCCCTGTGATGCAGAGTCAGTTCAACATAGACACACCTAAGGCAGAAATGTGTTTATTTTATTACAAATTCTCAACTGAAAATGGGGAAAACACAGCAAAGTCGTGCACGTGAACTTGTTGACAAATAGAAACACCCTTCCTAGAGCTGTAATGGAGTGGGGGCATTTCTTGGAGAGAGTTAATTTTTGTACCTCGGTATTTCTGAGCGGGTGGGATGAGCAGAGGGGAGTGGTGAGAGGTGTCCCCCAGGGTGAGGCTGAGCTCCCTCACTGCAAGAAGTTTCCTAGTTTCTAAATCTGTATCCATTAAATTTGAAAGTATTTTCAGCAGCTCAATGTAAAGGGATCTTCTCCGACAATTCTCTATTAAATTATATATACAGATACCAACTTGCAGAATAGGCTCAGTCTGAGGGGTAAGAGTGATGCACAGCCAAATGTGGTTCACCATTTGCTTAGTCTTTATGTTTTATGTCAGAGCCTTTTAATATAATTTAATTTTGCCATTAGTTTCTAAAACCTACCGTGTCTGAAATCCCACATATTAAGAAAGCCTGTTTAATGATGATATATCCAATCTTTTCTCCCTTTGTGATATTAATTCTCGAAAATGAAAATTAAAAAGAAGCAATGAATGTTATTTCAGTGAATTTACTGGAAGCAATTAAACTACAAACACATTTTTTATGACTGCAGAGTGTAGCCAGTATTAGGAAACATCATTTTTTCTCTCTGCTGACTATATTTTTCCCTTCAAGCAAAAGTTGAAATTATCTATAGAAATTATGGTCTTTTTCAGAGATTTTTCCTTATCTAATTGAACATTGCTTTTGTACTTGCATCTTGCACAGTGTTAAATCCCATCCTTTGAGCCTGAAAATCTTCTGTAGGTGCGAAGGTCATTAATTTTAATTCAATAGAACTTTTTTATACTTTATAGAAAATAAGGATTAGTCTCAATGAGTTTCATTAAATAAACAGAGCAAATTAAAATTTATAATACAGATCTGTAATGGATGAGAATCATCTCATCAAATGCCATTTGGCTGGAAGCAGAAACGTCCTTGGCTGCATTGAGTGAGGGGTGCTCAGTGCAAATTTATTCTTGTGATTTGAATCGTTCCTCTTTAGACTTGCACATGCTGTTTTCTTTCCAGTTGCTGGGATGTGTTTTATGGATCAGCGACTCATTTCCAATGCCGCTGTTCCAAAGGTGCAGGGGATGCTGGCAGGGGATGCTGGCAGGGGTTGTGCACGGCGTTAAATTCAGTCCATCGGCCCAGCGCTGACAAGCCACACGTCGTTCAGTTTGTTTAGGATAAACTAGATGGTCCTTCCGCTCCTGTTGTTGTTTCGCATCCCTTCAGCCATTCTAAGGCTGATTTCTCTGCCTAATGGATCCTCTTACACCTCCTTTGTCCGCTGAGGTTTTTGATGGCTGTGAAAATCAAAGCATTTAAATATCCGGGATTGGATTAGCACTTCAGAGGCTGCCTTCCAGTAAAGTCTGCCTCTCCATTGCCAACGATCCTTTTACTCCAGACTGGCAGGGAATAGCTCCTCTAAGTAGTTCCTTTGCACTTGGGCCTTGGCATACCTGGTTTATTTGATTAATAATACACTGGACTACACGCAAATTCTTTCCCACTGGGAATTCTTAAATATCCTTCATATGGAAAGGCCTTTCAGCACAGTATTTGGGAAGAGGTCACTCTTGGTGCTCAGTGTGGGGACAGGCAGAAAACACTTTGACAAAATGAAAAGATGAAGTCCATTGGTCCCTTTACTTCGGCCTGTTTAGGTTTGAAAAATATCTGTAGTTCAGTCTGTTTCTGAGTGAACTCTGAAATTCCCCACAAAAGAAACAACCTGGTACAACTGAAATAGCTCAGTGTCATCATGGAATTTTTTAGTAATGACGTTGCTATTCCTGGAAAATAAATGGACCCCTCAGCACCTTTGCTGTGGGTGACATCAGAGGCAACATCTGTAATTCTGCACCTCCTCTGGCGTCGTTCCGGAATTGCTGAACCAGCTCCCAGCAAAAGCAGCCTTGTATCAGCAGCCTGATATTTATATCTTGGCAGGGAGCATGTGTTTGCCAGGATCATTTGTCTCTAAAGAACAATAGCTGTAGTACATGGAAATACATTTTCTACCCTTCTCCTTCGCCCCCGTTTCTGATGTCACCTGAGCTGGCTGTCTCGCTGCTGCCTCCCTTTCCATGGCAGTGCCTATATTTACAATCTTTTTTCATTAAGATGGAGAAAAAAAAATGGTGGGTTTTTTTGTTATTTTTTTATTATTTTATTTTCAGCTGAGCAAAAGGCAAACCAGTCCTTTGCAGCCTTAGGCCAAGCCTGTGTTGGTTTTGGTTCCTCTTTGGTTCGAGGGGACTGACCTCCAAAACAGAGGCAGCGGGCACTGCTCAGCCCTGAGGGGCGCAACGAGGTGTTGGGAAATATCCATTCCCGTTGCCAACTGAGCCCAGACCTCCTGTGCCAGGCACTCCTATGGGGACAGGAGAGTCCCACGTGGCAGGAGATCACAGAATCATTAAGTCAGAAAAAGACCTCCAAGATCATAGAATCCAACCTTCGACTGATCACCACCTTCTCAGCTGTACTAGAACCTAACCCTTCCAGCTGGATTACAAGAGTTTGATTCACTTTTTCAGTAGAACAAAATTTGAAAATAATTAAACTGTGGTGTTGGTGAATCAAAATTATCATTTGAAAATGCCTAAACAAGCTTGTGAAAGATTTTTAGTGTTAATTTAGAAAATATTTTGATCAACTTGGATTTGATTGATTTGATTTATTGGTTCTGACGTTTTTTTGATGTAGGAAGAGACAGAAAGTTTCAGCTCAGTTATTCACTGAGTTCCAATTAGAATTTCACATTTTAATGCTAGAGATCTATAAACATGTCCAAACGTTTCACTTGCAACAGGTAAATTTTAGAATTTATTCTCATAGACAAAAAATAGTTGGTTGACTAGGATCTGATTATATTGCGTTACATTATTTTTTGTCTGACTTTGGTTTGACCCACCCAACAACAAATCAGCTTTGTAAAGTCTTGCTTTGTCAGTCATGACAACAATTGTTCCACAGCAGAAATGGTTAATGAGAAACAGTCAACTGTCAATAATCAGTAATCACAACATTTTAGAAATGCAGATTCATTTCTCTACAACTGAAATAATTTTAGCTAGAGAAGTTTAAAACACATCAGAAATGAAAATAGAAAAACTACAAAATTGGGAGAAAATTAATTTTTCTAGGGTGACTCCTGAGTTTTGGCTGAGGTGGCTAAGGGTCTGCCTGGACCTTTGATTAAACAGACTCAGCTTCAAGGAAAGTGAATCTTGAGGAGCAAAATGAGTTCATAAATATGAGTGTTCTCTGTAAAAGTGGAATAGTCAAAGTCATCAAACAAAGGGAGTTACCCACTGAACCAAGCAAGGTAAAGGTGTGCCTGGAGCTCGGGGAAGGGAATGGAATGTGCATGCCCCTTGAGGGTCCATCCAGCTGAGCACAGGGATCTGTCACTGGTGTTATGCCCAGCCTGAACTGAATCCCACTGGAAAGCAGGAGTGAAATCACCACATGCTTCTCTGTACAACTGATGGGCGTAACTTAGCAGCGATGCCTCAATGCCTTTCAAAGAGGCATCTCACTTAGGAAAAAATGGAATAGAAAGCAAACCAGAGGTCTGCTGCCGTGTGTCAAAGTGTTTTATAGCGCCAAAGGAAACGATAAAACAACCCTGAAACAGCCTGACAGCTGGGAGAAATGGGCAGCCAGGAGCAGCTTGTGCTCTGCTGGAGTGATGCATTGTGCTGCCTTGGAAAAGTATCAGTTCTGGCATCCAAAGGGGCTCCACAGGGCACAGTTGGGTTCGCAGCTGGGGCAGCTGAGGAGGTTTTTTTCCCCTCCAAGTTTACATGGTTTGGGGTTTTGGGCTGGGTTTTTTGAGGGAGCAGCTGCTTCAGGTGTGGATGTCTTCCCTCCGGGGTGCTTCTCACTGCTTGCAGCACAAAGTTGTTGGCTTTGGAAATCATGGGAAGGTGAAATGATTTTGGAAAGGGATCACAGGAAAGGTTAAAAAGTTGGTGTTATGCAAAATGAGACTGTCTTTCTTGTTACATCTTTTGTGCAGAAAAGAAGCTGCCCTGTGCTCTGCCTGGGGAGGAGAAGGTTTCCTCCCTGGGGTGGTCTGACCAAGGTGTGGTGTGTATCAGGAGCTGTGTGTATCAGGCAGGAGCTGATACCTAGAAAACTGTTGGAAAACCAGGTTTTCTGTAGGAAAAGCATGGGACAGGTAGAGAGCAAAGAACTCTGCATCCAAGGTTGTGGACTCCCCATCCCTGGAAGTGTTCAGGGCCAGGTTGCACAGGGCTTGGAGTAACCTGGTCTGGTGGAAGGTGTCTCTGCCCATAGCAGGGGGTGGAATGAGATGAGCTTTAAGGTCTCTTCCAAACAAAACTACTCTATGGAGAAAAGCCAGTCTGGCCCAATCTGTAATGTGTCATGCTGGCAATAGCGGGGGGAACAATCCGTCTTTATTTTGAGATAATTAAGTCATTAATTTTGCTTAGTTTTAGTATTTAGATATGCAGAAGCCTGGGGGCAGCCTTCCTGATACTGTTTGAAGAGGAATTACAGGTTTTTGGCCTCTTAAAAGTGCTTCTGTAGATTTGGGCAGATTCATTCTTGGCATGACTCTATTAACTTAGGAGTGTTATTATCAAGAGTACCAAAGTGCCAGCAAGCTGTGTGTGACAACGAGCCAGGGACGTACAACAGAAGTGATTAAGGAGCTTGAAGAACTTAGAGGGAAAGATTAAAAGAACAAAATGTTTAAATTGGATAAACAGCGACTAAGAGCGGCTGCGATAATCAGCTGCTGGTGTGTGAGGGGTGCGAGTGCCAAGAACATAATTTTAAAATGGATTTAGCCAGAAGTAGTGGGATAAACTGCAAGAGGTAGATGAGACATTTTTTCTTTTAATACTTAGTGCTATTAGAGAACAGTTATGGCCAGTAAGGAGCCCTGCATGAAAGTGGGTGCACAGGTTGAGGCACAACTGAGGTGCACAGGTATTTTATCCTTCATGCCATGCGCTGACCCTGCTCCCGACACAGTAAATTCTGTGGTGGCTGCTATTAATGTTCCTTTACCTGAATTCTTTTCCCCATACAACCTCAGAGGCTGCAGCTCTGCACAGACACCTGTTGAGGTGAATGGAGCTTTCAGTCCCTGCAGTGGCCGTTTTTATGCTGTTATGCTGTTTTATGTTAAAGCACAAAGATCCCATGCCAAAAAACCATTGTGATATTCATAGGAGGGTGGTGATTCATGGAAAATTGCCAAGTTGGACTAAAATATCAATTTCTACTGATCTGATATACAGTAGTCACCATAAAACAGCAATGTGGAGGGCAGAGGGATGTTTTATGGCACCTCAGAAACGACATGAATGCTCTGGTGAAAAGCTATTAAACTGGGGGTGGGGGGTGGGGAAATACCCACAATGCCCATAAATACTGATTGGTCTGACTTCATGGGTTACCCAATAACATCAGCACAAGATATATTCTGTACATATAATGTGGCCAGAACATCCTTCCTGTAGATTGGCTGAAGCAGCAGCAGTTGGCTCTCACTTCCTTGGCACTTGCTCTGGTGTAGAGAGAGGCTGCTGGTATTTTAACCAGTGTTTTTAATAAAAGGGGACATCCTTGGCCTGGGATCAACCTGGTTCCTCTGCAGAGTGCAGGGTAAAAGCTATTTGTCTCTGTGTGACAACAAAGCACTTTATAATTCCAGCAGGCAGAGAGGTAACACCATTTGGCAAATAAACTTTTATTGCTTGGTGTGTGTTCAGAGCACTCTAGAAAAATATCTTCGACAGGTTGGTAGTGGAGCAGAGAGGCTACAAAGTGTTGCTTTGAGGCAAAATGGGGAACGGAGACTTTGTGTGGATTTATAGCTCTTAGGGAGGGCTTTTTCAAAGACCTGGGTCTATCCATGGCCACACAGGCTCTTTCAGAAACATTTTTCAGCCAGAACAATCTGTCAGGAACATTATGGGGGCTTCCAAAAGCCTCCAAATAAGCGATAGACTCCACCAGAGGCAGGAAAACCCCTTGTGACTCTGCTTGTGGGAATGTATTGATGGCGTTTATCCATTCAGGTGCCTTCCCAAGGCATTCCCTTGCTGGGAGCTGGGCTCCATCAAACCTGTGCAGCAGCTAGTGGGAGCTGCTGACTGTTCATCTCCCACAGGCTCCGGGTGGGATCTGGGAGCTCTGAGATGATGTGGGCAGGGGATGTGCTAAGCTCCCAGACACATCAGTGTAGTTACACTCTGTTACCAAGGAGCCTGTTTTGTTGGGCCAGATTGGTGCTTTTTCTCCACCCCTGGTGTGGTTTGAACCTTAGGACTGAGCAGTGCCCTGAGCTGCTCCTTTCTGTAGGCACTTGCTCTCCCTGGCCCTGGGGCTGTCTCTGTGGGGTTAACAATTATGGGGGACCCTCCCACTCATATGCATAAGCCCAATTACGTGGCCTAGTGCTTGGGAAGGGAGCTGGGATGCTGGGAATGGGCTGCGTGGGGTGAAGGCTGCGTCTGGGTGTCCGTGGGGTGTATATCTAATTACTAATCTAATTACAGTGCCTGCTGCAAAGTTTATGGAATTCTGTCCTGGGGGGTCAGGGAGCTGAAACAAATAAGATCTCCAGACCCAGAGGGATCGGTGTATTCCATAATGCCATAATCAATTTGGAGAATGATTTTTTGCTGCAGCTCCAATTTGGGTTTTCAAATGGTGGTGTGGTTAATAGGATTTTTCATGTGCTGTGCGATTCCTGAACCCATCCATGCTGTTGTTTGACATGCAAAGTGCAATGTTGTCTTTTTATTAGCGGGGCTGCCTGGCTGACATAGCTCTGTATGAGTGCTGGGGATAGACAACTTAAAAGCAAATTGTAATCTGAATTCTGAGCAGGGTGAGATGAGAATTAGCTGCCTGTCTAGTGCTTTTCTGTTTATCTCCAAATGTCAGCACTCTGCACTGCAAGTTTTGATAGGAAGGCATCTGCTGTTCCCGCCTGGAGAATTAGTGAAGGAGAGAATGAGGATGTGGGGAGGGAGAGGGCTAATTGAATCAGGCTGCAGCATCAATGGCTCTGGAATATGCTCATGGCAAAGAAATAACAACATTTAAGGCCAGCAGGAATCACAGAATTGCAGAATATGTTGAGTTGGATGGGACCCAGAAGGATCATAGAGTCCAATACTCAGCCCTGCACAGGACAATCCCTGTGTGCCTGAGTGTCATCCAAATGCTTCCTGAACTCTGCCAGGCTTTGTGCTGTGACCACTGCCCTGGGGAGCCTGTTCAGTGCCCAACCACCCTCTGGGGGAAGAACCTTTTTCTAATATCTAACCTATGCCTTCCCTGACATAACTTCAGGCCTTTCCCTTGGGTGCTGTCACAGGTCATCACAGAGAAGAGATCAGTGCCTGCCCCTCTTCTTCTCCTCACAAAGAAGTTGCAGAATGACTGCTCTTGATTTGCAAAGCCACCCTTCAAAGGAAGTCTTGTATTCCCAAATGCCTGGTACAGGCTGGAGGTAGGGATTTCTGTACTTTAGCTCAGAGCAGGGAAGGCAGCTGGCTGATGGACCTTACATCCATCTTCTGGCCTTGAGCTCAAAGCTGCCTTCTGGAATGATCAGCCACCAGCGGGTGTTGGAGCAGGAGGCGATGGCATTGCTGTTCATCACTGATTCTTCCTGTGAGGATCACTATGCCTTACATCAGAAATTATGTGTTTATACATGTTCTGTGTGAGATTTAATGTGATGTCAGCAGCCTCACAAGCTCCCAAACATGTGAAGTCACAATTTCACAGTTGCTACTCTGGGAAAACTTTCAGTTCAGCGTATTTGCTCTTTCCTGGCTGATGCACTGTTGGAAGTGGGCGTTGAGTCTCCAATCTTTTAACCCAAAGCCAGGAATTTGTGTTGAATAATCCAACTCAGTCATTGTATGTGGTGTAGGAAGCTGTGACTGTCACCCTCCTGCAGACCCCGCAGTGGTACCACGGCTTGGCCACACATGGCACTGGACATGGCTGTTGTCACTTGTCTCTCCCAGCAAGGGCAGGACAAGCAGTTCCAGACCTGCTCACCAAGAGTTTTCACAGCATTTTGTTGCTGTTGTCACACACACAAACCTCATTCCTCTCCCTGAGGCTTTCCAATCCCTGCTCCCAGGGGGCTGTTTTATTTTTAATGCCTGTTCAGTACTGGAATTTTCTCCCAGGCTTTACCATCCCTGGTCCCACACCAGTGGTGCTATTTTTACTAGGAGCTGAGAAATGCCAGCGCAGCACTGAAAATTTTATCATGCCAACTGTGCAGCTGTATCTGCTCAGATCTTTATTGCATCACCGAGCTTCAGCCTGGACTGCTCTTTGCTGGCTTTGTATTTCATTATTTACAACACACGTCTTCTGACCCCCAAATCATCATCTCTCTCAGTTCTCTCAAGTCACAAGACTGCTCTTAGCTCTGCTGGAGTGTGGCAGGTGATGCCAAGCCTGGGGGATGTCTTATCCAGCTCTCCTGTCCTTGTGCTGGTGAATCCTGCAGTGAGTGGGACATTTGTGTGGTTACATTTCTGTGCTGAGCAGCTCATGTAAAAACTACCAGTATCACCTCTGATGTGTTACCTACACATCCCTCTGTACCCGAGGCCCCTGTGACCTGTTGTCACAGCAGTGGGGTGTCTCTCCCTGTTTCCCTGTGGCTGTGCCAGTTGTGGTGCTGCACAGCTCCGCACAGAGCCCACCAGTGGCTGTCCCTGTCCTGTCTCCCACCATCTGTTCCAGAACTATCTGTTCTCTCCTTGTTTTCCTGTTGCTCTTGCTGCTGCTGTACAGCCCTGTGATCAGCACTCCCTGGGGAGTGCTCACTGCTCTCTCCACCTTCCTTTCACCTTCTTTAGTACCAATATTTCTGTCTTGGCAGCCAAAAAAGGAAAGACCAAATAGAAAGCAACTTTTTCCTCTAAAGTCTCTTCAAGAACCTGTGACGTGAGCTGAAAATATAACAGCAAGAAGGTTGAGTGATTGTGTAACTGGGTGAGGGAAGTATCAGGTGAGAAGCAGAAAGGACTGTGCTGGGGCTGCTTGGGATGTGAAAGCTGATGACAAATTCCAGCTGTGTCCCACTACAAATTTACAGAATCCCAGAACAACTTGGGTTGGAAGAAACCTTGAAACTCACCTTGCTCCACACCCTGCCATGAGCAGGGACACCTTCCACTAGACCAGGTTGCTCCAAGCCCTGTCCAACTTGGACTCAAACATTTCCAGGGATGAGGCAGACGCAGCTTCTCTGGATAACCTGTGCCAGTTTGGTAGAATTTCTTCCAAACATCCAATCTAAACCTTCTCTCTTTCAGTTTGAAGCCATTCCCCCTTGTTCTCTCACTGCAGTTCCTGATGCAGAATCCCTTTCTTGCTTCTTTGTAGACCCCTCCAGATACCGGAATGTGCTGTGAGGTCTCCACTCAACCTTCTCCAAATTGAAGCTGAGAACTTTCCTAGGACGGGAGCCCAGTGTGGGCTTGTCCCAGGCAGAAAGGGGCCATGCTGATCTGCTCTTTTTAAGGTTATCTGTACAAAAGTTATTTTTACCATGATTTTTAAGGATATCTGTACAAAAGATATTTTTATAATTTTTTTTAGCTCATTTGCATTCTGCTCCCACTACAAGCACTATGCAGAGTGAAGGCTCAGACAGTCCTCGCTTCTTGGAGCTTTCAGTCTAAATGGAGAAGAAATATTAGGTCTTTCTCCCACAAAAGGGTTTGTAAGATAACTATAAGACCAGAAAACAGCTACCTATAAAATCAGCATCAACCTGTTCTCTTGCCAGGGCAGCTACTTGTAACTTTTCCAAGTTCAGTTTATTGGAATGTTAACGGCAGTAAAGGAGGGAGAGGGAACTAGGGACATTTTTATTCCATTAATTACATTATTTATATATTTTGTTGCTTATGCATCATCCTGAGCAAGAGCTGCTTTTCAAGAAGCATTACCTGAGTGCTGACAAAAAGTGCCATCACTTTGCTGTGGCTCCAGTACCTGTGGGGTCACTGTGGGTCTTCCTGGAGGAGTGCTGAGCTCTGGAGTATGCAATGGAGACACTCCCTGAGTAAAGGGAGTTATTTAATCAGGTGATCGAGTGCAAATATGATGAAAAGATTGGTGAGGAATTAAATTCTGGTGCACGTGTGCAACTTGCAGAACGTACTTGTCATGAGACTGATTTATTACAAAGCTCTCGTGGAAAGAAGGTACAAACACAAGGGACGAGGGACTGCTGGGTTCTCCTCGTGTATCACAGACAAGCATCCATCTACAGTGATAATTAATGGCACTAAAAACTGCAGGAGAAGGAAGAGTTTGGGGAGGTTTATTTTTGGTTTAGTTTTTTTTATTTGTTTGTTTTTGTTTTTTTTTTTTTTTTTAAGAAATAAGACTAGAAGAGATCTTTGCCAAAATTAAGAGGAATAAATTAAAAGGTCAGGATTAAAAGCTGTGTTTTGGAAATGCTTATAGCAGGAATTTCTCATCCAGGAGGTAAAAAAAACCCCAAAAAACCACAACCAAAAAACCACCCAAAACAAACTCTGTTGGTGTTCTCATCTCACTACAACGAGTGAGAGAGCCATGGTCTCATCCAGCATGAGGGAAGATCAGCTCACATCTACTAGTGGTTGTAAAACTACAGGACCCTTTGCATGGAAGTGCTGGGTGATGTTGGAGGTCAGCATAGATGCCCTCAGCATAGATGGGTTTGGTTCATGATCTCCCCCAGTGGGAGCTGTGCTGAGCTTCACCTCTTTGTGGTGTCACCTGTGTGTGCCTCCCTCCTGCCTGTCCTGACCCCCTCCTGCTGAAAGGGGGGCAATTAAACAGCAGCTTCCTGAGGGGCTCTTATCCTCTTGAGGTTTGAATGGTGGGGTTTGATCTTGCTCAGTGGGGCCTGACCTCCTCATGAACTAAACATCTGGGATACAGCACAGGCTGGTGAGAGAATTAATTACATCTCTGTGATGATTGTGGGCTCTCAGGAGCAATGGGAGGAGCAGCAGTTCCTGTCTACAAGGAGCATCAGTTCCTTGCTGCACCACAAGTTCATATCCCCCTTTTCTTTGTTTTTTTTTCCCTCTCTGGCAGCAGCATAGAAGGATGAGAGAACAGGAAAAACCTGAATGTTAATCTCCTCCCCCTTTGCCCTTAGATACATGTTTCAGAAATGATTTGTTTCTGTACAAATCCTGGGTTTTATACCTTTTTATTAAACAAAACCTCCAAATAAATTTCAGCTGCTTTCCTGCCTGCCTAATCCTTGTGGTTTTGTACAGATAAATCCTGTATAATTAGCTGCAGCTTGGGAAGCCTATAGTGCCTGACAGGAATGAAATGAAATATCTCCTCCAGCAGCAGTGAGTGTGAGGTGGGGGTCCAGCACCCTTTGTCCCACAAAGTGACAGTGCCAGCCCTGGCTAACGTGGCTCCCACCAGCTCCTTTTAACTGCCCCAGCCCTGCAGCAGAACCTTTGCCCCTGACTTTTTGGGAGGAACAGTGTGTTGAAACCGGTGGGATTTGAAAACATTTGAAACCTTGAATTTCCACCTGGGTAGAAAAGTGTTCACTGCTTGCCCACTTCTATTTGCAGCTCCCTCGGGGGGGTTCACCAGGAAAAACACATATGCAGGAAAAACTGAATCCCACCAGCTTGGATGTGATGATAAAACAGATGTTTTAGCTCATTAGGGTTAAAATACAGTTCTTGTTTTCTGTAAAATTTTAAAGCAATATTTGAAATAAGTGAATTGAGTGTTTCATCCATCAGACATCTCTGTAAAATTAAGAAATCCTGTAAAAACACGTTAGCTTGGTTTTGTATGGCAGGACATGGAGAGCTGGGGCAGGGACAGTCATTAGACAAGGTCTGAACTGTGAAATATATTTTTAACAGATTTTTGTAATGAAATGTGTGGTTATTCATCTTCCTTGTTGCATTATCATATTTTTATTTTTAATAGTTAATGCTTAAATTGATATGTCATCTCTAAACTGAATACGTAGCAGAGAGTTTATGGGTTTTCATTGCAAATCACAGAGTTAAGATGTCAATCACTCTCAATTTCATTCAGCTGTGGATCCTCTGAAACAATTACAGGGACTCTGGTGGTGCAGGAAAAGCATTCTGAGTTTTTTGTGTTTCATGTAGACTGGGACTTGTTTTACTTTTGGTTAATATGTGCAATATTTTTCAGACGTTTCACAGATGTTTCTAAACTCTTGAAGGGCAGGGAGAGGAGGGCTCCTGCTGGGTAAGTGACTGAACTCATGGTGTTAACAGCAATAGCACTGGCAAGGAGTTATATTTTTAAAGGGGAACGTTATGTTGAATTATGTTTTATATGCTAAACCAGGATGTTGAATCAGCCTCTTTCAGCTCATAGCTTTGCCTTCTCTTGTCTCCATGGATCAGTACATTGGCACAGGGGCAGCAGCACTGCAGAATGGACGAGCAAGGAGTGTTATCCATCAGCCCACCCGTGGGTTTTTCTGCTGGCACCATATCCTAGGTCTGGAAAACCAGCTGGAAATGAACAGCCTCATCATCTGTTCATGGTCTAAGCCCTGTGCAGTGGCTTCACAGAATCACAGGATAGTTTGGGTTTGAGGGGACCTTAAAGACCACCTTGTTCCACCTCCCTACCATCGAAGGGACACGTTCCACTAGACCAGATTGTCAATGCCCCATCCATCCTGGCCTTCTGTCTCAATAATGGGCACAGCTGAATTCTCCCATCAGTTGGAGCTCTTCATGGGATAGTCACTGGCATTTAAATATTTGTTTCTCTTGCTGGTTTATGCCATGGCTGGACAGTCCTTCTCCTTTTCCTCAATAGTGGGAGACTTGTTGTTGATATAAAGGAAGTAAAAGAAAAGAGAAATTGGTAGGACTGTTTTAAACTGCAGAACTGCCCTGATCCAAGCACACATCAAAGCTTTCAGGCATCAAACCAGCCCCGTCCAGGGTTCATCAGAACATTTCCACTTCAAACTATGCAAGCATAATCTTTCTCAAGGAAATTCTGTCTCATCTAGATATACACATGTATATAAAAGAAAAAAGTGAAGAAGGACTGGAGAATCAAACACGTCATTTTTTGTTTATGGAGCATGAAGGATCATATCAGGCTTGTCATTCAGGCAGCTCTTTGTAACCCCAAACCCTCTCTCTGTAAAGAACATCTCCTGCCTCTCCACAGTCTCATGACTCACTTCCCTCCAGCATCTCTGCATCCACGACCTGCTCCTTTTTCCTCTGACAGGACTCAGAGCAAGCTGGGTCTTCCCAAAGTCCTCTGCACTCACCTCATGACAGGAGCAGGACAGAAGAGGTAAGAGAAGGTTCATCCTGGGAGTTTGGAATGAAGGTACAAACACAAACCAGTTTTCTGGACCTTTTCTCAAAAGCTGCTGAGACAAACATCCCTGAATTCTGCATTAATGCTATCTCTGCCTACATGGATTTTACTTACTCTGTACCCAAGATGGGTTAAAACCGTTCTGTACCTCCTTTTCAGTTCTGATTGAGTTGAAAATGAAAAGTCCCAGCAAAAAAAAAAGAATTTGTTGGGAAGGGACTGTGCAAGTGAACTCATGGAGCTCAGCTGGTATTTAATTTCGCTGTGCAGTCATACTGGGTGTGAGAGCTCAGGCTTCACAGAGAAAAAGGGAATTCTATTATATTAAGAACATGGCAGAGAGACTGATAACATTATCAGAAAGATGAAACTTTTGCAAATGCTATTTAGCCCTTGCCTTCCTTTCCCCAAATGTGAAAATGAATGATGAGAGGAGGACAAAGCCTATACCCTCTCAAACTCTTTCCTTTGGGTTTGATTTGGTTTCTCTGTCATGATGGCCATGACTTCTGTCTGATTAAGAGTTCAGGGAATAAACTCAATAGTAACTTGAGCATAAGTGGAAACCAGGTTATTTAACCACCCTTCACCTCTATCTCACTCTGAGGTTTGGGGGAGAGGCTGGTTAGTAACTCCACTGGTGTGAGCTGCTCTGTCCTTTCCTTTTGTGCAGCCTCTTTACAGCTCCACATTGCTAGACATCTGGACTGGGGATTTTCAGAAGAACAAAACTTGAAGAAATGATGTAGGTCACTTGGCTTGTTCAGCTGGAGAAGAGGAGATTGAGGTCAGACCTCACCTGGGTCTGCAGCTTCCTCACGAGGGGCAGCTCCGATCTCTGCTCTGTGTGACCAGTGACAGGACCCCAGGGAATGGCTGGAGCTGTGTCAGGGCAGGGTTGGGCTGGATATTAGGAAAAGGTTCTTCCCCCAGAGGGTGGTTGGGCACTGAACAGGCTCCCCAGGGCAGTGGGCACAGCCCCAAGGCTGCCAGAGCTCAAGGAGAGTTTGGACAACGCTCTCAGGGACAGGGTGGGATTGTTGGGGAGTCCTGTGCAGAGCCAGGGGTAGGACTCGATGATCCCTGTGGGTCCCTTCCAGCTCAGGATATTCTGTAATCCTATGTAAATGATGGTGAACGTGGTAGGGCACTGGATTGATGGTTGGACTTGATAGTCTTGGAGGTGTTTACCAACCTTGGTTCTGTTTTTGTTCTATAATTCTATGTTGAGGAATGTGGGATTTTCTTGTTTAGTGCATGTAAGCAGATGACTTGTGTGTTCTAAGGTATTTTAGTCAGGATTTCTCTGTGCTAATGCTCAAAAGAAAATGCTGCTGTTTTTTCCTTACCAATGTGTTCCCATTTGATGATTCTGCTACGGTGTTCTCTCAGCAATCCAGGAACAGCAGCAGAGAGGAGGGGATGCTAAATCTTTAAAATGAAGCTGAACAAAAAGTGAATTCATTCCAGCAATAATTGCTTTCTGTATGCAGAGATAAGCTGCCAAAATAACAAGCCTGTGATTTGAAATGCTGGCTTCCCTCCTATGAAGAATTGTTGGGCTAATCCTCAGCTGGAGTAAGAAATACCAGAATTCCTTAGGAGTAACGGTGCTGTGGCACTTGCCATCAGCTGAACATGTGACCTCATCCTGTTCAGGGAATAACTAAATCCATCGGTGCAGATTTGTGGAAAGCCCAGAACCTGTCACTTTGCAACAACTCCCTGAAAGCTTCTCCATGAAGACACAGTAATTTATGCAACCACCACAGTGAGACCTTGTTGATTTTTCAAAAAAAGCAAGAAAAACCAGTGCCAGTGGCTCTGGCACCGCTGAGCTGTGAGCTGTGAGGGAATTGGCTGAGCAGCAGATTATTAGGGAAGCAAATCAGAAATGTAATAAGCTGTGTACATTCAGTGTTCCCAGGCAATTGGAGCGCTTCCGCTGTGAGGAAAGGCTGAGGGAACTGGACTTTTTTAGCCTTGAGAGGAGAGGATTTCTGGGGGATCTGGGAACAGCCTTCCAGTGACTGTGAAGAGGTCATAGACAAAGCCAGGCACTGTGCTCTGATGCACAGAGGGAGAAGGAGTGATGAAAGCCAGAAAGTGAAAGAAGGGAGCTTTCAGAGGAACAGATTTTGGCTATGGGGATGACTGAAGGGTGGCCCAGGGGCTTCTGGAGTCTCTGCTGTTGGTGGTTGTCAAGACCCAGCTGCCTGAAATGCCTGTCCAGGACAGCATCGACCCTTCCTTGAGCAGAAGGTGGTTGGACCAGAGGTTTTCCAAGGTCCTCTCTGGCCCAAACAACTCAGTGACTGTCCTGCCCACTGGAGGAAATGGAAATGGAGAGATTTCTTCTGATTTCCATCAACCCTGCATCAAGCTCATGGCTGTCTGATATTGTGTCCATGTAAATTCTCTATATTCACTTTGACGTGGAGTAGGACCAGGACCTTGACATGAGACATTAAACAGGACATTGCACACATCCTTAAGGTCCAAGGCTGCCCGAGAGTTTTCATGTTAAAAAATCTGTGTGTTCAGTGTAAACATGGCTTAATTCCATGTGGACTGGAGAGAAGAGCACATCATCTTCCCCAGGCACAATTTCTCCATTGAGAAGGGGATTCACTGGCTTTTGAACTCAGACGAGCTCAGTGGCTGATTTCCATGCTATTCTAAACACCCAGAACTTTAAAGATGGGCTATTATGTTTTGATAATAATTCAGCTGCTTTAGATCAGGCACTAAACTCCCGAGGATCCTTCTTTGTGCAAATTGTGTCCTGGTGCTTTGAAAAACACCTGTGCCTGAGCTGGCAGGATGCATGATCTGAATGCTCCACCCCTGTGCAGGCCTCCCTGCAGGAACAGATGTCTAAAGCACAGGCTGGCATCGCTCACCAGGTCATTAAAGGCACAAAAATTCCAGTGTAATCTAAATTATTTTTAAAAATGCCCACTGTGCTGCACAGAATGGGAGCGAGTAGCTTTTTTTTTCTAACATACAAATCCTCTGCATAAAAATGAGTTGAAAATACCCAGTGATGCGTGGAGCAGAAATAAAAAGAATTTGTGTTTTGCTGCCCTGCTTACATACATCTCCTGGCAGTAATTGAATGTATCGTTCCCAGGAGGAGAGAGGAGCAACTCACCTGCTGGAACTCCTGCATTAATTGGCATGAATATGGAGAGTCTCTTGGGAAAAGACATTAGGGGTGGGGTTGGTTTTGGTCAGAAATAAATGAGTGAAGAATTGCAAATACATAGTGCTTAAAAAGACTGAAATGCTGAAGTCAAAGGCTGTGACAGGACAATTACAGCAGATGTTTGTCTAACAGATACCTGGTGCTGATTTATGTGGGGTGCCCACTGTTCCCTCTGCCAGGAAATGGGAAAAGGCACAGTGGTGTTTGTAATCCTTGTGGCTGATATTTCTCCATATTCTCCTATTTCTCCAATTATAAATGCTGCTCAGCCTCCTGGCTTTGCCATGCAGCCTCTTATATCCTTTGAATGTTTCCACTTTAAGGAAAGCAAATTTAAAGAAAATTTTCTTTGGTCTCTTCTTTTGAAACAGTTTTTGCTGGTGGATATCTCTGACCTTGATTCATAGCCAGGAAAGCCCAATGAACCTAAAAACTGTCAGTAAATTTGTGTGGGATGGGAACTTTTTCATTTGAATTGTGAGAAGTTCAGTCACAAGTTTAGTGACAGGATGAGAGGAAATGGCCTCAAGCTGTGCCAGGGGAGATTTGAGTTGGACATCAGGAAGAATTTCTTCATGGAAAGGGTTGTCAGATGTTGGAAGGGGCCACCCAGGGAGGTGGTGGAGTCCCCATTACTGGAGGTGTTCGAGGAATGACCGGACGTGGGATGTGGCACTCAGTGCTCTGGTCTGGGTTGCAAGGAGGGGATCAGTCACAGGTTGGACTCCGTGATCTTGTACCTCTTTTCCAGCCTTAAAGGGTCTGTGATGCTGGTCTTTCTCCCAGGAGAAGGAAGTCCAGGCACTGCTCTCTGCTCTGAGTCGTGTCTGGAATATCGACACAGAAGAATCAGGCAGCTGGTGGGGCTGTGCTCTTCCTGCCACGTGCCTTGGCAGCTGTGAGATTGTTATGAAGAATCAACAAAGATAAATGATTTTCTCAGGCTGAAATAGTGATCAAGCCATTATGTTTACACCTTTGTTTCAGGTACAGCCTCACTCAGGGCTCTGTGGGGCTCTGTGCTGTGGCTCAGAGCTGTGTTTGGTGTGGCTGACGGGGTGATTCGGTGCCGGGTTTACAGCTCTGCCAGTGCCCACTTTAATTTGAATGCTCTGCGGTACATTCCAGGGCTGCTCTGCTCCAGCCTATTAATATTCTTTATGAACATGATGGCAGTATTAATTTTTTCAGAAATTCTAACTCCGGGAGTGCAATAAAAAGGCAATTATGGAGCTCGCAGATACAGATTCCCCACCCCAGAATATCGTTTCTGTGGTGGATTGCAGCCATGTAACTGTGATTATGATGATAGAATATAAAATAAATCCAATCCAGAATGTGTAACTGCAGCTTCTGGAATTGTTGTTGAGGAATTTAAGCAGATTGCTCTACAAAATCTTGTGGTTACTTTCATCAGCTTTTATTTTGCTTATTAGTGTTAGATTAGTTTAGTAATTCTTCAAGAGAGCTCTAACTGCACATGCAGTGCTGATTCCAGGAATACTTCTGATCTTTTTATCAGTAAAATACTGAATTGAATCTCAGAGAAAGTTTGGTGTTTTCTTTGTGCAAATATTATAATCATCTAATCCTGTAAACTCAACTTTATTCAAAACTGATTTAATGTGGATAATTTTGAATGTTGTTTAACTATTAAATGATAATATGTTTTTTTACTTTAATTTAATTAATGTTTATAGAATATCTACATATAATATGCTACAACTGAAAGCAGGTTTTTGCACCATATAAAAAATGCAGAACTTTACATTTTAGTTAATTTTATGGTTTTCACAAAGAAACACAGCTTGACATCTGGCAGCTGAAGGTCTGGAACATTATCTTTGCCACATGGATTTATAACTTCTTCAATGTTTAGATCTTCTCTTGTAGCTGTGCTTCAGCAGTTTTTAATGGTGTAATCAATGAAAGAGATAAACTAAGTGCAGAAAAATGCAGCATTGATTTTGTGATAGACTTTATTCTTCCCATTCCAACAGATTATGTCTGCTCATGGGGAGAGCAGGTCAAGAACTTTGTGGGAAAATTGATTCTATTGGAATGTGCTGGTTAACAGGAACAGAAAGGAGTCAGGAAAACAGGCCTGTGCTGCAAAACTTGTTTTTTTCTGGTATTTCACTCTGAGGAGCCACTTGAGCCTCCAGCATTGCACAGGAACCTCAGGGGTTCATAGCGAGGGGATCAGCAGCTGAGAAAGGTAAAGGGACACGTTTAACTCTACGTGCAGATCCGAGGGCTGTTCCTTATCCAGGAAACACCAAAACACTGCTGCCAGCCTCAAGCATGACCTTCTTATTTCTGTTTCGTGGGAAATAAAAATGATTTCGAGCTGAATTGGCACAAAAATGAATCTCCAAGTATTAAAAAGTTGCTTAAATCAGAGGCTGAGAGATGGTTTATTGGTTTGTTTATGGGCCAAGTCTACGGAGGCTGAAGGCAAACAGAGCAGGAGTTGGGCAATGAGCTGCTCTGGCAGCAGCAGCAGCTGGAGGTGGACAAAAAGATTATAATTTTGGAGAGTTTTAAATATTAGGAAGTGAAGTTTGTTATCTTTGAGAGTGAAATCCATCTCCCTGGACAGCCAGCACTGAGCACAGAGAACTGCCTGCCGTGCCCTGGATTTAGGGGGGGCTGCACCCATCCTTGTGCCCCATGAGGAAGAACCACCCCAGTGCTGCAGAGGGCCTGGCCAGTGGGTCTGACTGGATTTCATCCTCACACTCTGTGGCATGAGGGGCCCTTCCATGGGGTTCTCCTTCCATCCTACATGGGACTTGAGGGGCACAGGGAAGGCTGAACGGGCTCTCTAAGCTGTGGAGTTATCTCACTCTGTGTAAGAAGTTTTGCTAATTATGTATGTTCAGACAGTAAGCTGAGGGTGGCTGTCACTTATTTACTGGTTTAAAGATGCATTTTGGAGACCCTGAGAGAAAACTAACTGCTCTGACTAGCAGGAGCCCCATGCTTGGTAATAGGATTTGAAAGTCATCCATCTCCTCATGAGTACTGAGCGTGCCACTGGCTCCTTCCCTCTGCTCCAGCTTCCTGGATGTGCTCTCAGCATGAATAAATGATGGGTAAGAGATTAAATATCCCTTTGATGAAGTTGGGGACAGGAGCTTTGAAATAAGTGTGAGTCAATCTGAGCACGCTCTTGTACTTCCTGGAGTGAATTAGGTGCTATTTTCTGGTTGTCTTTGATTCTAATAATGCTTAGTCAAATATTAAGTAGACTGTTAACTGGGGAATAGCATAAGGAGTTTAATCTTGTCAGATCAGTTCTGGAGAGAGCTAAGTATTTGTGGACTTTATGGTTCCTGCATAATTTATTACAAAGTCATATTTTATGTGTCTGTCTCTTACACAGGTTCATCTCCAACAGAACCCACCGTAGGGGGTAAAGGGACAGCTTTAGTCCTCAGGCACAGGAGTCTGTGCCTCTGGGAAGCCTGGGTTTGTGCTTTATTTACTGTCAGACCCAGGCTGGTTTCAGAGCTGCCTGAGGAGGGGTCAGTCAGCTTCACAGGTTTAAGGGTCAGAGCTGACATTTATTCCACACCAATAAACTCTCCCTCAACCCACATGGTCAGAGTCACACACATGTGCCAGTCCCCAGAGTCTGAAAACTGAAGCAGAAATAGTCTCTTCCCATTTTTATTTCCATTTTCACAGGAACAAAAAGGTGAGAATAACAATATCAGAAAAAATGGAGGAGGAAAACTAACTGAGACCCATAAGGAAGAAAAATAAAGGAAAAGAGGAATTAGGTTGTTCCAAATGTTGTGCCAGAGTTGTTGTTTTTTTTGTAAAGAAACTTGCTTTGACGTATTTCTGCAGGATAAGGTCTCTAGGGGAGGTGAAGACACAGAGCCAGTGCTGTGGAATAATTGGAGACAGAGAGATGGGATGCAGGAGACCGGCAAACACTGTCTGGATGATGTGCTCAGGTCACCAGTGCAGGCGGTTCCAGTGGAGGGGGGGGAAGGTGTGAGTGAATGAATGAATGAATGAATGAATGAATGAATGAATGAATGAATGAATGAATGTCATTTGCCATTTGCACTGGGGATGAAACATCAAAGTACAGAGCAGCAGGAGATCCCCCAGGCAGAACCTGCCTCCTCCCCCCTCCACGTGCTCTCCTGTTTCCAGACAGGGAGGTTCTCAGTAATGACCCTACAGCCTCTTCTGCCTCAGTTACCTGTGCCAGGATGGGAGACTCTGCTCTGATTAATGTGCCAAATGATTCTTGCTCTCTCTACAATGACCCCTGCTCACCCTGGAATGGGATGTTTGTGTCACCTCTCCCTTCTCTCCTCTAACAGCAATGTCTATCTGCTGCCTGCTGGATAATGTGGATGTCCATTCACATTTTGGCTACAGCGAAATGACTTGTGCTTGACAGATCTCCTTATGTCATAGATCATCCAGGCTAAAATTTACATAGGCTTGGATTAAAAGCCATTAAGCAGAAGACTTACATTCCATGTGGTTTCAGGTAGGCAAACCCCTCTCCTTATGTCTCTCTGTTTTTTAAATATAATGTAATACTAGCAAATTGGAGAAATGTAATAAAATCCAATCAACTTAATCAGGGTTGTCAAAGACTGTGGTTGGAAATCATAATCCAGATTTCCACAAAGCAGATGAGCCACAGCTGGTCTGAAAACCGTGTCTCAGTGGTTTTAGACCTTTCAGGCCAATATTGTTTCTCCTCACGAAATTTCATTATTCCTGAAGTGACACTCTCCAGTTTTTAAAGCCTACATTAGTAATTGAGTACTGGTACAGACGCTGGCAAAGCGAACACACGCCTAATGAAAACCCTGACAGAGTCACGGAGGGAGGCTTCTTCTCCACTGTCACCTTACAAAGGTGTTATTCTCCTCCTGCATGGAGAGACATCATGCCAGGGATCTGCCAGGTCCCCTGGGCACAGTCCCTGGAGGGGACATGGAGCAGTGAGGGCAATCTGTGCCCAGTGAGCAAACTATGAGTACGTACATTCTTGCAAAATTGCAACATATGGTCCAATTAAATCCACTCAGGGAAACTTCTACACGACTCAGGTATCTGAGCATGATAATCCAACAGATAACAAAGCTATTCTCCATCACCTGCTGCTTCTAACATTGCCCAACTTAAGTAACCTTGGGAGGAGAGGCTGACCTATCCCTTGCAAATTCTGTATCATAGCTGATCCTTCAGGGTTTGTGCCCCTGCTGAATGCTCCTCCAGCCTGGGCTCTGACCCCTCACACCTGCAAGGTTATCTGTGTCATAGAGGTGGTTGTTTTTATAAAACAAACAAAAAAGTGCAATTTTTTCCTGCTTTCTTAAAAAATAAATATTCAGAGTTAGGTCTGTCAGTTACCAAAGAAATATTCCTGTTCACTTAAAATCCTGTTGCTCACTCCCATTGCATTCTTATCAGAAAGAACTGGAGACTCTGCAGGGAAAGAAACCATTAATTCCTCCTGCCTGCTAGTCCGCCTTGTTCTGAAAGGGGCACTGTGAATTTAGCTTTGTTTTCCCAACCTATGTTTTATGGGACCATGCACAAATTCTCCAAAATTAAGCCTATCTTGAATATGTCATCAGCATCCTAATCCCATACATGTTCTTATAATGGCATCTGACTGGAGGGGTTTCTGTTAACTGCATTTGCAATGCTTCTTCCTTAATACTTCAAAACACACTCTGTCTGTGCCTGTCCATCACTGAGGTAAAGCAGGAAGAAGGTTATCATATGGAAAATGTCTCACAGGTTCCATATTTAAACACTCTTTGGATGTATTTGCAGGGATATTGTGAAAAACATGGAACTGAGTGGAGAGAGACTGCAAAAATGAGACTGGTTTCACCACAGTGAGCAAATGGCTTCAGACATCTGTGGATTGACTCACTCAGTTGACAAAACCAGGTGAGTGTTCAGGCACAAAACCTGCCTTCAAGGATGGGATTGGAACAGTGTGCTCACGGGAAAGCATCCATTGAGCTGATGTGTCTTCTTTTAAGGTCTTCAGTACCTTTGTGTCATGATATCTGCACTAATGACACCAGATTAGAGAAGTACCTGAGCAGGAATTTGTGCTGCTGATGGGTAATTGCTCTCCAGCTGCAGCAGTTCCTTCCTCATCTTTATTTGTGTCAGAGCAGCCACATATTTCTCCTCTTTCTAGGGAGCTAGCAGATCTGCTTAATTATTCCATTGCTGTACAGATAATAAAGGGATGAAGCTAGGCAGGTACCTTGTACTTTTGGAAATCTATACACTAATGAGATTTTCTGCATGGGCAATTTTGGGAAAGTTGTGTTTCTGTGCTCAGTTCTAGAAGCCAGGCAAAACCTTCTCCTGATGTTCGACCCGGGAGTTGACTCAATGCCTTGAGTTGAAAGGTTTCCAAGAAAATGTAAATACACAGAAGGGGAAGTGTTTATCAAGTCCACGCTGACCAGCACATGGGTGCAAATCCTGAGGGATGAAGCCATTCTTCCTCACCAGAGATGCCTCTGTGGCAGCCACTCCTGGGCAGTGACTGTCCCTGGCTGCCAGACCCTGGGCTGCTCTGGAAGTCAGCACTGACCCACATGTGGTAAAACCCTGCCCCTCCATTCCCTTTAAACAGAAGACCATAAGATTTATTCAAGAAATGAACTGGAATAAGGAGAAAGGGGTTTTTTCTATTCACTTTTGGCTCCTCTGTTCGTGAAGCTGTGGGAGAGCAGAAGGAGTTGTAAATTGCAGGAGGGCTGTCCTGGAAAGGGGCAGGAGAGATGAAGTGTCTCTGCACGAGGCACATCGGCTGCATCCACCTGCTCAGGGCCATGCTCAAATGAGGTACCTGTGTGGCACTTCTTCCCAGTACATCTCTCACCTGGGGTTCGTCCCTTCCAGGCAAACACAGCCCATGATGGTTCTGCTGACAGAGAACAATTTCAGCCCCATCTGTTCAAGCAGCGAGAGACCTTTCTGATCACTCTGGAAGTCAGCAAGAGGTACCTGCATGTTTTGTTCTTTTTCCCTTCTTTTCCTTGCCAATTGTAGGTTTATATTTTGTTTAAAGTGTGCAGGTTTTTTTCTTGCCTGTCCTCCAGTTTGCTGGTTTTTGTGTTCTTCCATCTCACACAGTGACTGAGCCCTATTTACCTGTTCTGGCCCTCACCTCTTTGTTCTCCCCTTTCTGTTGCAGAAGAATTGGATTACATATTTTGTCTGAAGGTTTGGGTTTTTCAGCAATTTCTTTTTTTTTTGTCTTTCTGCAGGATTTTTCTCTCAGCTTTCCAGTAGTTCTTCATCAAATATGATTAATCTGGGCTTGGTTGTTTGGCTACTTTCCTCACTTGCTCCATCATGGGATTGAAACACATTTATTGCAGTATTGGGGTGGGAGGAACTTTTAGTTATTGTTTATGGTTTACCTGTTCTTTGGAGAAAACACTTTCATCTCCAGCATCATCAGACTTTTATAAACATTAACTGTGTTAATGAGAGTGAGAAAAGAAATTGCGTCTGTGCCAACAGTGGGAACAAAATCTGTAATTTCTCCATTAGTCGATCAGGTTTGCTCATGTAAACAACGTGATTAAATTTGTCTGTGTGCATCGTGCTATATGAATAATAATGATAATTAAAAAACCATGCAAGACCCAAAGATAACAAGATTGTGTTAGGGAAGAGTTAGGAGGGGGTGGCAGTATTGGAACAAACAAAGACACACTGAATTCATTACTGCCAGAGCCAGCCTGACCATCAGGGCCGGGGGGGGTACACTCAGGGGTGAACAGTGACTGCGGCCCCAAAACTGAACTTCCCACCACCCTCACCTCTATGGGGCTGTGTGAAAAGGAATGTAGGGGCAGAGAAAGGAGTAAAAGTTGTATCTGAATGGACAATTCTCATGTTCAAGGCAATTTTAAGGAAGGGAAAGGCTTTGGAGTTGAAGCCTTCTTCTTGTTCAACACACTCCTAAATGCTTTTCAGAGCAAGGGCTTTCAACACTGTGTTGATGGGCAAAGAAAATGGTCACTGAGTTCATTGGGGTAACCCTTAGATAAGATTGTTGAATAGATTTCATCATTACAAGATTTCTTTGTGGAACAAAGATTTTGGCTACTCTGTAGCAGTTTCTGTAAGATGTTCAATACAATGTCTGAGTAGCTCTGATAATGTGTCAGCCTGCTTTAGAACAGTGTGAAATGGTTGTCATATATTTCTGTGACCTCTGCTAAAGGCAGAATTCTCTGGATATTGCCCAAGACCTCATGGGATGAGCTTGATATTCCCTGTCTCTCCTGGGCATAGCTGGACCCACACGAGGCTGCTGCAAGGCAGGTGGACAGTGTGGTTCTGGTGCCTCAACAGCCCGGTGAGCCTCTTAAAACAAGGTCCATGGTGGCCAGATGGAGTCCTCCCTGGGCTCTGATAGTTCTGCTGAGCACAGACATAAACTGGGAATAAATTGGATATGCACCAAATGGAATCATTCACAGGCTACACTCAATTACAGAAATGGTCAGTGCTTTGGCTCAGGCAGATGAGCAGCTGGTACAGGAGTTCAGCAAAGCTCCTTCCAGTTTGGATTTAGAGATAAAGTCACTGGATCACAGGGAATTCAAAGATGTGTTTTTATAGCCCCTTTCTGGGTTCATTGACATCTCCAGCACTCATTAATGACAGTGGGCTCTGAGCTCTTGTCTGAAAGAAACAGCTTTAAATAAAAGAGACAGAAGTGTATGAAATTATGGCAATGTAGCATTGAAACATTATGGAAATTGTGGATATTTGCAATGGTATCATTTACCTAGTGTTGTGCAATCTGATAATAGCTTTATTTCCATTATGGAAAAAGAAAACAGAAACATAACTTGATGCTGCTTTATCCTGATTTATTCCCATGAGACTCCCTAGACTGTAAAAAGCCTGAGATGCAAATGTGACTGTACATGATTTAAGGGCACATGGATCAGGAGAAATTGATGAGAGGCTCATCAAGTGCTCTAAGACCATCTGTGCCTGCTCTGTGCTGGAGCCTGTGGAATAGGAATAAGGCTGCAGGCACTGAGTGTTTCTCAGCCAGCACCAACAAATAAAGGTTTCATGTGTACCTGCCTGGCCATGGCACTCACAGTCACTCTTACAGGATCTAACAGACCTGCCAAAACCATCTCTATTCACACGCTTGAGAGTCTGTATCATGAAGGTTCATAATTCCTCTAGGAAAGAAATACCCATGCAGCTGTTTCCCTGTGGCTTTTTTTTTCTTAAGGGTGAGTGAATAATATTATTTATTTAGAAATACAAAATCCCCATAGATGCTTGAGGGTTTGCTATACTGTTCAGTATTGAGAGTTTTATCAGAATTCTTCTTGAACTCCATAATAAAAGATAGGAGAAGTGCCAGATGGACCCTGAAATGCTGTAGGTTTGGGATGTCAGTGAAAGCCTGTAGAAGGTTTAAGAAGCCTGTTACATTCATGCTGTGTGGAGTCACCTTCCTGTTAGAGTCTGCAACACACTCAAATCCAAATCTTCAAAGATAACTTTATGTCCTACTGAGCAAGTATTAAACATACAAATAGCTGAAAGTTGGGACCTCAATCTTTAACTGTGAATGTAAGATGATTATTGTGATGGTGTGAGATTAACAGTGTTGCATCTCGAGTAATTAATGTCAGACTGGAGCACAGCCTGTCTCTTCTGCCTGGGGAGAATGTCAGGCACCATCTCCCTCTTATGTGGAAAATGTGATATGTGAGCAGGATCCTTTCAATACTTTTAGTTCTCCCTTCCCAGGGGTGTCCAGGGTTGCTGTGTCAGTGTGGCCAGAGGAGTGAGAAGGCTTTCCCCAGAGATTCATAGCTCTGCCACAGATACTCCAAAATGCTTTATTTCTTGCATTTGTCACCTTGTCCTGCTTTGATTGCATCTTCCATCCAACAGTCATGGCTGCTGAACCCACCTCTCCAAAGGGTGTCGACCCTATTCTTGGGTTTGAGGCAACATCTGTTGCCCAGAGAAGCTGTGGCTGCCCCATCCCTGGAAGTGTTCAAGGCCAGGCTGGATGGGGCTTGGAACAACCTGATCTAATGGAAGGTGTCCCTGCCACAGCAGAGGGGTGGAAAAAGATGGGCTTTAGGTCCCTTCCAACCCAAATCATCCTGTGATTCTGCGACTGGTGCTGAAAGGAGGGGATGACCCTGGATTGGTGCTGTCCATTTGCGTTGGATTTTGTACCCTCTGATTCAGTTTGCGAGGCAGCTTAGGAAATCTCCACAGCAACCCCATGTGTACCATAAAATTGTGAATTATCTTGTTTAGAAGAGGTTCATTAGGAAGATTAATGAGGTATTATTTTTCCCTCATTCAATGTCGTGATACAGAGGGGACACAGTAATTTTCCCAGCTGTGCACAGCAGCGATTGCTCCTCTCCAGGGTCCCGGCACCGCTGCGTTGTCATCACTTAAACTGCTCAATCTTGGGAAGTGTGATTTGTCAGCTTAATTAGCCCTAAAGGAAGCACTTGTTTTAAAATGAGACAACAGTTTTGTTTTTCCCTGAGAAGGACATAATGTTCTTAGCAGCAGCAACTTGTTTAAATAAAAGAGCTTTTAAGCTGAGTTTTATATGAGCCCTAAGAACAATTTTTAATTTTTTCCCCCCTCTGAAGTCTTCAGCTTGCCCATACTCTTTCCCTGGTGAACCACCAGCCTCATCAGTGTCACATCAGTGCAATTACCTGGTGCTGCAATGGGTCAGACACCATCACACAGCAGGGAAAGGTGAGATGTCTTCATCAAGACAAATGGGGTAAGCTGGGAACAGTCCTGCTATCCAGAGCTCATTTTCACAGAATCATTGAGGTTGGAAAAGACCTCCAAGACCATCAAGTCCAACTTGTGACAGATCACCACCTTGTCAACCAGACCAGAGTACTGAGTGCCATGTCCAATTGTTTCTTGAACACTTCCAGGGATGGTGATTTCAGCTGGGAGATGTCTGTCCTTGTTTTATAGCAGAATAATTCAGAATTTCTTATTTTACTAGTTTTCCAGGAAAAAAAGTTCAGAAGGAGGCTTGAAAAAAGCCACAGAAAGTCCTAATTGGGTAAGTCTGATGTTCTGTGTTTGCCCCAGACATGTATGACTACAAAAATCATGTTGAACTAAAAACAGCTGGTGAGGTTTTAGTTAAAACATGTGGAAGCTGTGTAAGGGCTAGAACTTCATAAGCATCAATAACCAGATCTGTAGCCCTATTGCCAACCCAAGGGTAGGAGGTTCAATAGTTTCTTCTTCAGGAAAACATTATATGCTCTTTAAAAAACCCAAAAACTTCCTTTAAAAAACCACTTCTACCTGAACATTCTATTTTAGTCAAGAAAATGTCTCCTCAGTTTCAGGAGCTGGTCTGTAATTGTAATCCCAGCTATGTATCTTTTTCTTATTTATTATTATTCAGACTGCATGTAACAATTGAGTTTCAGTTAGGGGTTTTTATGCTGTGCTTAAAAATAACAGGTTTTCAGCTGAGATTGCTGGTCTGTGTTTTCTGTCCTAAGCAATTATTTGCCAAGTTAGAACTCTTGTAAATTAATATGCCATTTTCCAATCGCACCAGTGGAGGCTGTTTTTGGCATGTGTAGGAGGGAGAAGGGCTAACTGCGTGCTGGTTCAGGAGGATGCTCTTCAAATGTGAATGATCAGCAGGAGAAAAATCAAATTCCTTTATTTCAGTGCTGTGGGAATGATGATTGCTTGTTCTGAGTGGGAAGGGGAAGGAAGGAAGGATGGGGGAGAGATAGGAGAGCAGTGTCCTCACAGCGCTCTGGCTTCCAGGGTGGTGGTCCAGGATTTGACAGCAAAGCAGAACAGAAAAAGCCAAAGCAATCCTTGATCAACAGGTCTTTGGTCTCACCAGAAGATTGATTTGCCCTGTTATGGGCGACTATGGCTGAGCTCTGGAGCTTTAGCCAGGTGGTCTGGCCTTTCAATAGCACACTTAGGGTTGGGTTTCTCTTCTTCCTCTTTTTTTTTTTCTCCTCCTCCATCTTTTTTTCCTCCTCCTTTTTTCCCTCCTCTCTTTTCCCTCCTCTTTTTAGCTCCCCTCCTCTTTTTCTCCTTTTCTTTCCACATATCAGGCCCCACACAGCCCAGCTCCCTGTGCCAGTGGCTCTGCCACACAGGTTCCTTCCAAACTCCCTCAGAGACAGGCCCAGCCAAGGCTCTGCCCACGGGGTGCTATGGGAGGACCCTGCGTTGCCAATTCATTGCAATTTTCATCAGTTCTCCTTATGATTGTGCTAGTAATTGCTTTAATGATGCATTCATTTAGATTGAAAATATGATACCAGTGAAATTTAGTTTTAAAAAATCAATAACTCATTAACACATTGTTGCTACACCTACCTGTGTCACCATATTCATCTCCTGCACTGGAGAAGCTCCATAGATCTTTGTTAGAAGGGATTTGTTGGTAGGATAATCATGAAAGGAGAGTTATTGAGTCACCACTTACTTTCTTTTTTTCGAGACTGTGGCCCCAGGTCATATGGATTCTTCTCTTTGGTCCAGGCAAGGCTAGACCAAAGAGAAGAAAAAAAGCCCTTTATGTGTTTGTGAGGTTGGTGGAAATTCCATCTTTTCCCAGTCTGTGGGAAAAAATAAGCCACCAAACTTTTCCACAGTGTCCATTAGTGTCCACAGTTCTGGGACACAGCCCAGGAATTCCATCAGTAAAGCAGCACACCTGGATATTAGGCCTGTTCCTGCTGTTGTACCTCAATAACCAACATCAGCTTCGGCTCAATGTCTGCCTGACTCTGCTCTGGCACCAAGGGACTGACTGAGACATGTCAGATGGTGTGACTGAAGGGTTGACATCACTCTGGGTTTCTGTGTGGATGTGTGTGTGTGTGCACACAGACGTACACGAGCAGCACGATGTTTTGTATTTCTCAGCGGGACAGATGGAAGAAGGAGCAACAGTGACTACTGGAAACCATCCAAATGCCTAAATGAGAAGTGAGCTGGAGAAAGAACATTTCTGAAAATGCATTTATTCCTTGGTGGGTAAAATACACTCATTACTGGTGTCTTCCCATGCATCAGTTGGTACAGTCTTTAATTAAATTATCCCTGACTGATATCAAGCCACAGTCTCTCAGACAGAGCCTTGTGCTGCCCAGCAGGAATCCCAACAAGCTGTGGGGACCATCACCATGCTCTGCAGGGTGGCAGGTCCATCCCTGACACACCAGCAGCACAACTGGATGCAGAAATGTCTGTGTGTGTGTCCCAGTCACCAACTAAGACAGCACTGGCTGCTGCTCCAGGCTGGTAGGTGTGTCCCGGCTGAGTATGGAGATAGTGCTCCTCATTTGAGCTGTTATTGCAGGAGGAGTAGAGTATAGCTCTGGATTTCCACCAGTGACACAGAAAATAGCTGATTTTCACACTGCACAAAACCCTGTGACACAGGTCTCTGTGCAAATGGGAGGGTCATGGGAGCCATCTGCAGCACGAGGCTTCAAATCAAAGGTAGCGGCTTCTCAGGGGGCGAGTTCTGTTTGGAGGCTGTGTTAGTGACTGCAAGCTCTTGCCAAAGACTGTGATTTTTCTATATTTTTGTTGTTATTTCAATTTGTTACAGCATAAAAAGTAACAGCATGTTGGTATGAAAAAACTGGGTAAAAATTTAGAAGATATTATCTTAACCACCATGTGAGGTTTCTGCTGCTTCTTCTTTCCTTCCCCTATATCTGAGATTGGGAGCTAGCACTGGATTCACAGTAGTTATTGAACTTACTCTAACCAGTCCCTGCTTGAACAGCTCTGCTGCTGATGCTGCTTAGAGCAGCATGCTGAACCAAAGGGTCCTCCAGCAACAGGCACTGCACAAGCCTTGTCTCCACAGAGTCCCCCAGGGAGCATCATTCTGACACGGGAGTTCCCCAGATTTGAAGAAATCCTTGTGGTAACACAGTTAAATTGCAGGTCCCAGCTCACACTGTGCAGGTGGGAAGGGGATATCAAGGGCAGCAGGAGCCAGGGCTGGGTGGTGACAGAGCCTCTCCCAGCTCAGCCATCACCTGTGTCCCCAGGCCATTACCAGCAACTGTGTCAGTATCCGGTGGATGTTCCTGTCCCCTCTCCCCTTTCCCATGTTTCTGCAGGTGACTGTCCAGCTTGCCCACTGCTATGGCCAATGCCGAGAGTGACCTCTCCAGGTCTCTCCTCCATCTCCTTAGAGCTCTCTTCTAAATAACCAGAGTGTTACGGACAAGGTATGGCACAAGGTATGTGCTCAGGTATGATGGGTTTAGGGAAGAAGAGTTTAAAAAGATTTTTTTTTTTCAGATAATATAATTTTTTAAGGAAGATTTATTTTCCTAATTTTTTTTTTTTTTAATACTTAAGGAAAAAGTACATCCATATCTGCAACAATTAAAACTTTGTCATTCCATAGACTGCATTTTCTAGATTCCCCATCCAACTGCTCAAGCTCCAAAGTTCACAAGAGATCCCTTGGGGGTGCACCCTGTTGCCAGACATCAACTCCCACCCCAAGTTTCCAAAGCTATAACCAAACTAACAATGCTAAGGACGATTCATTATTAATAATCCTGCCCTCACCAATGTGCAGAGCTTTTCATTTTCATTGTGCTGTACGTACATTAACTAATAAATCTCCGCAGAATCCCAGTGAGAGTGGTAAGTGCTGTTATTCTTGTTTTATGGATGGCAAAATGAGATACAGGGAGGTTAATAGCAAGTCTAATTGGACAATAATTACCCACTTACCACACTGAAAATTAAGAAATAATCCTCCCATTGTCATTACATCAGCAGAACAAGGCGAGAGCAGTGTTCACATCCTCCCCATCCCACCATTTAGCCAAACAGCTTACATGCAAATGGAAGTAAAGGGAGCACAAGAGCAGATAAATAAATTGTTCTTTCCTTGTTTAACATCTATTTTTCACCACTGAGTCACTCAGGATAGAAGAAAATTATTAAATTTCCTCTGTAATCTATTAGGACATGACAAAACAAAGTCAAGCTCCATTTGTAGAACATATCTTTTGGAAAAGAAATGGAAGAATTAGGACTTAATTACTCCAATGGACTGGTTTAACTTCATTTTTCTGGGAAGGGGGAAAAAAAAATCAGCCTAAAAATATCTGACTTAAGAAAGACCAGTATTCTGATGATTCTGCTTTCCTTAATGTTTGGTCTTTCCCAAGCAATTAAGACAATTATACCAATGACACCCACTGTATTAATCTAAATATTGGGTCTTCAGTGACTCAATTCCCTACAGGAATTTTTCTTCCAAGTCAGCACTTCAAAAGCTGTTTTGATACTCAAATCTCAATGTTATGAATGAAAGAAAATCGTAAGACACATTAGAGAAAATGTTTTATTTCATTTTGTGTTAGCATTTGAATTTAAGTCTTCTTTTTCTTTCCAGTTTTTAAACCAAAACACCTATTTGGAAGATGACAGTTAAAAATCCATTTGTAATGAAAAGGACTGATTTAAGATTCCCGTGGGAAACGAGAAATTTGGCTTGAATTCTGATTTCAGCGGATGAGTGCAAGGACCTACCTCTGCACATACTGAACATGAGCCAGGCCCCGCCTGTGCAGGGGGAGAGCTCTCCAGTAAATCTTTAAGTCATTCCAGGTGATGTGACAGCAAAACGGTCCTAATGATTTTCTTCAGTGACTCCACCTAATCCATAATGGAATAGATTGGAGGAACCTGATCTTGGGCACTTCTGGCTGTTTAATGGGCTGCAGCAAACTACAGGGGTTGTGTCTTCTGCTGGGGTTTGTCTCTCCAGGGGTCTGGGAAGGTGGGCAGCAGCTCCTGATGTTGCTTCTCTACCTCAGGCTGGAGGGGATGTCCTTCCATCCCATTTGGGGAAGGAGTGGAGTTGTCCAGCCCCATGCTCAGGCTCTCTGGTTTGGGCTTCCACTGAGAGTGTGATGTCCATCATGGTAGATGCTTCAAGTGTTGCGGTGCTACTCTACTGAAATTGAGCTTGTAAGAGCTGTACCAAACCAAATTGTCAAAATCACCTTCATCAGAATCCCAGAATGGTCTGGGTTGGAAGGATTTGACCAATCATTTGGTTCCAGCACACTGCTGTGGGCTGGGATACCTTCCACTATCCCAGGCTGCTCCATGCCCCATCCAGCCTGGCTTTGGACACTTCCAGGGATGGGGCAGCCACAGCTTCTCTGGGCAACCTGTGCCAGAGCCTCCCCACCCTCACAGGGAAAAATTTCTTCCCAATATCCCATCTAATCCTGCACTCTGTCGGTGGGAAGCCATTCCCCCTTGTCCTACTTGTAAGGGAAGAGTTAATAAAAATTTTGATTATAAAAATTCAGGCTCTCTAAGTATTGTAGAGGTTTTTTAAACTTTATCACTGAATAATTTGAAAATGTGGGTCAAGTCCTATGACATCTTTTTAAACCCTAAATGCTTTCAAGCAGTTTTACCTGAAGGAACTGCTCTGTCAGGTTCCCAGATGGGTGGGAGTAGCCACTCACAGGTAGAAATAACTGGCTGCATGTGCAGCTGAGATTTCTGGTACAGTACTTACAAAACTAAAGCAACAGGATAATGTTGCCTAAATACTGCTGTTTGTGTGGGTGTTCAGTTATCAGTACCACAGAATTTATTGTGGAATGAAACTTGTGAAATTCAGAAGAAACAGAAAAGTATTTTCCAGATTTTTTCAGAAGTCCGTAGCATCCAGTACAAAATCATCATCTTTATCTAGTTGTGAATTCTGTAGCACAAATGTAACTTTTGATTAAATTCCATAAACCTGATCGATGAATCTGCAGAAATTTAGTATTTGCAATTAAATTCTGTAGAGCTGCTCCCTAAGTACACAAATTGGGAGCTCAGAAAGGAGCTCTGCCTCCTGATACATCATTTTTTGCTGTGAATGCTTCTCCTAATGAAAAATGATGGCAAACAAAAATAGATTTTCTGTCATGGGGGTAATTGTTCTTTTTCTTAGTGCACTCCAAATATTTCTGTAAAGCATCATCTGCTCTTTAAACACACATTGTAGAACATCAATGGAAGTCGATACCTTTTGTCAATGAGTAAAATATTAAAAGTAATGAGCTGACCTGTTTCTTATTTAGGTATTGATCCTGCCTCTCTCTTGGTTTGTTTTCCTGAAACATGCAAAGTTAGGGATTTGGTTTTAGAATCAGATAGAACAGCCCAGGCTGGAAGGGACCTCAAAAAATCATCTGGTGCAATGTACTGCAGGAAGTGAGCCCAGACAAGGTTCTGGCACCGTGTCCACTTACCTCTTGAACACTCCCTGGCCCTGGGGAGGTTGTTGCAGTGACTGTTGTTGTCATGGCAAAAAAATCTTAAATTGAGACAAAATTTCTCCCAGTGCTACTTGTACCCTTGTCTTCCCCACATGACCACAGGGTTTCATTGTATGAAACCCAAGTGGCTGGGGATGAGGGGATGAAAAGTGTAAGAGCTGTTTCAGCATTCTCTTCGCGATCCAAGCAATTATTCCAGCTGTTTCGCTGACCCAGAAGCTACCAGCAGAGTTTATTCTGGTCAGCTGTAAACAAAGCCGTGCGCTTCTACTTATCAAATCACTTTGCTTCTTTCTGAAGGTCAGGATGGAGAACGCTGAGCCCCTGAGATAAGTGGGAGTTGATGCCAGTGCCCGGTGCTTCCTAGTGCCCTGCCCAATTCTCCGGCAGCTTTCCTCCAGGGACATTCCTCCCTCTTTGTGGTATGTTAGAAGATGCAATTTTTGTTCAAACTGTGCTTCTGATGAGTGTATTCAGTTCAAGCAAAGGTTATCAAGTTGTACTTTTGTATCTGGGTCTGCCACTTTGCTGAGGCTGCGTGCTGGGGAACGTGGCCCCTGGGCAACCAGGGTGGCTGCATGTGCTCCTGTGGCCTCATGATGCACACCTGGGAGTGTTGCACAAGCCTGAAGGTGCCTGGCATGGGGTTGGGATGGGGCATGGGCAGTGGGAACAGTGGGAAGCTCTACCATGCTGGGCCCACCCATGGCCATGGTGGGCACTGCTCCACTGTGCTTTCACTCTGCAGTCAAAAGGGTTTATTCCATGGCTGTTCTGGCAGGTGAATTAAATTATTCTTAGATTGTCTTATGCAAAACAATCAATGCAGTGCTTGAAAGGAAGGGGCTCCTACTGATTGTATTTACTCTGATGTTGCTTTCAGTGGAAAACTGGTAGTTTTGGTGTATAGATTTTAATTAGGACTGAAAATAACCTTTCAAAGATACAACTAAGATTGGATGGAAAAATTCATTTTTGTGAGTCTGAACTGCCTGTTTCAGTAATTCTGATGATTAAAAATTGAGCTGGATATTGAAGATAATATATTAAATAAACAGCAGAGTATTTTAAGTTATATTCAGTGCTGTTGTGAGTAAATTAAACAAGTAGCTGGCACAGGAATGAAAGGAAGAGAAGCAATGTTGTACCTTCAGCCTCACTTTCTGGAGGCTGAACTGTACAATTCACCATTAAACAGCTTAATCTGACGTGCTGTTGGAAATGTTTCTGAATTTGTGCTGCTCAGGGAACACACATTTCTGTGGAAATAAAATTTCTTCCCCAAAAGGGCTGTCAGGCACTGGCACAGGCTGCCCAGGACAGAGGTGGAGTCACCATCCCTGGATGGATTTAAAGTGTGATTGTGGCACTTGGGTACATGAGTTGGTGGTGGTATTAGCAGTGCTGGGGGAAGGGTTGGACTCCACGGTCTTGGAGGGCTTTTCCAACCTCAACAACTCCATGATTCTCATAAGCTGTTACCTGTTGCCCTCAATTATTCTCAGGTTACCAAGTTCAGTTCAACAGCTCAAATGTCATCAGCTGAGAAGAGGGAGGGGAAAGCTCAAAGTCCACAAAGGGCAAAAAGAAGTTTAAGAGGCTGAGTGGCCCCATGGGCAGTTGAGTGTGTCTGCTTGGCTGTCCCAGGACATGAAGGATGTCACTGCAGGATGGGGATGGAATTCCTCTGGAATGCCCTGTGTGCCTCGGGAAGGTCTGTAAAAACAGGCTTGTAAACATCTGACAAAAACACACCTTTCTAACCAACATTGAAATACACCCTTCCCAGAATTTGGGAGTATTGGTTCTGGCACTTGTTCAAGCCTGTCTCTCATCGAGTGATTGATTTCTTTATTTCTCTTAGCTCCTACCACCCCTCAAGAACATGATTGAGTTAAATCTGGAGAAACTTAAAGGCACAGTGATTTTATCAGGGAAGGCAATGAGGGTTCCTGGGTGGAGGAGGATCTCCACAGAGGCAGGGCAGGGTAGAGCTGTGCTCCAAGCTGTGAATTTGCTGAATCCCCTAGAACAAAATCTTCTGGAAAGTGTAATTTCATCACTTCATTTGAAAGAGGCTGAGCTGGGGAGGTCGGACTATGAGGGATGGGATAGTGACCTAAGGGGGGTTTATGCAGAGATATCCCTGAGCTGTAGAATGTCAGTGCTCAGTGACTGGTTGCTGCTTGGATCTCCACTGGCATCAGTTGGTTTCTGCCGCCGAGCTCCAGAAACCCACTTTCTGTTTTTATGAGACAATGAAGCGTAGAGCCAGCCTGCAGTCTCTAGCAGGGCATTTCCATATCCTTAAACTGGATTATACAGTATGTAACATGCATTTCCTGCTCATTCTTTCCTCCTTAGTCCACCATGCTCAGGCTTCCAGCCAACAGCTGCTGAGTGCTGGGGCAGAGGAGATGACGATGTGCTGCTGAGGGTGAACAGATCCAGGTGTGCAGGTGACACCATTACTCCTCAGTCAGCATTTACCCCAGAGTTTCTGTATTTCAGTTACAGTATTTAAAGTCAAAATTGCTTTTGTGATGAGCACAGTATCCCAAGAGAAGGCAGCAGGACAAGTGACAACAGGCAGCGTTTCTTCCCTTGTGCCAAGAACCCAAATGCAAAAGCAGGTGCTGCCACAGTGGCTGCACAGGGAGGGTGAGCAGCAGTTGGCAAAGCACAAATTCCTCAGAAGCAGAGGAAAAAATTACAAGCATCCAAAATGCCACTGGGAAAAGCTGGAAAAGCACTGTTTTCTTTAAGAACAAGACAATTTTACCAGCGTTTTTCCAATAACTTTTGTGTTGGGCTGTTGTTCATTGTTGTTGCTCTCAGAAAGGACGAGCTGCTGCCCAGCACTATCTGCTCAGGCACAGGGACATTATCTTGCCTTGCAGCCTGCATGGCATTTTCCTGGAGCAGATTAATTAACAAGGGCTAGTTCCTCCCTGTTATTTACATATATAACAAGTTTGTTTCCTCTCTGCATTCTTTGTCCCAAATTTAACCATCTGTGTGGTTGCGGGCTGGTGGCTGACAATGGTGTCCAGAGCCATGACCAGGTGGTGGGAAGGGCCAGACATTACCAAGTGGTGGATAATTCAGCACAAAATCATTTACTCATGGTCAACATGCCACTAAGTTCTTAAGTTTAAAGTGTTTGGAAAAACAGCAGTAAACTCAGTTACAATGATGGTTATCTCACCAGAAAGCTATCAGCTATCCTTTTTTTTTTCTCCCCCCTGATTGATTTTATCAAAAGTTTCATGCTTTCATAAACTAGGATTGTTCTTATACCTCACAAGAACTAGACATGCTTTTATTATTATCTAGGTCATTATTATTTCAGTCAAGCACAACTGTTATGAAGCCCATGGTGTGATTTGGGATTAACCCTTTCCTCCTCGACTCACAGTGGTTGCCATTCCCACCCCAGGAGCCCTCGGCCAGCCTGGACCTGCTCTGGAAGCATGGAAACCAGTTCAACTGGACATCGCTGCAAGGCAGTCCAGAAATATCCCATGGACAGAAGGGATAAGGGCAAGGTTACTATTTGGAGGGTTTGGACTCCTTCCCATCTTCTGCCAAGGTAAATTCTCTCCTAATATCACAGAAACTTTCATTTCCTCAGCAGAAATAGTGTGTGAAGTGGGGGAGTTATTGACAGTTTAGCAGTGATAGAGCAGGAGAGAGAGTAAATGTTAAATGTAAATGCTCTTTACTATACAACAAATTTTCCATATATGGCATCCCAATACATCAAGAAATTTTGCTTGCTTCTGGCCAGGAAAATGTCATTCATTTCACTATTCATATTGCTTGGAAAAAATAAGTGCAGTGCTCATGCTTGTTTACACCCTCACAGCTCGCTGGGAAAAGGCTGATTTCCCACCCTTCACTCACACAGTTCTGCTCTTTCCATATCAGAGCTGCTCTACCCGTGGGGGCTCTCAGAGCCGTGGGAGACCACAGCCCGAATGATGCAGGACCAAAAAGTGTCTCCTTCCCATCACATCCAGTTACCCTCTGTACTGATGAGAAAAAATGTATTAACACAAACACTTGAATCAAGGTCCTTCTTATCCTTCTCGTGCAGAGGAGGTTGTTGAAGGGGTTGTTCAGTTTGGGCAGGTTGCAGCCCTGTTCCTGCAGATCGAGCTCAAGCTGCCCACATGGTGGGGCCTCCATCTGCCACCCAGCCCACCCACGGGCCAGCAGCCCACCCACCGAGCCACAGAGCAGCAGGGAGGACTTAAGATGGCTTTTAAACCTTTGGTACAAGCTCCACAACCACACAGACAGGCACAGATCCTCTCCACAGCACTGCGAGGAGGGACAGGGAGCCCAGCAGTATCACTTCGCCTCTTGGAAGGGCAGCATGAGGTCTGTGCTCTGCCTTCAGGATTAAAGTTGAGTGAGTGGAGGTTCTTCCTGAAAACTGCTCATGAAATCACAGGCAGAATCCTGAACAAGGCAGAAGACATGCACATACTGCCTGCTAATGCTGCCCTGACACCATCCAAGGCCATGCAAATCACAATAGTGGATGATTTTGTAACCTGTGCCTTTCCTGATCTCACTTACCTTGACACACATGTAAAGTCTGTGTTCCCCAGTCTCAGCCAAATCCAGAGTCTTGTCTTTCAAAATCTTCAGGAGAAATCTCTGTTGCCTTATTTTTATATCTGCCCAAGGGGCAGGATTCATGCCACAGCACCAGGCTCTGCTTTATGGAAGCAAACCAAAACAAGCCACGTGCATGGCTGAGGATTGTAATAAATCAAACACAATCTCCTCTCTAGGAATACTTTCCCAGACATGTCTCCAGTGTCCCAAACCCTGTGGGATGAAGACACCTGTGACTACTTTTGGCTGTGACAGGAGTGCTCGTCTTTTGAGATGTGGTCCCTATGGAAGGTGTGAGGAGAGCTGGGGAGTGTAACGTGGCTGATAAGGTTTACTCATGGACTTTACTGTTTGTGAGTGTTGCTGGCAATTACTGGAGTGAGATAAAAGTGTTCCAGGAAGAGAGGAGCAGGAGGGAAAAAACAACCACCTCCAAGTATGCAGAGGAGTATCTTGGTTTTACAGATGCACATAGCATCGATCAAAATGCCACCTGCACACCCTGGCTGGTACCTGGAATTACACAGTTCCCCTGAGCTTAAAGGATGCATAAAATACACATTTAATGAAGCAGGCTCTGTCTGTGGATCCAAGAGGCTGAAAAAGTGGAGCATAGTATGTATATATATGTATGCCCGATGCCTGTTCACAACAGAGGAAAGGGATTCATTTCATCACAGCAAATAGCTTTAATTTTTATGACTTAGTAGGTAGAGTTCTAAAGTGTTAAAACTAAATTCAGATGCTTGCAGGAGTCTTTTTGGGGACATGCAGGTCCTTGTAGCATATTTAGTAATGCCAGGTAGGCTAAGGGCAAATGTTGGAAAATTTTAGATGTGTCTGCATAGAATCAAATCACAGATTGATTGAGGTTGGAAGGGACCTTAAAGCTCATCCAGTTCCACCCCCCTGCCATGGGCAGAGACACCTCCCACTAGACCAGTTTGCTCCAAGCCCATCCAACCTGACTCAATGAACCTCTGCATTGGCTGCTCAGAGCCCAGAGGATGAGGTCAGCCTGTCTGAACTGCTCAGTGTGTGTCTGTTCTTCACAAACCTGAGGGTTGAGGTGGAAAAAATGGAAAAAAAGAATAGGTTATTTTTATTTCAGTATGCATCAAATCCTGGTTTTATAACTTATTAATGATAAATTGATCTCAGGAGATATTAACTCTGTATTTACAGAGTGTTTAGACATGCTGGGGGCTGTTTTAAATGTAGCAGCTGCTCCTTGCTGATTTAAGTACACAGATGTTCTTATTAGCATAACATTCAAATTCGATGCCCTTCTTATCTGCATCCTGTCAATGCACAAAAACAACGGCACCAGCAGCCCAGGAGTTCCACGCAGGAAAAGCCTTTTCTTCCCCTGGGACCTCCCCACGGGCTGAACTTGCAGACACGTGCAGCTCCTCATCCCATCACACCTCGGTGGCAACAGGTGGGATCCCGGCACGGGATAGCGCAGGGTAGGGGTGCTGGAGAGAGGGAGCTTCTTGGAGAGGGTTTGGCGAACCCACCTGCGCTAAGGCTGAATAGCCCTTGGGTTTAATGTAAACCAAAACTGGGGATGACGCTCTGTTTGGCTCTGTTTGGTTGCACTCGGCGTTGTTTGCGGGTTGTTGCTTCTTGCCTTTCCTTTGTGCTGATTTTTAACAGCCCTGTGCTTGCTTTTTTTTTGTGAGAGATGAGTGGTGATGGGCAGCAATGTCAGTGGTCTTTGAACCGAAGGAATGGCAGGTAATGACAGCAAATTGGTGTCTGGCTCCGTGAATTGCACGTTACAGAAAAGTGCCTGACTCACAGTTCAGGATGGAGTATGGCAGAGCTGGAAAGGGCAAATCCACCCCGGAGTGACTCTTCGCTGGTGTGTTGTGATGTGCAGAGAGGTCTGTTGTCTTTGGGGTGACAAAGCAGCAGGAACCTCTTACAGCTCTTTTGAATCATCTCAGAATTTTTTATTTTCAAAGGTAAAAAAGTTCATTGAAGTTTTCTTTCTTTGTTGGGTATTTTAAATACACTTCCTATTGCTGACCAGGGTGGAAATGACCCCAGCTGTGACCTGGTTGTAAACGGAAGGTTATCGCAGGGGATTTAACACCTCTTTTCCAAAGAAAGTGGTTTCTGCAGGGAACAGAAATGTCAGAAGATTGTATATGATTTTTCACATATATATTTTTGTGCTTCATTTTTCCTTGCAGCAGCTTCGAGTAACACCTTGCAGAACCCACCTTTTGACACCCCGTGGTTTCAGGCTGTGCCTCAGTGCTCAAGTGATCATGCAAGAAAAGGAACACAGAAAGGGAGGCTGTTTGGTGGTCCCTCGCTCCCCCCTAAGAAACATCCAGCAGTCCAGTAGAAATACAAAGTAATGACAACAGAAGAACTGGAAATCACTTCAAACTCATATCTTGAGAAACATGAGGAAAAATGTTACAAAGGAAATATCAAAGGCTCGAGAAGGATTTTCCGAGGCACTTTGTTACTGAAGTTGTTACCACCCTCCCGCAGAGGCAATCAAGACTAATGGGGACATTAGCACAGCCCAGGACTACACATCAAAAGAGTCCCTGGAGCAAATAACACCCAGTAACTGGAGCATCGCTGGCACCGCGCTCCAAACCACCCCCCTCTGCCTCAGAAATGAGTAAAAGGGTCGTAAACAGCAGAGAGAAAATTTTTGCCTGGTGACTGCAAATAAGCACCCAGCAGAGCTGTTAAAAGTTGCTTGCTGAAGAGAAAAATATGATTCTTCCAGTTTTATGGGCCATGTTCAGATAGCTCTTACTCCTGCGCCATAAATCCAATTTTCACATAGATTAAATGGAAAGGCAGCAGAGGCTCTGCTGAATAATGCACAGATTGTCATGGATCTGCGATGTGAGGTGCACAAATCGATCCTCCCCCACGCTCATGCGTGGCTCCAGCGATGCTGCAGCGCTCCCACCTTGGTGTCTGACTTCAGAGTGGTGCCTCTGAGCGTGAGGAGTGCTACCAATATCCTCACAGTCCTTAACCCGGGGTCCTCTTCGGATCATTTATCTAAATTTTAAAACTTAAAAAAAAAAAGTTATGATAGAGTATAAGCTACGAAGAGGTGGCTTGAGGAATACTCAATTCCTCTAGAAGGATGCTCAGAGGAGCTGCACTGGGGTAAGGCCACTACAGTGTCCAAGGGAGGAGGAAAGGAGATAAATGCAGCTCAAGGGTGGTGTTTGCCATCCATTTAGTGTGTCTGTGCATGCTGGCACCAGAAGCTGAAACTCCTCCCAGGAGCAGTGGCTGTACCTGTGGGAAACTGCTGGTATCACAGAAAGTGCTTTTTCCAGATGTAGCATTAAACACTGGTTCCCTTCTCCTGAAATAGTGTCCCGTTTGGTCTCTGGAGGTTTGCTGACATCACTATAATGAACAACAGAGCTTTGGGAATACTGTGCCTGTGAACTGTGCTGTGGAACCGGTGCCACACCAAATGCTGTGTGCTGTGCTTAATGCTGAGCACAAAGGGATGCCACTGGCTGTGGTGTCTCTCAATAACCAACCCCAGTTCGCTGATGCAGTGAGGTTCTCTGAGGTTGCTCCTCACTATATTTAGATCAAAGGAAAAGCTCAACTCTCTAACCAAGTGCTGCCTGATAGATGTAAGAGATTGCATTGTGTGTGAGGCAGCACCTCAGTTACGCTCAGCCAACATTTCTGTGTTTTACTTAATTTTGGTTTCATCCTTCCAGTGTTACAGGTATTTAGGGAGCATGGCTGGCTTTTCATGTCTGTGTCTGTTGGTGACTATTTGAGGCACCTCTCTGAGGACACAGTGTAAACCCTGCTGGGGTGTGGGTGGCAGAGCTGGGCAGGGCAGTTGAGAGATGGCAACTCTTCTCTCACTCAGCAGGGTTGAAAAATTCCCATTCTAAAAATTTTGTCAAGACAGTAGTTCAGCATTAGGAATTGGAGTTGCCAATCAGAGCATCACATTTAAATTTTATCAGACTAATTTCCAGTGGGTTTGGTCTTGGAGATTTTTTAAGCTAGAAGTTAGCGACTTGTAGTTTAAAAATTTCTAAAATGCGAAGTCCCTTCAAGTCAGAAAATATTTTCTTTCAAAAAATTAGAGGTGGAGAAGGTTTGTTAGAGCTGAATCTTCATCGCAGCAGTCACTGCTCACTGAGCTGCTGTTGCCCAGTGATACATTTCTTTTGCAGAAGTGAGTGGTGAACAGTCTCAGTGCCTCGCACTTCACATCACTGACCTAATCCCAAGGGAGCACCTGCAGTATAACCCCCAGATTAGGAATTGCTTTGGCAGCCCTGTTTGAGGTGAAGGAAGGTCTGTGTGGTGACATTTGTCAGACACACTGAGACCGCTCGTGGAGCCCTTGGATGAGTTCCTTGTGTCCCGATTGCCAGAGCTGACAGGGAGTGCCTGGCAGGACGAGCTGTGGGGGCTCTGGACCTGCTCTCTAGCCTTTTATCCAGCAGTTTCAGCTGGATGTTGAGAGCTGGAATCACCTTTGTGGGGACTCTTGCAAAGAGTTTTCTCACAGTGGCACAGCTGTGGTGCTCTGTAAATGCTGGGTGTTGTCTGATTGCAATTCAGTGCAGGGACTAAGGGGCAGCACTAAACCTGCTGTGGTTGTGCTGAGGTTCTTCTCACCTTCTCCCTGCTCACTTCAGTCCTTCTATTCCCACCCAGCCCAGCACTGCCACCAGCCCCTTTCTCACAGGTTTAACTCCATGTCTGTCAGTGATCTCTCTGATTAGGATTGCTCCAACTTCCCTCTCTAAGAGTGCCACCTCACATGACAGAAAGATTTCCATAACTCCAGGAGAAGCTACTTATTATTTTCCATTATTTTCCATTATTTCCCGACCAATCTGTTGTCAGCTCAGTTTCCAGAAGCCCGAGTGCTGGACGGCTTCATGCAACTTTAATGAGGCACAAGGTAAGTGGAAATACAATGCAGAGAGGAGGTCAGCAAAATCCTTTCATCAATTAAATAAGATGGAATGACTTTAATTTTGGTGAGGGCATGTTATCTGTCTAGAAATGCACCTCACTGCCAGTTCAACCCAGAAGTGACACGTGGGCTGCATGTAGGTGCTTCTCCAGAAAGATAAAGGTCCCATCTTGTCTGTGACAGGACATTTCATTTCAGATGAGACTGACAGTCTCTGAGCTCCCCTGACACCTGAGTCTGTGAATTCCAGGTGAATTCAGTGTGCTTGGAAGTGAGGGCTGCAGCCTTGTATTTCTGAGCGGCAGAGAAAGTATCACGCAAGCGTTGAGAATAATTAATATTTGTAATTCCCTTCGAGACCTTTAACCTATTTGCCACAAAATATGCTGCAAAACAGGGAGCTTAAGTTTTCTTTTTTTTTCTCTTTGAGTGTGGAAACTGAGATGGACAAAGAGGTGAAGGATCTGCCTGTCTCCTCCCAGCTCTGACCCAGCACCTCTTGGAGCATCCTGGGCCCAGCTGGGGAGGTTGCTTTGTTCACCTTGTCCTCACAAAAGTGCTCTGTTATGCATTGGTTTGCTGTTTGTCTCATTCCAACCAGCCAAGCCCTCCCTCCCCCGTGCTGTACCCAAAGCAGGATGTAACTGGCTGAGCAGACCCCCCAGTCCACCCTCCCTCTGCCTTCAGCTGCTCCACTGAAGGGGTTAATTTGTTTAAACCATGGTTGTTCTCATGAGTTATAGGCTGACTCCTGCCAGTGGAGTGGAAAAGTGATTTAATTTTCCAGTTCCAGCATGGCAGATGTGTGTGTGGGAGGGCTGTGAGAGAAAAGGGGGGGTTGTTGTTGTTTGTAAGGTGACCAAAATCTGGTCCACCAGATTTAATCTAACCTCCTTCCAGCCTGCTGAGCTGGTGATGGCTGACATAGTGCTGCTCTCGTGGTGGGGTGCACAGCAGGGTGGGGGTGATGGGACACGTGGGGGGTCCCACAGCCAGTGGTCTGTGCTCGGGGTGATGAGCTGAAGGGCAGAGGAGCAGGGCTGGTGTGGGAACAGCTCTCAGGAGAGGGCTGGTGTGAGGGTGACTCTTGGCTGCTCAGACCCTGTTTAGGTCTCCCAGAGGCCCCGTCCCTGCTCAGTCTTGCTGTAGAACTGGCTCATCCCACTGCCCTCCCTGTGTGTAGGCACATCTCAGTGCCTCATTCCTTGTGCCTCTTCAGGCTGAGGGGATTTGCACATTATTTGACTTGAAATGTGTCTTACTTTAACGTGCAGTCATATGCTGTGAAGGTCAGAGCCCTGCCTTGAGCTTGGCCTAACAGGTGAAAAGCTGTGATAAAAAAAATCCAGGGTTGGAAAGCTTTTCCACTCCCTCTGTCTGTGCAGGTGGTATGCAGAGTGCTGGGCAGGAGCTGGAGGAAAGCTAAATTTTATTTTGTTATTTATTTATTTTATTTTTTATCCTTTTCTTTCTGTTCTCCTATTAGAATAATCTGTTATTAATAGATACTTTAAGAGATAGTGATAATAGATAATATTAATAGATTATAATCCTATTAGAATAATTAGAATTATTCTGCATAAAACACAATCTTCATAAACATCATCTTCCTTTACTCTCAGAAGTTAGTTTCTGCTTTGAATTTATTGGAAGGAATTGTGAGGAAATGTGGAGCAGTGTTTTTGTGATGTCTAACAGACGTTTCTTTACCATGTGCAAATGGAAATTCATTACAAACATGATGCAACAACAAAGGATGCAAATGTATGGCCACAGTAAATGGCAAATCAGTTCAGCACAGAGAAGCATGGTGTATTTGGTGAGAACTGCAGCGGTGATGTGTCTGCACACATCTGATGGGAACCACATTAATTCGTTGCACAGGGGGTTCATTACTATATTTTGGTAAAGGTGCTGCTCTGAGTCATAACCGAGGGATTCCTGCCCAAACCTGCTCCATCCTCACTGCAAACAGGAGCACAGGGCGGGGCCCGAGCGGCAGCAGGTGGCGAGAGAGGGTAATCTGGTTTGGAAATGCTGGGAAAGATGCTGAACACTGGTTTGGGGTTACAGTTTAAAGTGTAACTTCCATGGATCTGGAGACTCCCATCCTGCTCCATCAGGCTGGACATGTCCCAGCACAGGACACAGAGCCTTTGTGTTCAGCTGGCTTGATCCATACAGGAGAGCAAAAGGGGAGATGCTGTTAAGGTTTGCCTCGTTCCTGTCTGTAAAGCACTTTAAATTCTCCACAGGTCCATTTGGAATTGTGTGCTGCAGGTCCATGGTACCACCCACAGCCCCTGAGAGAGCTGCTCTCTCATGGTCAGTGTCTGCTCTGTGAGACCTCTGAGCCAGACCCTGGTGCTCTGCCCTGTGGGGGGCTTTGGTAGGTCCCCACACTCTGTCTCTGTGATGCCATGGTTGGGAAGGTCGTTGCCTATTTGGGTTTTTTCTTTAAATCAGCACATGAACTGCTCTTGTAACATCGCTACATCCAAAACTGCCGGTTGGAGTTTTGAGGTTGTTTTTCAAGAGGTGTTTTTTTTCTCTGTCCCTTTTAACCTTCTCTGGTTTTGCAAATTAAAAGAAGCTTTCCCACCAGATTCAATTTCTATTTCAAATAAGTAGCGTTTATGTCGGGGAAAAACTCTTCAAACTGCTCAGGAATTGAGCAGTAAATCAATGGCAGAACCAGTTAGCGATGCTGAGAAACTGAAATAGTCATGGATTGATTGGAAGGTTTTGGGGAAGACACACAAATGGAAACCATACCTTTTGGGTTCAAATCTCGGGACATTTGTCTCTGAGAAGCTGGTTCTGCCTGGATCTTTCTGGATTTTCGTGGATCCTTTCTGGACTGGCTCAAGCATGGACAGGCCCTCTCAAGAAGACATTGGTACATTGTACTCTGACACTCTCCAGTTCAGTGGCTATTTAAGCCCAGTCCAGATTTTCAGCACCAGATAAAGTCCCACTGACAGCTTGTCTCCATCCCTGACATGAAACATTCATTGCCATGAAACAGGTAGGAACATTCCTGGTTTTAGGTGAAAGCTTATTCATGAGTAATATATTTATGTAGAAACAGCATGTGGAAAGCAGCTGTTGGGTGCTCTGAGTGACAGCTTCCAGCCTCAAGAGAACTAAGTATTTGGGTCTGAAGCTCTATGAGGAGACACATCGTTGGAAATTGGGAGTAAATGAAGCGTTAAGAAGGAATCAGTTGTTGGGCATGGAGCTGCACCAGTGAGGCTGTGCTCGGGGCAGCGGCAGCTCTTTTTCTCTTCCTTCCTGTCCCTTTTTTGGCTCTACCTGCAGCCCTTGCAGGCAATGAGAGGGGAGCAGTGACACAGGGATCTGAGTCTCCATTCCGACGACTCTTGGTGCCACGTGTAGGTTTCCCAGTCGAGAAAGCACCGCAATGTATCGTAAGTATTTTTAGGGTAAAAGGACCATTGAGCAAAGATGAACCATTCTGGAGTGTTAACGCGAGACGAAAAGGCATCGTTATCCAGCAAGCACCAAACAGTGCTGCTTGCTGTCGGCAGCAACCTGTTATTTGAGTTTATTTGTTTTTGTTAAATGAGGGGTACATTTCCATGCAGTACATTTAAAAAGTGTTAACCCGAGCAATGGGATCTATTTCAGGGACTCAGGGGCCATTACCTTGGTTGCCTGTCTCATTAGCACCTCCTGCTCATCACTCCATCCTTTTTCATTCTGAAGCTCCTTTGGAGGGGTTGACACCCCATATTTGTAGTTCAGGCAGCAACAGCAACACGGTTTCCTTTAAGTGCCTCACTTAGGAGCAGGATATGGAAACGATCCAATTAATCATCTACGATTTCTTGCTAGCACATTAGAACGAGATCACAGTGTTCATGCAAAGGAAATACTTTTCAAGGCCATGCTTAATTTTTTTGAATAGTCTCATTGCTGTCACATGCTGACCCTCCTGTACCTGGTGCTTCATGCTCAGGTTTCTCCTGTTCCTAGTCCCATACCTCAGTTAATCCTTCTTCCCTGCATGAGCCCTGAAATGCCATCTCCTGTGCTGGCTCAACGTGTCTGGTTTGTGATTAATCTGCCTCATGCCTGAGCTCTGAACCCATTTAAACAGCCTCAGCAGCCGGAGACTTCCTATGAGGTTTTCCATTTTCTTTTCTTATTTACTGTAGAAAATTGCTGATGGAAGAAAAAAAAAAGTTACCCTTTGGCTCATTGCCCACAGCTTGAAGGGATAGCTGAGGTCCATCTGGCTGAGACAGGAAGGCAGAAACAAGAAGGGAAAGATGAGAGTGAGAACATCTGGATGTTGGTCCCAAGGTATCCCTGTTAGCAGACAGAAGGACTGAAATACAGAACCCACCACATCAAGACATCCTAGTGCATGTGACCCCTTGCTGAAAAAGAGGAATGGAAGGAGGGGAAGGAGGATAAGAAGGGATTCTATTGCATTCTGTAGAATAATAACTAATGTTAAGGTTATCACCCAGTGACTTGGTCCAGCAACTTTGTGTCTCCTCTGGAGTCAGGGAATGCTGGAGCAGTTTTCAGTCCTGCTCAGCCTGTCCCAGTGACCTTGGCAAGGCTCTTCACGTGACTTTGCTCTTATCCTAAAATCAGCAAGGTTGGAAAAGACCTGCATGATTAATGAGTCCAACCATCCCACAACCATCCTCTTCACTTGTGAAAGGCCAGGACCACCTTGCTGCCCTTTCTGTGGGCGGTGCTTGGGAGGTGCAGGTGCTCACACACACACCCCAGTGCAATGATCTTATATAGAAGTTTTCTGCACTGAAACACTTGGAGGTGACTTAAAAAGCAAATACATAATGTTTTTATGGCTGGATGTGTTTATCACCATGTCTCAGCAGTATCTCATGACGTGAGGAACAGTTATAAAAGCACTGAGCTTATTTGACAGTAAATGTTTTGTGGCCATTCTCTATTTTTTTTCCCTTGTATTTTAAACTGCTGAGCTGTGTCATCAGTATTTATGAGCATCCAAACCCAGCACAGTGCACAGAGCTGTGCCAGTGAGGAGGGAGGAGATGGCGCTTGCCCAGGAGTGGGATCTGGAAGGGGTGTGAGGGCACAGAGGGGGTGTGGGGTCTGGAAGGTATGCAGGGGTCCAGAGGGAGCACAGGGCAGGGGCTGCTTGGTGCTGCTCAGGCCATCCCAGCTGATTCCACATTCCATGGCAGAATTCCACCTGGATGCCCCATGAGAAGGAAGGCTGCAGGATCAGGTGCAACAGAGCAGCTAACTTTCAAACACTAAGTTTTCAGGGGGGCAGGACTGAGTGGATTGCCTTGGAATCCAATTCTGTTATAGAAGAGCAGCGTTTGTGAGGAGCTTTAACCCGGGTCCCTCCATGCACAGGCTCTGAGCAGCACCAGAGCAGTGTCTCATGGGGTACAAGGGAGCAGTAAGTTTGATATTGATGCTGAGCAAAATATAATATCTGTTGCCTTTTCCACTGTGTAGGAAGGTCCTTACTGCATGATAATATGCTGCCAACTCTGAATAATTCAAGTAGCCAAAGGCACTTCTAGATACAGGTGTGTGTGCTTCAGACTTGCACCCCTTCCTGAGATCCCCTTCCTCAGTCCTGGTACCCCTCAAACCTTCTCCTACCTTCATGAGGATGTGGTGCACAGCTATTAAATGATGAAGCTTTGCCTCCCTCAGCCTGTGATTAATTAGCTGTTCTTTTACTCCAGAGAGCCAATTAAAAGAGAAGCCCATGCAATCCTACAAAAGAGCATAAAAGTAAACATGGGAGACTTGTCACGAGCTGCTCCCGCTCTGTGTCACCACGCACTGGGCTTGGCTGCTCCTGCTAGCTGAGAGTAATTGAACCAGGTGCTGTATTAATATTTATAAGTTCTCACTAACCCACAACGTGATCTCCTCCTGGAAATGCTGCATGTGGAGCACTTTCTGTGACCGGCTCTCGAGTGCCCTCCACCCTTCTCTGCTCCTGGCACATGGTATGCACATTGCCAATGGAATTTCATGTTACTCATAACTTGCTTTTTATATCTCAAAGTGTCTGAAGAGGGATATCAATGGCCCTTTTCTCCTCAAGTCGGGCTAGGGAGGGCTGCTCTCTTAAAAGGAAACTCTACTCAAACAATCTTAATAATAATAGATAATGTTACAATAATATTATGTTAATTATCATTAATAATACAATAATAAACACTGTCAAGTGACTTAGAGGACACCCTGCATCCAGCACAGGCTTGTTGTGCTGTCTGTGGGATTCGGCTCTGATGGTGCCAGGAGGGAGACAACAGTGTTGTCGCGGTGTATTTCTACTGTTCTTGGGTTTTCCATGAGTGACCTCACTGGGGAGCATTTCTGACTGAACACAGCCAGGAACAAAAGCCTCCATGGGAGCCTCATGCTCGGCACGGCCGCAGCTGCCGCTCCACGTCGGTGTCACCGCCTGTAAGCGCTTGCCAGTCCCGTTCCTGGCCATTGGCTGCCTCTGAGCTGTGTAATTGAGACTGAGAGCTTTGTGTGCACACACGAGACGCTGCCTCCTGTCCTCGCCCTCCCCCAGACCCTCTGGCACGTGTCCTGCTGGCACATGTTGTGTCCCTGGCGGTGGCTGTGGCCGCCTCATCACGTCCCTTGTCTGTTGGCAGTGGCGTCACAGGTTATTTCACAGTGGGGTTGGATGGGCATAAGGACAGGAGGATAATGAAAGGTGAATATTGTAATGGCTTTGCACATCAATTCGTACCAAATTCCGTGAGGAATGATGCATAACTGTAGGAATAGGTTGCAATAACCCAGGCGCTCATTTAGCAGGAAACAGTAGCGTGAGTATGAACCCCGTGACCCTTTTCCTCTGAAATGTCAGTGATCCAAGTATTTTTATTGCTTTTTTTCTGCTGGCAGACTCTGAAGCCAAAGGAACCACTGTGAAGTCTCATCTGACCTCTTGAGAACACAGGGACAAAATACTCTTCAGTCAAACCCACTATGAACTGAATGATGTGCTGCAGGACACAGGATCTAACGGGGGCTCCTCTACCACCCTGGAGCACCAGGAAACACTGTGGAATGGGAACATGGATTGTTTTTTCATTGACAGTTTCAGCAAACAAATAGATTAGAATCTGACCTCTGGGGACGGAGGGACAAGAATATGAGAAAGCATCCACTGAGAGGCTCGAAGAGTAGCACAGGTGTGTGACAGTGTCTTACCTTTGGCATATTTTGAGGTGTTTTACAGTTTATTATTTTGTGGCAGTAGGATTTGAGTGTCACACAGGTGTGGCTGCAGCTTACCCCATGCCATGCTGCCTTCTGGTCAGCCAGGTACCAGCAAATAGAGAGAAAACAACAGAGTTAGCAAAACAGTGGTTTCCAAGTGGTTGCTCAGGATTCTAAATAATTAGGTCTAGGAATTACAGCAGGGAATGGCATGCCAAAGTGCCTTGGAAGAGCTGGGCAAGACAGGAAAAATCTATTGATCTAACCCTGAAGGGTGAGGCTTCCCACACCAGCCTTCTGCTTAAAGACCTTGCTCAAACCAGTAGACAGGAGGGAGTGGTGTTGATGGTGAGGTCTTATTGGTTCTACTTTCCAGGAAAGGTACCCTTTGGACAAAGGGAGAATTCTGCATGGAAATGCTCAGAGAAGTGAATGCAAGAGAACAAAGGCATGAATTGAGCTAAACTGGCACTAAGCCTTATTTTGACTCTCCTAAATTGAACCAAAGTCCCTTTGGTTCTGAAATAATTTTAAAGGTTTAATGATTCAGTTAATTGTTTGGCCTGATTGATAATGCACAATTAGTTGGGAATTTAAACTCCACGGATCTCAGATATTTTTTTGGTGAGACATTTTGTTTTAGTTCTTTTTACATCTGGAATCATCACCCGGATGCAGGGATACTGAGAGCCAGGGGGAAATCATCCTGCTCGAGATTGCGGTAGAGTAAAAAAAATTTAAAATCCATATTGATTCTATACTTTCTTATTGCTCTGAGCTATGGAGGATACTGAGGGGATGGGCAGCTGGAGGGGTCCCGCACCCACTGTCAGGGGTGTTGTGTGAGAGTGGGGTGGGTCAGGGCAATCCTGACTGTTTTAATCTTGGAGAGGTATTTGCTTATCCTCTGGGAGTATTGTGCTCAAGGGAGCACAGACTTCACCTGCTCTTTGTTTGGTCTTCCTGGCTTTTGCCTTGTCCTTGCCCTCCTTGTCCTTGCACCAGCTCAGATCAAACACACCAGAATGTTCTTTGGATTGCAATGAACTTGTCTTTTCTCCCATGGATGTCCACTGGCAGTAATAGTCAGAAGGTTTCTTCCTACATAAAACCAAAGTCCAGGTGAGGACATTTGTTCTGTCTGTGTGGGGATAAACCAGGAGAGCCCGAGCTCTGTCACCAGCCCCATCCTGGCAGATCTCACCAGCTTCCCATCTGCAGCAGAGACCAGCAGCATCCTGCTCTATGTGGGCAGCGTGAGCCAGGGAGACGTTTCCCAGCATGGAGAGAGCAATTCTCTTCCTTTCTCAGGCAGTGTTTTAAGTATTAGCAACCATGGAAACTGGGATAGCGATGCAACCCGTGCGCTGTGCCTTCGGCTTGACACAATTATCTTTGCAGAACAGTCGTGTTAAAAATAAACACAACATGCACCAGATTCCTCAGCCACCTCTCTCTGTGCTCTGCAGACCTGCCCGAGGGTTGGTGCTTGGATGAGGCTGGGAAATGAGTTGGTGATGATGGCACATCTATAATTATTATGGCCATATATTGCCTTGCTAAAACACCTGGAATCAATGTTTACTCTGATAGCTCTGGGCCTAGATCAGTGCATCAACCATTGGCAGCAGAGACCACCTGGGATAGCAAGGATTTCACGTTGGAAATACTAGATGAGATCAGCTGAGAGCAGTGGTCAGAGCCCCAAGCCTGCCAGAGTTCAAGAAGTGTTTGGACACTGCTGTCAGGCACACTGTGGGATTGTTGAAGCTGTTCTATGTGGGGCCAGGAGTTGGACTTGATGATCCTCAGGGGTGTCTTTCCACTCAGGATATTCTGTGATTCTGTGAGGGTGCACAGGTTGTAAGCTGTGTCCTGAAATAATTGCTAGAAACAAGTTTAACAAGAAAAAAGATTTGGATACTTCATTTTGTCAACAAACATACTGTGATTTAAGACTCAGAATAGTTTGGATTTGACATCTCTGCCTCAGGTCAGTTTATACTCTACGAGGGATGGCAGAATGTGGGGGGAAATTGCTATCAAAGGGGTCTTGTTTGACATCAGACATTCCACAGGAGTTTGTGCATTTCGGACTGCCCGGTGCTCACACTCAGTGCTGGGCATGCAGTGTAAGCCCCATGTGATTTTCTCCAGTGTAACATTGTGCTGAATTCCTCATCCACCTCCAGCAGATGAGCAGGATTGAAAAGAGCCCCATTAGATGCTCCTCCAGGTATGTTTGCAAGCTCAGCACATTGGGCTACTGAGCTCTGCCAGGATCAGACCACTGAGAAACTCACAGTGGAAAATACCACAGAGCACAGACTAACACAGCCCAAAATGTTCCTGGAGCACCACGGTCTCAGTGCCAGATGCACAGCAGTTCCCAGGGGTGAGCTCAGCCCAGCTGGCTGCATCAGGACAGGGGGAATAAGCTGCCCAGGTAGGTGGTGGTGTCACCATCCCTGGAGGTGTTCAAGGAACAACTGCACTCAGTGCTCTGGGCTGGGTGACAAGGTGGGGATTGGTCCATAGGTTGACATGATCATCTTGGAGGTCTTTTCTAACCTAATGATCCTATAATTCTGCGGGGACTACCCTGTGTACTACATTGTTCTTGTCAGAGAAGCAATTCAAACATCAAGCAATTCAATCATCAAGGAAAAGCATGTGGAAAAAGGGAAGAAAATCTGAGTACGGGAAGTATAAATTTCTCCCCCCCTTGTCTTTTTGAGTGAAGGTTGTGGAAATCAAGGGAAGTCTTAGATGGCAGGCACTTAACCACTAAAGATTTTTGCAAGAGTCATTTCTACAAATGTCTTACAGCCCATCTATAGATCTGGAGTCTGTGCTTCTAATGGACTGACAAATGTACACTAACCCCAGATGACTGTTGCTTCATTGCTTGGCTATCCAGATAAGAGGAATGCTTTCTTTTGATTGAGATCTTAAATCAATTGTTCCTTTACCCAGTGGCTGGTGGTTATTATCCAAAGAGAAGATAAAGTTCAGATGGTAAATTGTTAATATTGTAAGAAAAATGTCTGTTGTGTCCTGCTTAAAGTTTCCTGTCTAGATGAAATACATTCTCCTATAATATTTAGGATTGTGTGTAATCCATCAGAGCCCACACTGAATCAGTGGCTGTATTTGCTTGTTCTGGCTCTACACTCTCAGGTTTTGCTGTGTAGTTGTGTGAAATCTGCCTGCACGAAGCATCCAACAGCTTTGGGGAGCAGAGCTGAGGCCTCCAGGGCTCTCTGGCTGGGCTGGGTGTCCCCTGGGTGAGGTATGAGTTGCTGGGAAGCTGGGGAAGACCCTTCCACAGTAATGGGAAAGCAGTGAGCTGTGCCACAGCAGATCCCCTTGTCCTGCCCCAGAATATCAGGAAATGTGCTGCTGCCAGCATGGAGATGGAAAAAATCCTGAAGGGGTTACTTGCTTCACTCCTGCCTGTCCCTGCCATGCCACCCCCACTGGTGACACATGGAGGGAGAAGGGAGCAGGGGCTGCAGGTGCAGGTGTGGGATGGAGCATCCTGAGCTGTTCCATCTCCTGGGTCATGTCAGTTTGGCAGCACCAAGCACACTCCAGGCAGGTGAACAGCCCTGGTGTGATCCTGGGCATTCACACCCCTTTCCTACAGCCCCTCCCAGTGTCAGGCTCTTTGCCATGTTGTGCTGTCTGTGGTGGCCCCTGGACCACCATTTGCTCTTGAGCCACCAGCACTTTGAAAGGGGGAGGGGGTCCTTCAAATGCTTCCTGGGATTATTCATTCATTATTCATTGCCTTTTCAAGTTCCATGACTACAGTAACAGATGAAAACCATTTGGATGTTCTTCCTCTATATCATTGTTACCACAGATACAGACTTTCAAGCACTCAAAACACATCATCTCACATTTGCTTCCCAAATGAGCACCGACTGTAATTCCTCATCTACTCATCTCTGATTTAGTTGGGGTACTAATATTTCACACCCATTTGCTGTTGAATTTTCACCTCTTGTCATTGAGAGAAATAGTTCTGTTATTTTCTAGTGGTGACTCATGTTGTACCTTATGAACTTTACTGACTCTTAGGGTCACTCTCACTGACAAATTGCTGTAGGCTGCCACAGTAATTATTTGTCCTTAGGAAGAGGCATATCATTTATTGAAGGTATCCTAAGAATAAACCTCTCTGAGCATTAAAATGTCTGGGCTATCACTGGAAGATTAAATACTTACCCTTTTGACCAGTTCATGCCTGTCTTTGAGAAGCAGAGATCTAGAAAAACGTTCTAAAATTGACTCCATGAAAGCTGTTAGAGAAGGTGTATAATTAACATGAATGCATATAATTAATTCTGATACGTTCTTATTTTCATTTCATTTTTGTGTATCAGATCTGACAGTGATCACCAAGGAAACTAAAATATGCTGGTTCTTCACATCGCGAGCAAAGCTGAGTTAGATCCTCGTGGTTCAGTGTTCTTCACTTGAGGCAAGGACAAGCAGCATCAGGTGTTCCCAGGTAGTGGCTCTTCTGGTTGTTTCTCTCTTGGGTTTTGAGCCATCTCAAGCTGCCACTGTGATTTCTGACACCGTTGTTGAAAGGTGACTTCCAGCACCACCAACCTGGGACTGAAGGAGGCAGAGCAGGAATCCCAGTGTCTTTTCCTGGCCAAGAGACTGGTACAGGTAACAACAGTACCCAAATCCAGGGCTCTGCTGCTGCTGCTGGTATCTTTAGTGCTGCCCCAGCAAATGTGCTCAGAAGTTGGTAGCTGAACTGTACTTGTGCTCCCACATGCTCAGCCTGAGCACACACAAGTTTGGCTGTTGGGAAATACAAGGGGAACACCCTGAATCTAAAACGTGTTCACTAAGAGAAGAGCTCAGTGAAGTAGAGGAAATCCTAGTTACATCAGAATCAATAGGAAAACTGAAGTAAAACTCACAAACTGGCATTTGGCCCCAAATTTGGTAAGGGAGCAACAAAGAGTGAAGAAACTGTGCCTTGGGAGACCCCACTTACTGCAGCCACGGAGCCCAACCCCACAGAGGGTGGACCCTTCTACTTCTGTGCCTCTGTTGGTTCAGAGTCACAGACCTGACACCAAACACAGTCCCAGTTCCCACACTGCCCTCTCAAACCTGTTTTATTTCCCATCTCCTTAACCCAGATTTGTGGCGGTGTCAGCTGCTGCTGCTGTGACAGATGCTGAGAGAGGCTGGCAATATTTTTGGTGTGAAAAGCGGTACTTCTTTGCTGACAAGCTGTTAAAGAAAAGATTTACTGTTATGGGGCTGTTTCCCCTCTGGGTCATTTTCGAGAGGGAAAAACTTTGGCTCTGTCAGTTGAGGACGTGCAGGGGCACAGAACCAGGGGACACACAGACACCAGAGCCCTTGGGGAAGGACAGTGTACCATGTCCTCACACAAGGAATTCAGAGCAGTGGTTTGTCCTGAAATGAAGATCTGTTCACTTCAAGTTCCTTTTTGGTTTTCCTGAACTGATGAGAGTCTATTCTAGGTCTTGTTCTGCCTGAGAGGTGAAGAGGCGGTTGTGAGTAGGTCCAAGAAAGGCAGAGCAGGAGTGAGCACAACCAGCTCAGGTGGGGCACAGCTTGTTTCTCTTCATCCTCCTCCTCCTCCCAGCCTGTGGAGTGAAGCAGCTGGAAATGCTCTCCCCATCAGCCTCTGTGGCCTCTGGTGCTGTGACATGTAAGCAGAGGTGCTCTGGGGCTTGCTCAGGGATTGGTACCCAACTGGTGGGATGGAAGGGGGATGCAGGGGATGTCCTGCTGCTCCAGGCACAGAGGGAACAGGCACAGGCCAGCACCACATGCTCCCTCTCCTGACAGTCCTGGCCCTTCCTGGGGCAAGTGCTCTAGTCTGGGATGGGTCAAACATATACATCATTCTGTTGAAGTTCAAGGGATCTCGAGTGTATCCACACTTGCATCTTTTCTACATTGTCGCTGTCACGAGCGGTTTCTTCAAGTTCCCTCCAGCTGAGACAGAGCAGCACCACTCTAGGACTCATTTTTCCTTCCCAGCTCTGCTGATGGCTGTGTACCCATGGCTGTCACTGTCCAGCAGCCTCTGCCTGGGTTCTCCTCATTTGTCTTCCACAGGAGCACAGGGTGACTGTTCCCACCGCTCTCACTGATGTGATGGACGGCGTGTGATTAATGTGTGGCCAGAGTGAGCCTGGGAGTAAGTGCCACTCCATGGGAATTGGTATGATGTCCTATTCCATGCTACCTCCTCCATGCAGTCTTTTCTTTTAGTAGAGCTCATCCTGCACAGTCTGTGCTTTTCCTGCTTTGGAAATAACTAAATGACAGTTGTCAATCCAGGCCATCTCCTCGGCATTGAATAAGTGGCTTTTTTCTTCAAAGACACTCTGGGTATTTGGAATGATTTTTTGGACTCTTAACAGAATTCACAGAGCTCCAATAACAGCTTTGTAAATATTCACCTACAATGTGTTCCCCCATCTACCGCATTCCTAATTTCTTTTCTATTGACAGGGATCAACAGTGGCTTTATGAGGAAACAGATAAATGTGTATCCAGCTAACGAGGGGTAAATGGCTCTTCAAAACAAGTTAGCCTCACAAATTTCCACTTGTTTCTGCCTTTTTTTTATTTTTTTCACTAAATATTCAGCTTTGCATGTTATCCCCCTCACCTTGAATGTATCTGAACTCTCCAACCTCTCTTCTATGTGCTTTCAGTGTTTTGCAATGTCAGATGTTGCTCACAGCTGTAAGAGAAATTATCTTTTATACTTCTTTAAAGGAAAAGCAATTTAGAGCATTTACATCTGCAGAAACAGTAGCTCCTCGAGGAGCCCAGCACCCAAGGGGGGTTTGTTTTTGTGCACTATTGGGTGATATCAAAGGCAGCATTGGGGTAGTTAATGATTCCCTCTTCATGGCAGCCTTTAAATTTTTGTGTAGTGCTTTTATTATTCACACCAATCTGTCTTTCAGATCATCTTCCATAGACACTCCAGATTAAATTTTCGTCATTATCATGATAGAACTGGATGAATAAGTGGCACATCTGTTCATGAAGTGCTTTATTATCTGTTCTGATGAGGTTTTGGATGAATAGCAGGATGACTTAAATATGGAGCAAAGAAGCGCATTCAGGTTTATGCATAGTCTTAAATTCATGACCAGTAGTGCTAACTCAAGGCATCTGATTTTATACAGAAGAGGTAATTATTAATTAGTGATATGGGCCAATCTATCATGAGGGCCAACTTAATGAAGGGACAAGATAAGAGAGAGTAAACCTGCCTGTGAAACCGCACTAATGAAGCCCCACACATTGTTAAACTGGATCTTGTTCCATCACTGCAAAGGAAAACTCCATAAATATTTTATCAACATACCATTCTGGCCATGTAAAATCAAACTGCACCAATAAATCTATTTATCCAGAAGTTATTTTCTAATCTCTTACAGCTGCATCACTTACAAAGGAGGGTGCTGATCATTTGTCTGTCAAAGAGACAAAAGGGCTGAATTTTCCACACCCGGGTAGTAGTGGAGGCTTTCCATGAACACTCCCAAACTGCAAAGCACAAATGATCCACTTCACCTTCAGGGCTGGTTGTCTCACAAGGGGACAGAGCCCTCAGAGGCAGCCCAGGATAGACACAGCAGCCAAGGTGTTCCAGCTGCAGGTTCAGGTTCCCTTTTAAGGGGATATTTTTCTCTTCCACACACCAAACCTTGTTTGAAGCCCCGAGGAAGGTGCCCCAGGCCCAGTAAAAGAATTCTGCTCCACTTGGGTGCTCTGAACAGTTTCATTCCCAAGATCACAGAATCCCAGAATAGTTTGGGTTGCAGGGACCTTAAAACTCACCTCATTCCACTTCCCTGCCATAGGCAGAGACACCTTCCACTACCCCAGGTTGGTCCAGGCCCCGTCCAACCTGCCCTTGGACACTTCCAGGGATGAGACATCCACAGATTCTCTGGGCAACCTGTGCCAGGGGCTCACCACCCTCACAGGGAAGAATTTCTTCCCAATATCTGTTCCAACCCTGTCCTCTGTCAGTGGGAAGCCATTCCCCCTTGTCCTGTCACATCAGGCCCTTGTCCAAGGTCCCTCTCCACCTCTCTTTTAGGTCCCTTCAACATTATATGATGAGGTACTTTATTGACCACCTGCAGATGAGGTAAAACAAAGCATCAGATTCCTGTATTTTCTTGAAATCTTTGAGGATATAAAATATGAACTTGTGTCAGAGGGAGGAGTTGCAAATTGAGCTCCAAGTGACAAATCCCTGGAGAGCAGGGGCTGTCAGGGGGTACAAGGTTATAGGAACAATCAATGAAATTGCAGCCTTGTACCACAGGGTTGTTCATCCATGGTTATGGAAATAAAGTACCATCAAAACTGCTGCAAAAACTGGAGGGTTACAGGATGCCCAATTTGGGGACATGACAGCAACACTCAATCACAGTATTCTGACAGGTTCTGTTTACAGAAAATAAAGATCACAAACTTCTACTGTTGTTGCCTGGATAACAGGATAACTGTTAAGGTTATTTGTCAGCTGTTATGGGAGAACAAATCTGAGATACTGTACAGTGCCTCAGAAAGCTGAAATCCCTGGGGCAGCACCGGTGATATGGCAAACTCCAGGATTCTCATTATTCTTGTGGCCTCTACCAAGCAAAGTGCCCATCAGGTGAGTGATTCTTGTGGAGTTTACTGGGAATTTTACACAGGAGGAGAGCACAACAACGAGCGGGTACAAGATGGGGTCTGAGCTGCAGGCACCACATGATGCCGGAGTTTTCATTTAATAGAGAAAAAAATGCTCATCTAATCCACTTTGATGGTCTTTCACTGTCTAGAGCTTTGTGGAAACATTTAACTTCCATCTGAAAATACATAAGGAAAGTTAATGTAATATATCACTTAAAGAGCAGGTCATTATATGCTCAACTCTCTGCCTTATTAAGGCATTAAGAGCTTAATTTCGGGCTTGAACTGGGATCTGGGAGAGCAGAGCTGTTCCCAGCCTCCCGGTTCAGGCTTGCAGAATCTTGCAATTAAAAAATACCTGTATCTCATTAAATAATATTAATTGAATAATGGCACTTTCAAAAACAATGCAGAAAATATAGTTTGCCCCAAATTGTACTCACACCACTCTGTTGCTTACAGGTTTTTGAGAGGTTTTCTTTTCTTATCGATTTCCCAGATTTTACAAAATATCTTTACTATGGCTTTCCTGCAGAGGTAGGATTCAAACCTAAATTGATGTTGTAGGAATTTTAAGTATTTAAAAAAAGTTCTGTACAGCTCAGCTTTAGACCATTGTTTTTGAGATCTGCCACAGTGGCAGATACCACATGGAACATTTTTGTCTCCTTCTGAAGATAGTATCAATCACGTCTGTTCCTGACAAGCCCTGAGGAGAAGAACATTTATCAGTACCTATTAGAACAGTCTAAAAAAAAATTCTAGAAATGACATTTCCTAGTGAGGGTATGATCTGGTTGGAAAATAGCAGAAGCTTGATGCTTTCCCTCAAAAATTCTGTGCTGCCTCCTTATATAGCTGCTGTCATCACACCCTCCCCACACCTCATTCCTCTTATTTCAGGAGATCCTTTTTATATATTTTCACGTCAATCCCATGGGGGAAGATTCCAAAATGGGAGTGAGCAGGAGGCCAGACCAGGTTCAGTCAGCCCAAAAATCTCCACAAAGTGCTGAGCCTACAACTTTCTGTTGGCTCCTGCCCTTCAGTCCCCAAACTAAGCAACGTCTGCTGCAGGGATTTGAGAGAAGAGTGAGGGTGGTGAGGCCCTGGCACAGGCTGCCCAGAGAAGCTGTGGATGCCCCATCCCTGGAAGTGTCCAAGGTGAAGTTGGATGGGGCTTGGAGCAACCTGGTCTAGTAGAAGGTGTCCCTGCCCATGGCAGGGAGTTGGAACTGGATGAGCTTTAAAACCATCCTGGGATTCTGTGGTTCTACAGCACAGTGAGAGACATCAACAGGCAACTTTTCCCTTTTCCTGCTCTTTCAGGGCCAGACCGAGCCAGGGGGTTCCTGCCCTAGCACTGGTGACGTTCTTCCTTCAGAAGTGAGCAGAGGTGTGGGCACTCTTCATCCATGGGCGTGTCCTCTCTCCAACGGACACTGTATCCCCCAAGAACTGTCCAGAACTTTATACACTTAAATTTGACACCACGTACCTTCAGCTGTAACAGTAAAATCAGTGGGACCATTAAAGCAGATTATACACTAATAATTATGCAAATATTCCTTCAGTGAAACTATAAAAATCTCATGAAGATTTAGTACATGGCTATTATGGGTTAGAGGAATACGTGGGAAATGAAAATGAAGATTGTCATTAACTTTAAGGAGTTAGGGGAATTTTTTTGCTATCATTTAAATACATGATATGGGACATCTTTGCAGGCTTAACCTAGAGGAGCTGATTAGTTATAATAGTACTAAAATACAGCTGCAGACTGGAAATTTGGTCTGCCTGGAGACATGGTCACTGGAAAAGAGAACTCTCCTGCTTTGTCCTTTTAGAAGGAACTTTAATACTGTGTTAGGGCATTTATAAAAAGCAGAATAACATTTGTATTCCTATCAGGTAGATCTAAAGGGAATATCCATCCTCCTGTTTCAAGGTATAGATCAGTGGTTGGAAGAAATTACGTAGGGGTTTGACCTCTCCAATGCCCTTGGATTCAGCTGTGGCTGGAGGAGCAGGAGCCTCATGTGGAGCAAAGAATCCACAAGCCAGAGTAGCAGGGTTTTCACTATGGTTGTGACTGTGAAATGATAAAATATTGAATGAAGAGACCACCCAAAGGAGAAAATTTAATTTACTGAAGTTGGGTTCAGCATCTTGGTCCTAACACAGCACTTTGCTCTCCATTAACTTCAAACCTCTGGAGGTGTAGACACCACAGTGACAGGAGGGTCTTCAGAGCTGATGGATCTATCCCAGTAGAAATAAGAGAAAAAAACCTAATTTTTTTGTTATGATTAATTCTTGCTTGGATACACTGAAGTCAGAAACGTAAGTGCATTTTACTGACCCTGATGTAGTGCCCAGCTCTGATCCAGCTTCTGCCTGCCCAGTGCCGTGCCTGAGGGAGTGAGGAGCCTGCAGCACCTTCAGGCAAGGGGCAAGGATGGGATAAGCAATGTGCTCCAGGATGATCTGGGTGGGTATCCAGGATGCTTGGCTGCTCATCCAGGATGTTTCTGCTGGCCATCCAGGATGCTTCAGCCCTCCACTTGCTCCAAGGAGATGAGCAGCAGAGGTAAGGATGCTACAGAGGTGACTGGGTGCATCCCTGACAGTTTAAAGCAGAGGAAAAGCTGTCACTGCTCTCCCCATCAGGTCCCCGTGGTACCACACGCAGCCGCAGCCACCGTTCCCTGATACTATTCCAGGGACAGGGAGAGGGAACTCTGCTTGCTCGTGTTTTGTTTGCTGGGGAGGCACATTGTACAGCCACAATTGAACTGCCAGTTTTGAGTTCTGCTTTGTTACCTGGATTTATTCCTTATTCACAGTGCTGGGAAAAACAAACATGTGACAGGGTAGAGATAAGTGCTAACACTGCACTGTGATGTGGGGCAGTACCAGTAGCACCAGCACAAGTAAGGGGCTGGGGAATGTTTTCTGGCCAGTGCAGTTCACCCTAGACACAAAGGGAGGTTTTATGTACAACACAAAGATGTGAGCAATTAAAATGTATGAAATTATGAGGGGAAGCCTTCAGCCTTTTGTGTTGACTAAAAGCTGCAAAATGTCTGAAGAGGCTGCTGAGGTGTGGAATGATTTCTGTAGATAATTAAATCAATATATTAGGTTTGTGGACAGCTGAAAGAGCTACATGGAAATGTAGTGACAACCTCTTACACCTATTTCTACCTGTCCATCTTTCCATCACACACACCAAAAGCACATCAGGAAAGCTCCATGGTTGTTCACAGGGCTTGTGATAAGACAGAAAGTATCTTATGGCCAAGGGAAGAAGGATTCAGATGTAATAGTTCTAATGAATAATTATAGATATTTTATATTATTATATTTTATATTAATAATGATATATTGTAGATCAAGAATTGTTCATTTGGGCTAATGATGAAAAAAAAACCCCACAGCTACATGAGTAGTGCCACTGATTTTAGCACTGGTAATATCACTAAACTATATACTATTCCCAACACATTATGTTAAAATTGCTCATATAAGATGTCTTTATTGGATTTAAAAAATAATTAGGGTAGTTTAATAACAATTTCAAGTAACAGAGGCAAGATCATAGAGAAAACAGAACCCACATTTTGGCTGAGTGTCCCTGAGCGCTGGCACCATCCAAGTGTACCAGAGAGGGGCCAGGCCAGAGTGAGGGCAGGTGGAACTTGGGGTTAATGTCTGGACTGAATGAAAAGGAAGAAAACTGTGGATTTCTCTTGGAGGTTCAGGCAAGGGCATCATTGGTGCTACATGAGTAGTGCCACCATCATCCACGTGGTACCCTTTACCAGTCACTGCTCATCTGCTGGATCTTATCTGCATTTTATATCAGCTCGTAACAAGGGAACTGGGAGTGGGACACAGTGATGCTGGATCAAGATATACTGAAATAACCCCAGCTCCGTGCAGAGGGGACATGGTGTCTCTTTGCTCCCGGAAGTCTATGGGGGGTGGCACAGTTCCTGGGGAAAGCAGTTCCCACAACCCGGCTCCCTTCCCGGCCCTCCCACCAGAGCAGCTGGGGAACGTCGCCTTTCCTGACAGCCCTTCTCCCCTGGGAAGCCCAGCCCTGCCTGGGTCACTGTCCCATTAGCACGAAGCTCTGATCCCCAGTGATGTGACTGCCTGGATTTCAGGGCTGTAGACGAGGTCTGGGATGTCAGAGCAAAGGCAGGAATAGCCCTGTTGCCTTCTGTTCCACAGCTCAGCAAATCCAGCTGCTAAAATACATTTATACTGAAGTGTGCTAGAGGATTTTTGACAGCCCAGTACTGTCTAAAGCTGGAAGGCTTCAGCAAAACCTTCCCAGGCAGTTCAAGGGGTTAAATTCCAAGCAGAGTGTCTGCCCAAATTCCTTTTGCTCTCCCAGCTCTATTTCATGGGTAAATGGCCGCTCACAGATATTGACTTGCCAGTTCAGTCAGCACTAAGTCTCGAAATCAGGAATTTTTTGCTCCAGTAAAGACTAAATAGAAAGTGCTAAAGGGTTTAGATGTGGCAGCCCAACACGGCACAGGCACACCTGACTGGGAATTTGGTAAGAGGAGGTACTTTTAGTACCTCCTGGCTGCTTTTGCTGGGATCCCTGGGGCAAAATAACACTAAGAGCTGTGCCTCATTTTCTCCTCCCATTAAATGGGCACAATAATAAAAATACATCTGGAAAGATGCAAAATTTATGCCATGGAGAGGATGTTTATAGTATTAATGGTTTTAGTGATTTTTTAACGAGTCTCTGATGAACCTATTTTTCTCAAGCTTTTCTTTGGGAGGCAGCTCATTAACATGCAGTGTAATTGCTGCAAGTTTTGTTTTTCTTGCTGTGCTTTAAAAATCCTGAGCATTTGGGGATAATTTTTCAGCCATTTGTGATATTTGTGTCATCACAGCCCTGTTTCATGACTCAGTATCGCACCAAGAGCCTGGTACAGCTCAGGGCTCACCCAGAGATGATGATGAGCACGTGGCTCTTCTTCCCATGGACCTCAGGGGACATTTGCTCATCCACTCCATTTAAATGGGTGATGGTCTCTGTTTGTGATGTGCTGGACAGGAGAGCCCAAGAGAGCTCTGCAGCTTCTCCTGTCACAGGTACTGTCTCTATACTCAAGTGTCCACGAGGGGCTCGGTCTGGGTCACACAGACGATGCCAAGTGCCTTTTTTTGTCTTTGGTTGATTTTTATTTATCAATAAAACAATACTACAAAACATGGGAAACATCTGCATTAAATACAGACCTGCTGATACTGTGCCAGTTTTTAACCTGCTGTATTTACAGAGCTCTCCCTACAGACACCTTGGCAGCAGTAGCATGGGGGCGGAGGCAGTACCAGTTCCTGGCTCTCGGCAGCAGCAACGGGAGAGAACAGTCAAGTGAGAAGTGAGTATCCGGTGCTCTCTGCCCTCACCTGACACCATCCCGTTGTCCCAGTTCCCTGCAGCAGGTTTTCTAGTTGCCCTGCCCCAGGACAGAAGGGAGAGGCTGGAGGATGCAGGGTTTGCGTCCCCGGCAGTGCTGTCCCATGCACATCCTGCCTGACAGTGGAGGGATCTTCTCTCCTGGATCCCTCCGAACAAGCTGCTGAGCTCCCAAAACCTCCTCTGGTTTTGGGGCTCAATAATAATTTAGTCCCATTCCTGTCAAGCCCAGAATGACCTGCAGGGTCACACCTCACCTGCCTGAGCATCGTGCTGGGTGCGAATCGCCCAGGTCAGGGAGCAGAAGGGGTGACACAGCGATTGACCACAGCCTTCCCCACCCCACACCTCCTCCAGAGATTAACCACAACCTTCCCACACCCCATGCCTCGTCCACAGACACCAGGTGCAGGGACAGCTTGTCATTTTGGGGGCTTGGGGGTTACCTCTGGGGAGGGGTGGCCTCTCCTCTGAAAAGGCTTTGGAAAGCAATGAGTTTGCTCTTCCCACCCCCTCTCACTCTTGTGGCTTATGACAGCACCTGGCATGGAGCAAGCCCAGCCCTAACCTGGTGCTGCCCACTCTGCTCCCAGACCGGAACGACTGTAACTCCAACAGCAAGAAAAGGAAAGACATGTGTGTGTGTGTGTATATATATATTTCTATATATAAGCTTCTTTAATTATATAGTTGTAAGGCAGATTAAAATAATTTTCTGGTATCACCTGATATCAAAGGGAATCTCTCCTATTTTCCATGCACATCATCCAGTGCTGCGTAGGGCAGGTAATTAAATTCTCAGTAATTATTGTGCAGGTGTTCTAACCCGAACACCCACTACTCTTTCACATCTGCCCTGACATGAAAAGAAGACAAGACAGTGCTCAGAAGTGCTCAGAATAGCAAAATTCAGCTTCCTGCCCTAGAATGAGTGTGGGAAGCAGCAGAGCTGAGCTTGGAACTGAGGGGTGTCCTGCTGGGGAGAAGACCTGCCACCCACACTGGGGGTCTCAGCTGCTCCCTGTGTGTTCTCTCCTGTATGGAGAGATAGAGTGTGAGACAGAACCCCAGCCAGGAGTAACAGAGATACAGAGCCCTGGATTTGCTCAGGAACAGCAGCAGAACTGTCTCCTCAGTTCACCCTGCCATCTACCCCAGCTCCTTGGCTCCAGACAAGGGGTGTTTAATCTGGGAGAAGTGCATTTGAGAGCTATCAGGGGCTTTAGGGACACTGGCCCAGCTGCAGGTGTGGCCCCGAGGCAGAAGGCAGGTGCCTCCTACAGAGTCCTCTGCCAGGATAGGGACTGTGCCAGGATCACCTGGCTCATGGTGCTGCCAGTGCCGGGCTGGTGCCGCAGGTATGCCCAGCGAGCAGCCGCCTCACCATCTGAGGAGATACAGCTTCCAACACACTTTGCCTTCCATATGCTTGTGCAGACACTGCAACATCCAAATCCCTGCTACAGGGAAGCACCATATGGGGGAAATGCTGCAAAGATGGATCTTTCACCTTTTCCCAGGAAAGGGCCATTGGAAAGGGCTTCCTCTGAACCACAGCCAAGTACCACAGATTAAAAATATTAATAAACCAAATCACCCCTGGATCCTCAGCACCACAAGTGAGCCATTATCTGGTTTTCTGGCTTTTTCATCCCAGCTTGCCTACAGCATTGCTTCCCAATTCCAGCTGTGTGGGTATGACTGGGAGCATTGGGAACTGGGCCATGTGGCAATGGCAGCAGGACAGAGCCCTCATTGCTCCCAGAAAGCTGTGCCGAAGAGAGGAAGATCATGGAATCACAGAATGGCCTGGGTGGGAAGGGACCTTAAAGCTCATCTCATTCTACCCCCTGCCATGGGCAAGGAACCTTCCACTAGACCAGGTTGCTCCAACCCCACCCAACCTGACCTGGAACACTTCCAGAAATGGGTCAAGGTACAGCAATAACCGCAAATTGTGAGTCTGCTGTTCCAAGAACAGCCATGCTGGGGCAGAACAGCTCCTTCCCACCTCCTTTTCCCCTTTTATCTTTGCAGCAGCTACTGCAGGAAGGTGAAGCCTTCACTGCTGGGCATCATTCCCCAGGGACCTGCCTGGGATGAATGACTGGGGACCAGTGCTAGAAAAAGCCACAGCTGGCTGCCTTTCCATGTCCCAAAGAGATATCCTGCCTTTCCCTCTATATCCTTCTCCTCTTGTCATGCCCTGCACCTTCTCCACTTGTGACTCAGCTGCTGGCTAGGATGAAGCCATCCCTTGCCAAGGCATTTTTAAAATGACAAGGATAAAGTATTTTTGGAAACCCTCTGGCAGGTAACCCCTGGTGCAGCAATGGCTTCTCCAGCTGCTGGGGCCAGGACTTTCAAATCACAGCATCACAAAATCTCTGTGTAAGACAGAGAGGGAGAAGAACTTTCCCCTGCGACCACTGAACTGTTATTTTCAGCCCAACCCAGAAATAAATGAGGAAAAATACCCACCACTTTCACAGGAGAATGATGCCCAGCTGGGAGGGAGGGAAGTGGTTACAATCCCTGTGGGCAAGAAAGCCTGGATGGATCTCTGGATGTATTCCTGTGTGTGTATGTGACAGTTGAATGATACCAACTTATTTATTCTTGTCTGTGCTCTTGCAGCATATATTCACTGCTTTATTTGAACGGCAAGACATAAATTGGCTGCAGTTTTCAGTCGCCCAGCACCCCAACACTGGTGCTGTGCTCCCTCCAGGGTCTGACACCCACCCTGCACATGGAGCAGCTCTTCACTCATCATCCCCTGAACCAAAGGCCAGCTCTGCTTCCAGCAGCAACACCAGAACAGAAGGCAGCAGCAACACCCTCACTTCCCACCTCCCAGCCTCTAAAAATGGCATTTTTAGCACTTGTACCACAGCGACCCGGAAGGTGCCATTGCATGAACGACCCCACACAGGTCACAGCTGTGCCTTCATTTTTTCCAAGATCTCTCTTTCCTGGTGTTCTTTGCACCAGGGAAATACAGCAGGCTAAAAGCTACAAGATTTTTTTTTTTTTTACATACCACAGTAGAAACAGTTACTGAGTTATATTTGTCAGAGTCACAGTAGTTTATGCATATTTGCTATTCACAGACTGCAGAATATTGCCAATAACCTCACTGGTGGGACTGACAACACGGATACATGCATTCAGGTGAGACCATTAGCAAGGATGTCTATACTGTATTAAGCACATTCAGTTTTTTAAACACCTTCCAGTAAAATCGATTCCTTTAAATTTGTAGTTAAAACTTTTTTTTTTTCCACAATTACGCACAAAAGAACCTGTAAACAGTTTGACATTACACTTATGTACAAGTGAACCACGTTGGAAAGTCGAGAGGTAATTCAGTGGGTGCCACTTAATCTACATCAATGTGCAACAGACTGACTCAGCCTCAGCGAAGTCATTAAGTGCTGTATGAGGTCCGAAAATGTAACGTAAGCAAGGCCCCGAGAGATCACAACATCACCAAACCCCCTCTGCACCCCGTGTTGGCTGGGACAATATTGCACTGGCAGCACCTGCTCCTCTGTACAACCCCAAATGCCTGGGGGGGACCTGGTCCTGCCACCTCCCTGGGGCTGGGGATGGCTGGAGGGGACCATAAAGGGACCCCAGGGAGGACATCATCCCCCTCAACTCCAACGCCCACCCGTTCAGCCAGCTGGGCCCTGCCACCCTCCTGCTTCACCTCAGTAAGTTTTGTCTGTGTAACTCTGAATTCTGCTTTTTCGTGTATGCTTTAGCACTGCTATAGTTTAAAATCTGCAATATCCTATTTATAAACAGATTTTTTAGCTAAGTGACATCAATGCCAAGAAAAATAAAGAATGTCTTTTTATAATATAAATAATTTAAAAGTGCTTTTTTTTTGCCTTTTTTTTTTTTTTTGTTCTTTTACTATTAATCTACAAAACCCCCTTGGGGCATAAACTATCCATAAGACTGGACAATTATTTTGTACCATGGTATACATGGGGCCTTATGCATATAGTACTCTGAAAGTCCATACTCGCAGTGGTGGGAAGGGTTTTAGGGAGGGTAAGGAGCTGGAAAGTTTCCTCCAGCCTTCCTAGGGCTGGGAGAGCAGACTGGGACATGGCTGAAGGGCTTGGTTATGTGATGGCCATTGCCAATAAACCCCAACCTTGTCTTCTCTTTCAGCCCACAATTTGAAAATGAAATTAATGAATGGACTCACCAAACCAGAATTAAACCCCCAAAATGTTCTCCAGAGTGCTGTGAAGCCTCTGGACAGTGTGTGCAGGTGGTAAAATAATTTGGTCCCCGTGGGTCTGTGTAAATTGACACATCCTCCCTGTGTCTCCCCCTGATGCTCTGAGTCCTGCTCAGACGTCTCAAGGTGTTTGGGCACATAACAAACCCCTTGGAAACTGGGAATTCTGCCTGTGAGAGGTGGAAGCTATCATGGGCACTGGGGCAGGCGTGACGTGGGTGGCTGCAACAGGAGCTGTGTCACCCACCCCATGGCACACGGGGGCAGGGGATGCTCACCACGCTCCCTCCTCAGCGCCCTAAGCTAAGCTTAAGCAAGACTATAGACCAGGCCATGAGATTCACAGACTGGCTGTGCCAGACCACCCCCAAACAACTGGACCTGTGCCACACAAGCAATGTGCATGGCTGTGAATGTTCTTACTCATCCTCAATGGGGCAAATGCCCATTTCTCTTAAGAAAAGGTGTTTTAGGGGAGTCTCAGTCCCACTGAAGTCAATGTAAGTTTTTCAGTTAGTTTCAACAGAAAATATTTGGTCTTTGTTATGTGTGGAAAGTAGCTCAAAGTCCAGTTTACCTCTCTCCCTGATATTTTAGAAAGAATAAGTGCTCTGTGAACTGAGTTTAATTTTGGCTTGCTACCAAAACTGTCCTAGGGAGAGACATGGGTTCTCTCACTGAAACAAAGTAGAATTGAGTAGAATATATTTTAGGGCCCCAAACCCAGGTGCCTTTCTGGCAATCTCATTCCAGTTTCCTTTTCTCCTCTGAAATGCCTCATCTCCATTCTTTCCTTCATGGCCCCACTTCTCTGCACAGGCCCAGGGAAAAGCCCTGGAAGGAGGAAGGTGCTGGACCTACCGAGCATGGGCCACGTTCCCTCCTCCTGATGAGTTGGCCATAGGCTTTCAGGTACCACTTTGACACTCACCTATTGCAGGGATTTCCTGTCCCTGGGAACAGTGAGAGGTGCCCACCCTTTCATCCCAAGGAGTGTGATTGTATCTATCCAACTATATGGAAGTATGTGTAGTTTTGTGTCTCTATATGTCCATGGTATTATTTTTGGGAATAAGTATTCCAGAGATAATGTCACCCTCCTGCCACCATCCTGGTGCCTGCAGAAGGTTTGGTTGCTCTTTCCTGACCCGCTGCCACACACAGCTCAACTATGGGGCCATCATGGAGCAGCACTTTTAATTCCCCTGGTCCCTGTCTCTGCCTGCCCACGGTTTCTCCACACCATTGCTGGATGCTCCCATCCCCTGCCCCTGCTCCAGTGGTGGCAGAATGAGGTGCCCCAAAGGTGGCTATTTGAGGGGGTGCCATGGGACAGCGGTGGTGCAGAGAGAGCAGTGAGTGAGGAGGGAGAGAAGGGGAGCTCTGAGCAGCATCCACACAGCTCTGACTCTGCCAGGGACGAGTGACAGCCCCCCCCACACCACCCAGGGCTCCTGTGTTCCACCTGCAGCCCACCAGCTACTGTGAGCAGCACAAGACCTGGCAGCACAGCCCCAGCTCTACACAAGCCACTCATAAAACAACCACATATGTAGTCAGACAAGAACAAGGTCCCTCAGTAACACAGCAGAACACAGCAGAACACACACACGAGCTCCACATCTGGGCACTGCCCTCCTCCAGCCCCATCTCAAATTGGGCTTCCCAGCAGGTTCGACCTGCCTGTGATTACTGAAGTTTAAGACCTTTATTTCTGTAGCACTGGAGAGTAATAACCATTTCATCTCAAACTGGAGACATGAAGGCCACATAAATCAAGCCCACTCGGGTGCATTTCATTTGGTCTAATTTTTCCACAGTTATTAATCATTGAGCAATCCTGTGTCCCCGGAACATCAGCCTGGGAACACACACACACACACATCCAATGCCCGATCTTCCATTCTGGCACACGCAGTTTATAACCCAAATATTTGTGATATTAAAGAGAGACTTGGAAAGATCTGGATTGAAAGACAAAGTTTTAGCTCCAGTCTGCTGCCAAGGACCTGTCCCCAACCACATCCTCTGATGGAAATCCTCAGGAGAGTCCTAGCTGTTCCTCAGTTTTTCTTGCTTGGTGACAGAGCAGGGGGGCAAGGTGCGGGAAATGCTGAGCAGGAAAAGAAAAATGTTATAAACTTACCACGACATAACTAAGCAGGGCCATATCTGTGGATCTTGTGCAAAACATTGATTTCTGTGGGAAAATATGCCTCTTGAGCCTGTAAGTAGAGGGTGGCACAACAGCCAGGCCTGAACTCCAGCATGAGGGAATGTCCTAAAACCTGAACTCGTTCTAAAGCACTATCCTGGGAAGCTCTGAGTTTCCTCACTGAGTATTTCCCAGCCCAGAGCCTCTCCTTCCCAATCTCTGGTACCAACATAGCATGCCAGCTCTAAGGAATGGCACCTTCTCCAGGTACAATCTCCACAGAGGTGATGACCAGCTGCCACATCCAAGCCCTGTTCTCCAATGACCAGGAGATGTATTGCTGGGAGGGTTTCCCCCTCCCCACAGCCAGCTCATGCTTATGGATCCCTCTGGACAAGTATTGCTTCCTATTTTTGCTGGTAAAATGTGCATCCTCACTAAAACACACCTGTGTGCTTGTGAAGACCTCTCTACCAAACCCCTCTGTCCCAGCCCAGCACGATGGAACCCCACAGGAACCAAGATTCCATCCTGCTGGAACTGCAAGAGGATCACAGAGAGAACCAGTGCAGATGGGACAGCATCTCCCACAGTAGCCTCTGGAATTTAGTAGGGGGGATGCTAAATAAGTCAGAGTCCAAGTGCTCTGTGCTACCAGCACTGTCACAGTCTGTAGTTTTTCCTATGTATACAAAATCTTCTTCCCATGCCTTTAGGAAATGAAAAATTTATCCCAAATCCTCCAGCTGTTTTGTTCCCAGATATGGCCAACACAGGCTAGCTGGAGCAATAAAGTTTTCCATCATTCTCCATGGCTTCCCTCCCTGGCAGCCGGAGCCCCCTGAGCTGAGCCCCCCCCAAAAGCTTCCCTGCTCCATGTTTGGCTGATCCCATGCCTTTGCCACCTGCTGACCCCCTGACACTCTCTGGTCTGTGCTGCCATCTCAGGCCTCACCTGGCCTTGGCACTTCTGCACCCCATAGACCCACCTGCTCCCTTTCCCCTCGATCCCACACCCCGTGGGTCAGTGCAGGACCAGCCTTTCCCACGGCTCCCGGGGTGACACAGCACACACGGTGCAGTTTGCTGGCTGCCCCACCATGGGATCTGTGGGATGGAATGCAGGTACCTCCTGGGGTTGTACTTTCTCTTGGCACACACCTGCTCCCTCCTCCAACAATGGACCCCCACATGCAGAGCACCACCAGGATGGTTGGGCAGGTGATTTCTGTGGGTGCTTCCGTGCCGGATGGGACAGAGTGCCCTCTGTCCCTGCCAGCTGGGATAGACACTCCTGGCACTTGTGCCTGGCATCCACAAGAACTACCACAGCGCTTGACACACAACCATGGAACCAGCCCTACAGCTTTCCAGCTGGGATCAGCACACCTTTAGCCCACTGGCACTGGAGAGCCTTGAGGAACACAAGAGGTGAGGGGAGGACACAGAGGGACAAGATCATCCGGAACAAATGGGAGTATTTTGCTGATGGTAACAACAAACCACAGACTGCACCCTGGTCTCCACTGAAACGCACTTACAGTGTCTCAGAGTGGGGGTTCGGATAGGGAGAGGGAGCAGGGAGAGACAGTGAGATGGATTTCTGCTGTTCAGCCCTCAAAGACCTGGCGAAGAAACAGAACATCCACAGACAGCTAAAAAAATGCTCTTTTCTGAGAAAGTGCAGTTATGCGGAGAGAGTCAGAAAATCTTTAAGCAATATATATTGATATATATATATAGATATATATATACATATATATATACACAGAGATATATATACACACATATATATATGCACATATATATATATACACATGCTTAAACTGCCAAGGCAGAGCTTGGGGCTTTGCACTGTGCACCTCCCTCCACACAGACGAGCTCCGAGGAGGACACAGAGGGCACGGAGCTCACATCCCCCTGACCTGCCTGTTCCCAGGCCACGCTCCCACGGCACTGGCAGCTGCATGCAACCATCCCTTGCCATGGGTCTGGTTGTGCCCTTAAGGTTTTCAGCTTGTGTAAGACTCCAAGTTTACAAACGAAAGCGTTTGTCATTGTGCTTCCAGGACTGCAAAAAAATATCATTACCCTACGACTAGAAATGTTAAGGTGAAATAGGCAAATCAGGCAGTACTAGAGATGGATTTTGGTTTTGGTGACCTAACAAATAATTATTATTGGGAATTATTTTTGTATCACTTAGGATCTGTCTCTAATATAACAAGGTCATGTGCTCTCCCCACCCTGAGCCTAAAGGTGGTACTTCCGCAGCAGTTCAGATTGCCAGGGGTGTTTCCTCTCAGGAAACCTGTCTGGGATTTTGATTTTGAGGAAATCCTGGATACATTTTTCCAGCTCCTCCTCAATGGAGAGCTTCTCCTTCACTGCTTTTTTCTTGCTGGAGTTGGACTCCCGGGAGCCGGAGGTGAGAGTCCGGAGCAGGTCGCTCTTCCTGCGGATCTCGGACTGCTGCAGCAGCTGCACGGGGCCCTTCTTGGCCGGCCGGTCCAGAGTCTGTATGTTGGTCTGGCGCGTGACAGGGCCGCAGATGACGGTCTCCTGGGGGGAGCTGGCCTCAGACTGGCTGTCGCAGCTCGACGTTGACAGCTCGTTGCAGGACGTGCCGCTCTCGCCCTCCTTGTCGCCTTTGCCGTTCTTGCAGCAGCAGTCGCAGTGGGACGAGGACCACCGGGAGGGCTCACCTGCAAGGGGAACAGAGAGTGCCTGGGGTGACTGACAGCTCCAGACCCCCACCCACACTCAGGACAGGTGGCTCAGCACTGCTGGGACCGTAGGGGCCGGGATGGACACAAGCAGCTAGTGCCACAGGAATCTTTGCAGGGAAATTCCCTGAACGTCACCACAAACTGCCAGCAAACCCTCCACCCAGTCTCAAGCAGGAACTGATTCCTATTAACCCTGGAACTCCTCCATCCATCCTGCTGGCATGAGCTGCTCAATATCCAATGTGGGTTTCTCAGCGAGAAACCACCACTCAAGGATCTGTGTTGAACCTGAGTGAGTGACCACAGTGGGAGCACCCAGTTTCTCCAGACACCATTTCTTCTCTGAGGCTCAATAGCTGAGCCAGCTGGGGCTGCCAGATGGTACAGCCAGCATTGCCAGCCTCTGTCCTGGTGGGCATCACACATCAGCATCCCCTTCCCCTCCCCAAACCCAATGGTGGGGATGTCCCACCTCCCCCAGAGCAGTCTCCCCACACACAAGGGCCTGGCTACCCACAAACCAGAGGCTTTGGGGAAACACAGTCCTTCATTTGCATGACCTCGATGATGGAACCCCAGGACAGTAACTATTTCCTGATTCATGCAGCACAGGGATGGAATTTTTGTTTTTCAGCTGGAACCCTGCCCAGCCGCAGTAATTCGTGACAAAGGGGAGAGCTGGCACTGCTAACAACTGCTCCCTGACCACACCGCAGTCATCACAGAGATAAATGTCATTTGGAAGCATCCATCTTCCCACTAAAATGGAATTACCATTCCCAGCTCATGCAAAGTAGAAACATCATCCAGACCAAGAGAAGCATCACTAAGCTTTGCAACATCAGAGCAGCACTGCGGCCCCTGGTCTCACCCGTGACCCCGACTGCAGGCCCATCCCCAGAGTCACACCTGGGGTTGAGGGGTCTCTTACAGTAGGACAAGGGGTAGGGGATGGGATGGGATGGGATGGGATGGGATGGGATGGGATGGGATGGGATGGGATGGGATGGGATGGGATGGGATGGTCAGAGCCACAGCACTGCCACGAGGTTTGCAGCGGTGACAAGTGACACACAGTGCCAGGGTCACAGCCCTGCCAGAGCTCCAGTGGAGCAGTGGGAACAGAAGCCAACAGGGAAACCTCCTCACACTGATGGGACAGTTTGGTGTCACCACTCCAGACACAGACCCCCATCAAAAAATGGAGAGAAAAAAGAAGAACAAAACTGCCAATTTGCAGCTCCTGAGCCCAAGGAGTAGAGGCTGGAGTAGGGTCCTGTGAGCTCATGGTGGTTACAAAGCCACTGACAGTCACTGCCTTGCTCTTTTGTGTCTCCATCTTTTCTCTGCTGGGAACACGAAGCACGTAATTTACAGGAACAGGCAGAAAAACAAAGTCACCAAGGCTCCTCATCTCCTCCTTCCTCTTCCTTGTCAATGATGAAGGAGTCTCTCAGTCTGTGAGCTGTGGGGCTACATCTAATTTACAGACTCGCTTCAATTCTGTCCTGTATCTTGTCTTAAAACAGTCAATAATGGCTAAATTGAAGATTTTTATCATTTGCCAGGCTTGGACAAAGGCACCATGTACCAAGCCCCTGTAAAACCCTGATCACGTGTGCTCTGAGAACACTTCCAGGAGCTGTGTGGATTCCAGCTCCTTATTGCAGCTGACATTCCAGCTCCGTGAGGGTTTTTCTGATGGCTGCTCCCTGCGAGGGCTGGCTCCTGAGCAAGCAATTCCAGCGAGCAGCCACCACTGCTTGGAAGGCAAAATCAATCAGGTGGAAGCAGTGAGCATTTTTGTGGCCAGCCCTGGGGAGCAGGTTGGTGTGGGAAGGGGAGAGTCTCCACCCCGGTAGCTCCTGCTCACCCCTTGTGGGCACTTTTGCTGTTCTCACCTGTAAATCAGTGATTTTCCCCATGTTGCCTCTGTGCCTTTAAGGACAACAGTGAATCCTAACAGGAACACATTTGACAAGCAGCAGTGCTGCCACCAGCTCTTTCCCAGTATGTTTTCCCTCTGGACACCGTCTCCCTCCTTCCTGGTGGATAGCAGGACCAAGTTTGTGGCAGCAGGCCAGGGGGTGCTTGCCTGCCCCAACACCAGAGTGACTTATTCCTGCTGCCCTTGCTGCTGACACCTCATAACAAACCAAATGAAGTCTGAGAAACAGTGAGAAATGAGCTGGGAGGGAGAAGGTTATTGCTCAGGTCAGTTCCCATTAGCACTGTGTAACCTTCTCCCACCTCCCACTGCTGGCTCTGAGCGTGGCACTTCTCAGTGCCCTCCTAATGCTTCCCAGCCAATTCATAGGGGTGTTCAGCCAAACCACATCTACATCCCATAGCAGCAGGACAGCCCGTGAAACCCAAATGGCTGCACTCACCCAGCAAAGGAACAGAGCTCCAACATATGCCTTAAGTGTCCAAACAGCCCAAAACGATCATCGACCCTTGAACATCAGCCCCAGCAGTGGCACAGGACATTGCTGTGATCATCCAATGAAACCTGTAAGTCTGCCCTCATGTTCAGCACATGCTCAGGTCACAGACATGCTTCTCTCAGCTGTAACTTCATGGCTGTCATACAATCCCAGAATGATTTGGGTTGGAAGGGACCTTAAAACTCATCTCATTCCAACCTCCTGCTCTGGGCAGGGATACCTTCCACTATCCCAGGTTGCTACAACCTGCTCTTGAATGCTTCTGGGGATGGGGCAGCCACAGCTTCCATGGGCTGTGGGGAAGAAGGGATTCAGCTACCTGTGGACCCAGCTCAGGGATGGTGGCTTGGGCCATGAGGCACAACTACAGTATATATTTCATTAGCACAAAACAAGGCTTTTATAAGTCAATTAAGACCTAATAGATGCTAATTTCAGTTAATGAATATTCACCAACTCTGGGCATACCACAGGTGAGCCGGGAGGCAGAAACTCATCTATTCATGAGGCAGAACTGCAGAACCCAGGTGAGATGAGGTGCTGGGAACAGCCACAGGGTTTGAAGAGGCTCCCTGGGTAGAGGCCTCCCCTGGCACCAGTGCTGAGTGAGCTGGCCTGGGCCAGCTGGTGTGGAGGGGGCTCATGGGACTGCTGGTGTCCAGCAGCAGGTGATCTGGGCACACAGAGATCTCCAGAAATGTGAAACTCCAGCTAAGCTGCTGGTGCCACAGGGAAAGCACCAGCCAGGGAGCTCCTTCTGCACCCTGAACTGCTCCTCTACTCTGAGAAAGCCGCAGGCCAGAGGTGAACAGGTTTCTTTTTATTAACCACAAACCCCACACACTGGGCCACTCTCTCACGAGGCAAGGAGCCTTTTGATTAGAGGAAAACCACTGTTGTGATCAATTTTTTCCTTTGGGCACCATTTTGCCATGAAATAAACAGTTTTGTTGGAGCCCCAAGAAAATCTCAGTGCCACAGGTGGGAGATTTTACTGAGTTTGGGTCTGGGTCAGCAGCAAACATTTGTTCCTTGTGGGAAGCCATCAGTGTTCAGAGTGCAGGGGAAGTGCATCTCTTGGGCTGGGGGATTTGCACAGCTCCCAACAGCGTATATCTAACCACAATGGGTCTCCTCACCCCAGACTTGAGGGTTTTCAGGGTGACAGACAGAACCAAAAGGAAAAGAGAACTATTTCTCTGTGTTTAGCAGTGACAGATAAGCACCTGCAGCAGCATTCACTTTTTAGGACCCAGGGCTGGGCAAGGAGAGGTGCTGAGCCTGAGCCCGGCCATGACTCCAGCACAAACCAAGCATCGTGCTCATTTAACCATCGAATTCATTAATTAATGTCTAAATGCTTTGAGATTCTTAGATAAAAGTGGCTAATTAATTCTGGCCTGGCTTTCCTGCTTTCCTCCCTGATCTCAGCACATTTCTCTCCCAGTGCCCTAATTATAATTATTATTATTAGAAGCTTCTGAAGCAGCAGCAAAGCCTCTGATGTATAATTGACACACAAACTGTCAAGCCATCCTGTTTTCCCCTTCCATCCCTGTTTTCTCCTTCCCAACAAACACACTGCAAGGAAGGAATGGGAAATCTCTGTGCAGTGGATGGCTGCTGTAAGAAAACAGGAGCAAAGAGGAGTGGGATATAAACCAAGATTAGCACAGGATCTTGAAACCGAAGTCAACAAAGAGTTTTATGGTGAGAGATGGCACAGACCCTACCCCAGCCAAGTCCAGCTCAGACATGGAGGTGTTTAAATTTGGAAATGCTGATCATGGCATAAACAGCCCAGTGCAGATGGGCCCGGGGGGTCTCAGGGCAGGGCTCCTCCATCCCCATCCCTCTGCCACCCTGCCCTCTGATGGTGACCCTCTGGAGAGCAGGGGGGCTGCAGAAACACCTTCAGGTGTCTGAAAGTGCCCCAAAGTCTAGTTCCACAGCAGGCTGGGACATCTCCCCTGCTTCTACTCCGAGGGACTTTAAGAAGGAGGTTTTCAAGTTAGTTCACCCAGAAAAAGGCTAACAGGGAATTTCTTACTATTCAAATGTAAATGCCACCCGTAGGTAACTCCCAACCACGTCCTGTTTGACCAAGCAGCTGCACCCAGGTCTTAGTCTGGCTTCAGTCTCTCCCTGTCCCCAACATTGGATCATCCCAGATTTAACACCAAACAAATTATCCAGCTGCTGCATTGGATAGAAATCATCCCCCACTGCTCTCCAGGCCCACCTGGGAGCACAGCCAGACATGTGACACCTGTGACAGGCACAGGAAGAAGTGTTGAACACTTCTTGGGCATTTTTTCACTGGTAAATGCTGCTGTCTTGAAATTGAAATATTCTAAAGGAGCACATGGATTTTGACAGCATTTGCACTGGGAACATCCTCAGCCAGATCACGACAACACCTCCTTGCATTTTGACATCTGTGTTACAACTTTAATATTACACCACATATAGTTAATTTTCTGTTATAACACGTCAGACCTATAGAAGTACAATGGTGTGACATTTCAGAACAAATGTTACAAATTACCATTTTACTGGAAACCTCAAAATTTTTATTTTTTTGCCTACTGAATTTGGACTGGAAGTCCCTGGTGTGGGAGAACATGCAACGGGATGGGGACTGTGCTCTCACATAACTCTGACCTCACAGGCAGATGACCTCATTATCAGAACTATATTCCTTTTATTCAGTTTCTGCAGTTTTCAAAGCCCTTTTTCCTGAAGTCTGTGGCCTGTTCCAGGAATGGTGTCACACCATCCCAGCAGTGTCCAGCAGGAGTCATGGCTGGGAAGGGACAATGTTCCCAGGCAGGGCACAGAGCTGATGTACTGTCTAATGATTGGCTTTGAGGCAGGCAGGGATATTTTCTGTATCCAGACACTCACTACCTCCACGTGTGTGGCTGTTCCAACCTCCCAGTCTATCACCATCATTTAAGCCATTTTTCCTCCTGTTCCCAATTCAATCTGGTCCACTTACACCTTGTCCTTTCACCTTTTATTCTTCTTCCAGTTCTTCTGCTTTAGGGCTTTGATGTTGCTTTCGATTTTTTATTTCTGTTTAACATTCCTTTTCTCTTTTCCCATCCCATGACTTTTACCTCTGCTCTGTCCTGGGCCTTTGCTATCTCCTCCACAGTTATTCTCTTGTGCTGGGGCTATTGCAGCACCTCATTTGGGTTGTAATTAACCACACTGCCCAGGCAGGACCTTTGGCAGGTAGGAACAGGCTGGTCACCAGCCTGTGGGGACACATCCTGGCCAGCTCTCCATCCCACTGGGATCCCATCACCTGTGTGTATGAAGGGCCAGGGCCCTCCCCTTTGAGCTCACCTTTTTTTCCAACCTTGTGAAGCCAGTGTTCACCTTTGAACACCAAAAAATGAAGTGTGGAAGCTTTTAAAAATGTCACCCATTATTCATATGGCAAATCAAAACTGGATTGCCTCTGGGGCCCAGGATAAGGGAACGTTGGTGAGGTGACAATTTGATTTAGATCATGCACTCATGCGAGCCCAACGCCTCCGATGGGTTTGCATCCATGCAGGAATTAAAGGTGTTGTGATTGATGAGAGACCAAGCTCTAATTGCTGTTTTAATAAATACATTCTGACGTGGTAATCGAGCCAGATTTATCAGAAGAAAATGTCCCTGTCTAAATAAAATTACCAAGGTAAAGCTGAGGAACAATGACAAATGCCAGGCAGTACCGGGCTCCAGGATCCACGCTGGCAGCAGGATGGACACCCTGTGGATTTATTTGTATTTAGGAGCAAGTATCTTCAGTGAAATTTCAGTGAGGAAAAAAACGGGGAAGGACTTGGCAGTAATGTCATTTGTTTGAATCCTTCCATATGTTCAAAGCCAGGACTGGGGCGAGGAAGGGAACCAGGGAAGGAAGGGAACAGGCAGAATCCACAGCTGTTTCAGCCCCCTTAGCAAGCTCATACAATTTTTTACCCTTCTTGGGGCAGCTGTGGTACTGTCATGGACTTGAGCTTCTTCCCATAGATTCCTGGTTTCTTCCTAGACCAGTCTACAAATTTCAATTTTCTATTTCAAAGCTTTTTCCACTCTATGTTCTGAACTTGCCAACCTAATATAAACCCCAGAACTGTTCTTGTTCACCCATGGTCTCTCTTGTTTTTGCAAAGAGGATTTCAGCCGGTCCCCAGCAACACAGGCACTTCCATCAGGAGCCCAGCACATTGTTATTTTACCAACACTCCTGCAATCTTTCCTAAAAAAATCAATTCAGGAAATGAACTTCTGCAAGAGTATCAAATTTGTTTGGAAATAAAAATAAGTTCTCCAAATGGTGGAGAAAAATAAGAGACCTGGTGTTAAAATACCAGAAGGCATTTTAAATGAGCCAAAATATTTATATATGGCTCTTTCTCAAAGTAACATGTGATGAAGTTAAAATTCGGAGCGGAAAGAGAAGCCCGAAGTGTGAGCAGCAGCATGGTGAGAAACGGAAAGTGTTGGGAGAAACTGGTCAACGTGGTCAGGGACGTTGTCAGACTGTTTCTGAAAGCTGTGGTGTACCCCAAGTCACACAGATGACTCCTTGCACTTCCTTGACTCTACTGGCATCCCCACCTGGAGACCCAGCCTGGACCTGGGCTACTCATCACTTGTCTAAATGAGCCAATGTGTCCTGAGAGGACTCTCCAGCCTCAGGTGTCTCCCACCTGGGCAGGCAGGTGGTGACAGTGGCTTCAGGGGCAGCCTGGTCTTACCTGCATCCTTCCCAGGGGATGTGGTGGCTGTCCTGCTCTGCACCCTCTGACATATGAAGGAGACAGCCCAGAGGGGCTCCAGGCAGCCTCCTCAGCAGGTCTGATGGAGCCCGTGCAGATTTTGCAGTCAGAGGGCAGCAGGAGACCCCACGGCTCAGCACGTCTCACTCTTAAGTGAGTCACTGCCCTGTTCAGGAAACTGTTCTGCCTCTTACTAGGAAGATGTGTGGTGATACCTCAGCAAGTGTCTCCATCATTAATTCAGGTCATTTGTCAACTTTTAATTGTTTCTGATGATGGTCTCTTCAAATCAATCCTCTTTTGAAAGCTCTTTATCAGCCTGGCCATAGCTGTCTGCTTAACCAAATCCTTCTCTGTGAGCACTGAAACCATTCTGACCTGCACAGCCCAGATCTATCTACACAGCCCAAATCCATCTGCACAACTCAGATCTGCCTTCCTGTCTTTTAGTTTTCATCCACGAAGGAAATCTTTGACCAGGCTGAAGCAGGGCCAGGGCTGAGCAATGCTCTTCCAGTTCTCACTGGTATTTTTCATTGATGATTTAGCAAGGACTTTGACTGAAGAACAGGAAAATTACCATCTTGGTGTGTAGGAAAGGCTGGAAAGGTCTGAGCATTCAGCATTCCAATATAAAAAGTAGTAATTCAAGGAGTAATTCAGTACTGCCTCCTTGTTTTGTGCTCCCCTTTCCCAGTACTCTGACTAGAAACAATATTTGGCGATCAGGACTGAAGCATTTAAGTGTATTTTCCTCTGGGAAAATGACATTGATATGAAAACCTGACACCCAAGTTTTCTTCTGCCCACAGTGTTTGCTCTTCCTGTCCTGCCAAACATCTCCAGCTCTTGTGAGTTTGGTGGATAGAGAGTTAATAGCTACCACTACTGGCACCTTCCTTCTTCAAGTTCAGTCTTGCTCCCTCAAATCTAAGACTCTTCTGAATATTTTTTTATCTATTAATGATGTATTATCTTAATATAGTACCCTACCTTAACACAGATTTTCCTTTTATCTTGTTACTTAAAATTTATGCTCAAGAACTTGAAAGTGAACTTTGATGGAATTAAACCAGTCTGGGTTAAGGAGAAAGATTGTCCTCTCTGGACAATCCCCAGGAGTGACCCATGGCATGGGTTAAGAGCTGCACCAAAAGGCATGAAACCCTCTGGTCAGACAGCAAACTGACAGCAGAATCCAAGGAAGTGATGCAGGCTGATCACGGATTGAAGCCCCACTGCTGTTTTGTACTGATGTGTTCATGATATTTATTAAGAAAGAAATTCTAATTGTCCTTTAATTAAAGCTCAAGTACAACCAAATTAGTCTGAATAATCAGAAAACATGTCTTCTCATGGGGTCCTAATTTTGGCATTACCCACATGAGCATTGCTAAAGGCTCCTTGCCTGCAAGAACCAAGAAATCCAGCATCAGATGAGATGAGTGTCAGTAAAGCTTGAACACCCAAACAAAAAGCCATGGTAGCTTCCCCAGCCTGGTCGCCCCAAGGTGTTGTGTCCATGACTGCACACAGTTCTGAGCTAGTAGGAAAGACCTTGATACATATATATATAATATTTATATTTTTGTATATATAAGTAGAATAATATAATCATAGAATCATAGATCACACCTCTGCCACAGGCAGAGACACCTTCCACTAGACCAGGTTGCTCTAAGCCAAATCCAACCTGGTCTTGGACACTTCCAGAGATGGGGAGTCCACAACATCTCTGGGCAATTATAGGTATTTCTATACCTACAAGTAAACCCCCAGTTTACATTAAACTTGAGCCCGGTTTTGGACACCTGTTTTAATTAGCAAAGTGTGGATTGCTCCTGCTTCTGTAAGATCGTATTTTAAAGTGCTGACAGATGGTTGTGCTAATGTGGGAGCCACAATTTTTGAATTTTTGAAAATTAAAGCTCATGAACTCAAAAATGCTCTGGAGATCCAAAGTTATCATGTCAGCCTATGTTGTTCCAATTAATTGCAATCAATTGCTAATTGAGAGCTATTTTAAGACTTGTCATTACCCTGAACATAATGTAGAATAAATTGCATGCTCCCCTTTACCCCCACCACAAATCACATCAATGCAAAGAAATCTCAGAAAACAGAGTGAAAAAGAGTAATAGGAACCTGATTCCTGATTTACTTCGGCTTCTTTGGCAGGTACAACAAAACCAGGAGCTGTAGATTTAGAAAAGTAAGAAATAAGGGCTGAGGCAAGGAATCTCTTCTTGGGCTTCACCTTTAAAACCTGCCAAAGTGGCACCTCTGATATTACTCATATTTTAACAAGCTGGAAGTAGATGATCTTTAAGATCCCCTCCAACTGTTTCTCTGATTCTGTGACTCCCTGATTCTATGATATACCCCTGGGGACAGGAAACTCTGTTTGGAATGGGTTTATTGGGGAGAGCAGTTGGTTTGGCTTTAGCTTGACTGGCTTTACAGCAGCTGCCCCAAATCCTGGCAGAGCTACTTCGACATAAAAATCAAATGACCTAAATAACTGTACAGCATTAGGCAACAGGCTGGATGCTTCCTGCAAAGCTGGTGGAGCAGGCAAATCCAACAGGGATAGAACTCTCAGAGGCACAAGGCACGGATGAGACCAGTGCTCAAAGACAGTGAGTCTGTCACTCAATGTCGACGTTCAGACGTGCACCAGCTTGACAAGCTATTTCATGATGTCAAGCAGAAAAATCCCCAGGCAGAGAGATAAGTAATTCTTAAATGAGGAGTTCCTCCTAACAGCGCTGGTTTCAACCAACTAAGATATTTTTTAAATCCATCTACAGTTCTACTGGTTTTTCATGGCATTTTACTGTGGTTACAGTTGGAGCAAACCCAGCTCTCCTTTTGAAAGACCCAATTTTGACTTGCTTCTTCTGATTATTTAATCATATACTCTCTTCCCGTTTATTTCCCACCTGGTCCTCATACATAAATCTATCCTATATATAAATCTATCTCTCCTTGGATCTTGTCAGTGGCCTCTGTGTGCAATTATTCTTGCCATCATCACATGGACAAATTCACCCCTTTCACCTCTCATTTGTTCTGTTCTTGCAGTCGCTCCAGTTTCTTCCCTCTCATCTTTTACTCTCAGTATCAAGTGATTTGCTATTCTTGGAGTATCATCCCCTTGTCTCTTTGTCTCTGCTCCAGTGCTGTTCCCAAAAGTCACCCTTCCCAGGAGGTGTTCACAGGGGCTCCTCGGTCAGCTCTCCCCAGGGCTCTGCAGTCCAGTTCTCCTTCGGATTTCCAACTTCTTGTCTCTCTGCTTTACTAGTCCTTTCCCTTCACTTCCCACATTCACAGCAGGGGGGGTTATAACGCTATAAACCAATAATTAAGCTGTGTAACTGGGCTATAAATCAATAATTAAGCTGTCTAACAGGCAGGAAGTTGTTATAACGCAAAACTGAAGTGACGCTATTGAAAAGGGGGGTGGTGGGAGGAGATTCTTTGAATTTACACCCAAGATTACTACAGGTGAGTTAATACAGCCCTGCTGCTCACCCTTACAGTTCATGGGATGCCTGAACAGTCTCCCAGAGAGGAGAGGATCAGCTGCCAGCCCCTGCTGTCTCCTAGGAAAGAAATGCCCAAGAAGGGGTCTCCAGCCTCTCCCCATGATGGCAAAGCTCAATGCTCATGTTGGATGCCATGTGAAGGAGTTGGAGGAAACCAGCTCTTCCACGGTGGCTCCTGTAGCTCTTCCAGCGGTACCCGAGGACCTGGAAGGGAGTTGCTCCCATTCGGACCATCTGAAGCCACTTGTGAAGCACCACTGAGAACACCTGCACAGGTAATGGAGACGCTGCAGGAGCAGCCTGGAGTCATCAGCCCACAATGAGTTTATTAGTGGCATTTCTTCTCTGCCTTGTTTAGCCCTGTGTGCCTGTATTGTCCCCCAGGCCTTGCTGGCACCAGCAGAGCTGAGAGGAACAGCTGCTTTCTGGATGGGGAACAGTGACATGATGAATGTCGTTATTACGGAGGGAGATGGACCGTGGCTGCTGCACCTGGACCAGGCACAGCGAGAGGGGTAAGAGCAGCAAAGCAGCCAGAGATGGTTCTGCTGAGAGATCCAGATGAAAAAGTTTCTTATGAAAACAATTACTTTGGAAATCACTTTCCTTTTTCCTGCTTAAAGCCATTACTGATCTCATAATTCGGAGGTTGTAGCGAGGTGAAGGCTGGCCTCTTCTCACAGGCATCGAGAGACAGGACGAGAGGAAACAGCCTCAAGTTGTACCAGGAGAGGTTCAGATTGCATATTAGGGAAAATTTCTGCGTTGAAAGAGTGGTTAAGCATTGGAACAGACTGTCCAGGGAGTGGTGGAGTCACCATCCCTGGAACTTTTCAAAAACCAAGTGGATGTGGCACTTTCTGATATGATTTGGTGGACATGATGATGTTCAGTCAAAGGTTGGACTTGATGTTCTTGGGGATCCTTTCCAACCTGAATGATTCCATGATACTAATTGCCATTATATGGTTTTAAGCAATTTAAGGACATGGCCCAAGCAGGGACACCGGTGGCACTGCCAGGAGCTGCTGGGGGCTGCAGCATGCCCTGTCCATGCGGGCTGCATGCTGAGGAGCTTCCCTGTAGACCCAAGGCACTGTTCCTCCACCCTAAGGATTCATCCCCAAATGAAGGCCCACATCACTTTCCTAGTTACCAGGAATCAGCAGCCTTCTCTTCCCAAAAGGAGCTTACCAGAAGGGTGGAGAAGGACTTTTCACAACAGCATGGAGTGACAGGGCAAGAGGGAATGGACTAAAGCTGATGGAGGACAGGGATAGATCAGATACTAGGAAGAAAACCTTACCTGTGAGGGTGGTAAGGCCCTGGCACAGGTTGCCCAGAGAAGCAGTGGCTGCCCCATCCATAGAACTGTTCAAGGGCAGGTTGGATGAGGCTTGGAACAACCTGTTCTAGTGGAAGGTGTCCCTGCACATAGCAGGGGGTGGAACAATATGAGCTTTAAGGTCCCTTCCAACCCAAACCATCCTGGGATTCCATGATTCTATAAGCACAGTTGGCTGCACAAGCTGCCCAGTAGCACTGCAGGGCATTTCCTGCCTTTTTGTCACTCAGCAGGATGGTAAAATTTCGCCCCAACAATGGGCTCTAACAAACAACTCAGGTTCTTTGCTGCAGCCCTGCATTTGCACTACTCCTGAACCAGCTGCATCCTTCACAAACACATTCTGAAGAAGAGCCCTGTGTGGTGCTGGCAGACCAAACCATCCATCGTGGTGCAGGACAGCAGTGCCAGCCCAGAGCCTTGACATGGAGCAGTGTGTGTGGGGTGGTGGCTCATCACCCACCCAGGCTGTTCATCCTCATCAGCTCCTGCTCGCACCAGGGTGAGAGAACACTGCAGCTACACAGAAAACCAGAGAGTGAGGGGCTGTGGGGTAAGGGAGCCCTGAGAAGCTGTTGGTTTTAATTATCTGAAGCATAACCAAGGGAGCTTCTGCCAGAAGAAAGGAGGGATGATCTGACCCCACAGCAGGAGCATGGATGGTGCTGGCGTTTTGCATTAGGGCTGTTACATTTGTGGGAATATCAAATATCCCTTTCCATAGAGGCAGATGCTCATTTTTTATGAGCTATTTAAGACACTCTCTCTGGAAGTTTTCTTATTTTTTCCCTGTCTGAACCTCATAAACTGGGCTTCTGCTCTACAGAGATAAATTTGATTTATGTGAGAAACATTCCCAGGCACAGTGGGCTTTGCCTTAAACCCTGTATCTCGTTGTTCAGTGTTGCTGTGGCTTAGCTTGGTTTATTTTCTATCCTCTAAGAGGTGAATTGAACTTTCAGAAATGAATGGTGTGGTTTATCTGATTTAGCATCTAGAGCAAAGCACTTTTGCATCAAATAAATGCAGGCAGTCGGAGACCCTCCAGACGCTACTTTATTCCAAACATTTTCAGCACTGGTTTCAAGACCAATTATGTTACCCATGCCTGGGCAATCCTAAATGCTCTGAGATCACAAGCTTTTCCCCTCCATGGAGGGGTTTGAGGGAGTGAGGAGGGTGCTGAGCTATGGCAGGGACAGCACCACTGGGGTTGGGCTCCTCCTCCATTGCATGCAAGGCTCTGGAGGGCACCGGCTCTGAGTGCTCTCATCTTGTGTAGCACCAATGAAACACCCATCTCATTCTATTTTTGCAATGTATAAAAAGAATAAAAGTAGAAACCAGCCAAAGTCTAATGTGCCCCATCAATTCCAACTTCATGGAAGGTTCTGCAGGAAAAGGGGCGAGTAATTCCAGAAAATGAATCAGAACATCAGTAAAGAGGCTCCACAGGAGTAAATCCATGAGAAGTCTGGAAGGAGTGACATGGAGAGATGGAAAACACAGCACAGCATCCACGCTCAGTGACAGAGGGGATGTGTGGAACACACCAGACCAGATAAATGTCTCTCTGTGAAGTGAGGGGGAGGTGGGCACAGACAGGCTGGTGGGGTTGTGAAGTCCTGGGCTGTCCTGGACAACCCAACCAACCCTGCAGCAGTGCCATCCCTCGGTACCAAACAGCAACAGTTGCACACGTGTCCTGTGGGAAGGGTTTTCCGCCAGGTACTGAAAGACTTTTCCCTAAAGAGCCCAGAGGATAACTTGATTTTTTCAGGTTGGGCAGACTGGGTTGCCTGCCTGGAGCCTGTATGGCCCTATCTAACACTGGGTTGGATAGGTTTCAGGAAAATAAACTAAACTGGTTTGGATTAACTAACCTCCAGCTCTGCCTTGTAGTTACAGAAGAAGAAAATACCTTTTTCCCCCCCTGATAAATCTGACAGATTATTCGGTATTTTCATCCATATTTTTCTAAAGGAGAATGCAAAAAGTCTGTAGAGATTTTAGAGGTTCCTATTAAGCTTCTCCAGAGGAATGCAGAAAATCTCAATGATTATGAGCCCAGCACCTCTGTGGTATTCACAGGAAGTCTCAGAGCATTACAGATGTATTCAAAATCATAATAATGGAAGGAGTTTTCTACATGCTGTAGGGTGGGAATGCATCAAAGATGGAAAAATTGGACTAACTGTCCTTTGACCTAGAAGAAATGCTGAAAACTTAAGTAAGCTCTCAGCTATGTACAGACGTGATCCTAATCCCTCTGGAAATAATGTGAGCATTTCTGCTGACTGGAAAAGGCTTCAAAAGAGCCCACCAGCTGCAGCTGCAGCCTCGTGCTCCTCACCTCACACACACTTCACTGCTTCAGAAATCACTTTGTCTCACAGCTACCCCAGAGCTAATGAGGCAGATTGTGAAAGCTGGCTGAATCTAAAGAAAACTTCACAGGGAAAAAGTATATATATACAGAGTTAATTTGAGGGTTGGTATGTCAGGCTTCCCCAGCTGGAGTAGCAATTCCTCCTCAGTACAGCACAGAGTACTGATGGAGCAGGAACAGGTCATGGGGAGCACTGACCTGCCCCTGGCCCCTTGGGCAACTCCTCTGTTGGCACAACGTGTCCTGTGAGTGTTGCAGAGGAAAACTCCATCTGCAGGAGACAGGACATGGGCAGGAATACACTACACCAACAGGAATACACAAAGGTCAATTCACCCCCATGGCACTGAAGCCATGGGATGGAGGTTCCAGAGCAGCCCTGGAGGAGCAGCCAGCTCTTTCTGGACAGGTGAGGCACAAAGTCAAGGGTGGAAGCCATGGGAACCCTCACCTTGGCAGTCTGCACACTCCGGCTCCAGCTCCACCCGCCTCATGAGGTGCCACCTGCAAAGTCATTCAGGAAGAATGTCTGGAAGAATTTCTTCCCAGAAAGGTTGGTCAGGCACTGGAAGGGGCTGCCCAGGGAGGTGGTGGAGTCCCCATCCCTGGAGGTGTTCAAGGAATGACTGCATGTGGCACTCAGTGCTCTGGTCTGGGTGACAAGGTGGGAATGGGTCACAGTTTGGACTTGATGATCCTTGAGGTCATCCATCCATCCTTTTCCAACCTAAGTGATTCTGTGATTCGCACACATAGAATTAAAAGTAACTACAAAATGCATGGCCGACATCTAATAACATCCAAAGAATAAGCTGTTCTCCCAAAGGCCTTTCTTACTACTCACAGTGAAGCCATCATACAGGGGCCAGGCCATGCCCCAGCCTGGCTTCTCCAGGAAGGACTCCCAGCCCCCTGCCCACGTACCTCTTTGTTGCTGCAGCCCTTGCACAACAAAAACCTCGCAAGGAAACAGCGCAGTTTTAGGGAAGCAGAGTGTTCAGCTGCTGTAATCACTCTAATTACTTGAGACGTTTCCTTTCTCTCTTCCCTCCTGCACCCTCCTGGGCCCTTTTGCCTTCAAATCAGCTACAGAAACAAAGTAATTTGATCAAGGAAGAGGCCTATTAACGCATCAGGGAGCTCAGCAGCACAAGAAAACAGAACCCAACAAGGTCCTTCCTCCCCATGTCCTGACATACTGAGAGCCCCCAGCATGGCACAGGAGGTTTCTCTGGTGGGGAGGGGGAGGAATCCTCAGCAGCCCATGTTTAAAAGACCTCCCTCGGTCCTCTCCATTTCAACTCCATTCCAAGTCATAGGGAAATGGTTTAGAGCTTGTTTTTGGGAGTTATTTTCTTTTGCATCCAGCACTGATGCTGACACAGGGACCTGCTGCTCAGGTCTCACCTATTGCTTTATTTCAGCTTTGTCAGATGAAAACGAAATGCTGCAGCCCAGTTCTGTTGCTCAAGAAAGATAAATTGCAGTCTAAATGCATGCGTGACCTGCTGGTCAAGACACTTGTTTTAGTGTTTTATGGTCATTATTTATTGACCAGCTGTGAGATCCAAATCTAGTCCTCCGAGCTCTCTAAGCTGGGCTGGAGCTCACAGGAACACGGACACAGTGCAGCTGTGCCCCCCTCCCCATGAGCTGCAGCAGCCTCATTTCATCATCACTGCTCAGGCAACAGAGTCTGAATGTTTCAGGTTCAGCTCAACACCTGATGGTGTGAGAAGAGTTTCTGCTTACACCACTCTCAGCTTCCTGAGAGCTGCTCAAGCCTGAGTCACCATGGGGCTCCCTTCTGACATGTCCCTGGTGGCTTTGCACCCTTGTAAAGCTGCTTCCACGCAGCCTGAATGCAGCCAAAAGTATGTCCTGCTTCCTCAGGGAGCTGATATTCCCAGCATCTTTGCTGCCCAGCCATAAGAAGAAGCTGCAGATCCAGTGAGTAATTTCTAATGGGAGCTGTTGGACCTGAATTAATGTGGCATATACTGCACACACATCACAGTGGCACACTCACGGCTCATCCCAGCTGACAACCAGGAAGGGCTTGGGCCAGGAGGGGCAGGAGGGTCCCAGTGCAGCAGGAGTGGCACAGGGTGATCCCAGGACTGGGGGAACAGGAATAGCAGCAGACTCCCATGGAGAGCCAGGACTGACCCCTTGGGGTGCAGTAGGTACAGCTGGGCCCTTCACAGAAAGGAAGGAGCAGCTCAGCAGCTTTGTGCCAAGAGGAAGCCCCTTTTCCACCTGGCAAGGCACCCGCTCCCAGGGTCTGGGATTCTCATGGCCGAGTGCTCAGCTTAGCAGGATTTATCCCCTCTCTGGGGCTTAATATTATATTTCACTCTCAAAATTCAACCCACTGCCTTCAAGAAATAAAACAAACTCTTATTCAACGTGGGAGATTAATTTGTAACACAAAATATTTAATTAATCCAGTGAAATTTCATTTCATGGGTACTTGCATTTGTGCTGTGATAAGCAGTAGCGGAAGATGAGCGATTCACCAACTACTGCCGACGACAAAGGAATCGTTCGTCTACATCGCAGTCAAGCATAGCAAATATCCAAGTAGTATTTTGGCATGGTCTGTAATGTTTGCTGTATTAGTCCTGTACATGAATAATTTACAGCTAAAGGTCTGTCTCGTTGCCATCACCAAATCAAAAGCCATTTGCTCTAGTTATGATATCACAGTGACAGCTTGGCTCAGACAGTTTCCACACTGCCAGCCTATGGATTTCACTGAGTTTAATGGATTTCTCTTACATATTAAGCAAAAATAAAATTAAAAGAAACATTACCAGTATCTGGGACAGAAGCTCATGTCTGATTACAGTTCAGTCATGGTTCAATGACCAAAGGATGAGCTGAACTGAGACACCTCCTCACTGTGAGAGTAGCCCTGGGCTATCCCATCCTGCCAGCACAGCTGCTGGGACTGGGGTCACCCTGTGGTGGCAGTGGGTGCCTAGGAGGGGCTGGGGCAGTGACACAGACAGGGCCAGTGTCAGGGAGAGCCCTGGGCCCCTGCCATCCCATGGGACAGGGCAGGGAGCTGCTCCACCATGGCACATGCTACCTCTGGCCATGCTCCCACTTATTGCAGGGAGTTTGTCATTGGGGAAGTATCACAAATCCCAAACCAGTGGAGTCAGATCCTCATTTACACGTTAAGCCTTTTTATATCTCTCTTGCTGCATGTGAGTGCCATAAAACAAGCAGCAATGTGATTTACTTGCGTTTCAAGGCCCCTTTACAGAGCCAAAATGATTTATGGGGCCCCCGTGCACATGACCAAGAGGCCCTTAATATTTAACAGCTGTAAAAATCCTGCACGAATGCTGCACATTCCCAAGCCAGCTCTGGCCCACAAAACAGATTAAGGTAACTCTGCGTACACTGCGCCTGGTCAAATATTAATCATTGAATAATTTATTCTGTGAATTTATTTTGTTTTAAAAAAAATCATTCAACAGATAAATTTGCCCGCTCCAGCGCAAATACATATTTATGATATGGTTATTGGTCTAATGTATGTTTTCTGGTATCCTCGTTTCAGGATATACATAATAGGAGTCAAATCCATCCCTAGTAAAAGGAAGGGCGGAGAGCCCAGCAGAAGTTTTCTATGCAGGGCTACGCTTGGCTGAGTGGCGCTGCCTGCACCAGGGAGCTCTGGAAATGAGCACTTGCAGTCTCTTTAAATATTGATGGCTTGGCTGGAACTGTTATGAAAGCACTGTGGAGAGCACCGGGGCTGATGGAAAAGCCCCAACACGTGGAGCAGAGCACACAGGAATCCCGGCAGGGCTGGCTGGTACGTGCTGTCCTCAGCACCTGCTGGCCCCCATCCTAAATGAGCCCCAACACATCTGAGCCCCAGAGGATCTGAACCCCTGTCCGTCAGCACATCCCAGCTCCACTCCGGAGTGCACAAAACAGTGATGTGGATGTTAGAATAGGGAACAGGTACCCACAGAAGTAAAGGTATTTGTTTCCCAGTATCTTCCAGGCTCTCAGGAGGACAGGGATCTGATGGCACAGAGCATAGCCAGCTCTGGCCCTGGGGAGCCCCTCAGAGGAGCCCCTCAGCCTGGCCGGGGCTCACAGTTCTACGGGGGCCAGGCGAGGTCTCATCCAAAAACATCCAACCAACATGTTCCCATCACACAGCCCGATGACTCCCAGGATTTCAGAGGAGCAGTGCTCACACCAGAATTGCACTACTCCCTCCCCAAGTCCTCACTTGGGAACCCCACCTTAAAACATTTTGAATGTGAACTGAGGAAAAAGCTGTGAGATTTTGGCACTCATTAACATCCTGGGAAGAGCAGAGTCAGCTTGGAGTCTGTGCTGGAGAGTGAGTCTACAAGATCCTGTAGCACATCTGAAGCATCACGTAGATGAGCCCAAAGGGACCAGTGCTCAGGCTTTTGCTGGAAACAGCTTGTGCAGGCAGCTAAAAGCAGATAATGCCTGTACTGTGAGATGCACACTACCGTGGGTGTCTAAAAGCACAAATCTGGGGGCCTTTTAGGGACAGAAAATTCATATGGGAAGCAAGTCCTGAGCTGAGGCTGGGCTTCTTGCTCCCTGAATCCCAGCACTGCCCCACTACTTTACAATCGTTACCTATGGAGTTGTGCTTGATAATTGCAAAGTGCACACAAAAGGGGATTAAAGGCAACACGACTGACATTGCTTGAATAACCTCGGCCAGACATTGAATTCAGATCGTCAGAAGTTCCACACTAATGAGCGAGAGCTGGGCCCCGGCACTTCCGAGCCCTCCCGCATCCCATTGCTCGCAGGCTTTCACCAGAGACTGCAGGCTGGGCACTCCAGCCACACACCATGGGGGCAGGTCAGCTCACCCAGTGAAGGAATGGCTGAGGAGCTTGGCCAGTAGGATGGGCAGGTCAGTTACTCCACCTGTTCTCCACCATGGAGAGGCACTGGCATCATCAGAAATAACCTGATCCGTGCTCTGTGTGTTGGGTACAGAGCAGTCACTTAATGACCCTAAAATGGCACATCCACCGTGTGCACAGTGAATACATCACTACAGCAGCTGAGGGGAGGTATTTCTAGCACCTCCCTTGTCAGTTCACTGCGTCACAGCTGCAGCTCCTGCCCAGCTACGGGTTGTGTGGGAGACAAAAACTTTGTCAAATACATCAAACTGGAAAAGCAGGACTGAGGCCTTAACCAGGAATGACACCTCAGCCAGGACTGACACCTTAACCAGTACTACCACAGTGATGCCTGCATCCCATTCAGCCCCTACATCCCCTTCAGTCCCTAATTCCAGCCCAAAAGCCAAGCACAAATCCAGCAACCATCTGAATGCATCAGCATATCCGAGCTCTCTGCCTGCTCTGAGCCAGTCAGTGCTGCCACTCCGGATCGATTGCCTGAAAACCCCTGTCTGAATCCTGACAACTCCTCTGTGTGCCTCCAGACAGGATCGGATCCATAGCCAAGGGCAACGTGGCTTTGTTTTAAAAGTTTTAAAAGTTGCCTCTGATTTTTAAATCAGAGCAATTGATTACTGAATCAAAGCCCTCAAGCCCTGTTGGCTCAGCCTGTCCTGCTCTCCCCATGACAGCCTGCAGCAGCATATTCCCTGTTCTTTGGGGCCTGATCCTTCATTCCCCTTACCTCTATGCTGCTTCTGGGCACTGCCCCTCACACCTATGGGTCACCCTGGGTCCCCCCTCAGCCCCTGCCCCCCAGCACATTCCATTTTACAGCCCTCAGTAGCACTGCCCAGCATGAGCAGTTCATCCATGCTCAAACTGAACAAAAACCATAACAAACAGCTTCCCCTTGCTCCCATGGCACCAAAACTCCCGCAGTAATAGTCAGTTGACTTATGAGGTTGTTATTGGTTGGCAATAGTGAGATTTTCACTTGGAGCAAGATTTTCTCTCTCAGGTTCACCCTACACTCATCAGACCTTCTCTAAAATCCACCAGTGACCCTCCATACAGGAGCCTAATCACCAGCCAGGGGAGTCATTCTGTGGAAATAGGAGATTTCAGCCACGCTCAAAACAGAGGGGTCAGAGAGGTCCCTTATCAGAGCAGAACATACCCTGGAAGTGGGTCCCAACTCCTCACTAGCAGCCTGAGCTGCTTTGGAATTTAGATCAGTTGAGATCTGAGCTTAGAGCATTGGACACCTCCTCATGGTTCCTCATGTGCCGCATACAGCTCAGGTGAGACCCTGCTCAGGCCCTCTCTGAAAAGCCCAGAGAGCAGAAGCTGGACTTCAAGCTACAAAGACAGAAGTTTAAATTTCTAGTAAACTGAAAGTGATCCTCCATCATAGCAATGAGCCTGACATTCTTTTAGCAGAACATCAACTTAATTTTAAAACATCTGGGAAATTCCATTATGCAATTTATCCTGTAACTGATGAAACTGCAATTTACTTCAAAGCCCCAACCAGCATTAGAGCCAGTCTCGTGAGCCCAACAGTACAATATTTGACACTGAAAATTATTGTAACAGCAAATAGAGTCGGTCTCCAATTAGCCTGATCTGGTAGATATCGGTATGGGCAAGCAGAGACCAATGCTTTGGGATGGGCACGTTCAGCTCACCACAAACTGCCTTTAAGTGCAGTGAGAGGAGTGATACAGGCACAGTCCAGGGGTCCCAGGTGAACCAGCACCATGCTGCTCCATCCCAGCCAGCTCTCACCTCTCCACAACCTTCTCCTCAGAGCAAAGAGTTAAATATAGCAATCTGTCACCTGCAGCCTCTCCCCTTCGCACTCCCCTCTGCGGCACCACAGGCGGCCGGAGGACTGTGCTGAGATTAAGGTTGGGAAAAGAACCCACTGTGCTGCAGGAGCTGCTCTGTGCTGCTGGCCCAGCTACAGCCCCAGGCAAGTCTTGGGCTCCAGGGAATCCAGGGCAGGAGAAGTGCCTGTGCCCAGCCAGCACGTGTCTAATTACTGTCCAACTGCCTCTTGCAGTAACTGGTGACTAAGATCCTTATTGATCTAATTAGCAGCAAGAGAAAAAACTTCTGCTTTTTTGTTGTGTTGGGGATTTTTGTTTCTGTTTTTCAAGGGCTGTTGGCTGATTCTATGTCCCAGCTGGAGCTCTGATAGCTCCATGCTGGCATGTGGGCAGCAGGACGAGTGGCCCCAGAGCCTGACATCTGGATCCATCACAGGCAGGTGCCCTGGGCAGAGCTCAGCACCACAGACAGCCCAGGGCTGGGCAGAGCACACAGGATGTGCCCAAACAGGACAGTCCTGAGTGAGGGCTGTGGGAGCCAGTTCCCCCTGCGGAAACTGCCTTAGTGAACAGCCTTGGTCCCAGTTTCAGGCTATGACCAAGCTGGATAAAACCAGAGGAGACCCAAGGATTTACACCCACTCTGTGTTTCCTCCCGTTATCCTCAAACAATGCCTGGGGCTGCTCCAATGCTCCACTGCCTCCTCCACCACCACTCACCCCCAGCAATCCTGGTGTGCACACAGCAGGAAGGGAGCAGGGAGGGAATCTGCTCCCACCCTGTGCTCTGCCATAGGGATTCGTGTCCAGCAAGGAATGCTAAACAGGCAAAACATACCACTGCCTGGAAATGTTTAGTTTGAAAAGAGGATGAATGGAGGAGGGAAGAAAGAAGAAATATGTTGGTATATGGTGTTTGTTTATCTTCTGAAAGGAAACAAAGACTTTCAGGGACTGAATAGCTCAATTAAGCGCTTGCTGGAGTGACAGATTTACTGCTTGCACAACAAATACGTCTCAAGTCAGAAGCAGAAACAGAATGAGAGAATTAAGAGAGATCAGGAGAACCTCAGACAACCCAGGACAGGATCCACCACCCTGCACGGGCACCAGGAGCTCCTACAGAGTCGGATCAGATGATTTGTTCTGCAGCTCTGCATCCCTGGGAAGGAAGAATAGCCCAGAGAAAATGACACAGCTGAGCAGCCCCTGCTCACCTAGGCGACCCCTAAGGAACCCCTGCACAGGCCAGGGATCCACCACAGAGGGATTTCAGCCAAGGCTTGTTCTGTCAAGTTAAAGGTTCACCTCCAGCTGCTCTCCTGGAGACATTTTCCTAAAAACAATGCCAAAGCAATTACTTTCTGGTTTCCTTTTCATTGGTTACTCCTTACTCATAGCCTGAGGATGGGGCTGTCATCAAGCACATGGTGCTGAGCACCTGCCAAAACGCTGGGACAGTCTCTCCAGTCACACGTGGGGCAGAGCCCAGCCCTGCAGCTACACCTTCATGAACACTCAGGTAGTTATTTAAACCTCAAAAATTAGAATGCAATCCTTCATTTCAGTAGGAAGCACTGGAATGTGTGTCCCTCCAGGAGTAGCAAGGAGGGCACTTTTTATTATGGGAACTCTGCTGAACAATTATCTGCTCCATCAAGGAGGGTTTTTTGATGAAACCAGACAGAGGATCATCTACATGAGTTAAGGTGAAGCCATTCCCAGGCAAGCTCTCTGGCAGGCAGGTGTTGTTTCAGGTAACCAGTAGCAATGGCAGGAATTCAAGATTTGCAGGTGCCCAGATAGAAGCTCAAACCCTCCCATTACCAAACCTCCCTGCGATTATGGCAGACAAATCCCTATCCCTCCCTCAGCACCCAGACTGAGAGGATTTGTGGGTTTTCCGTTCAGGCAGATTTTGAAAAGCACAAAAGCCCATTGTGTGTGAAACTCCAGGTGATAATCAATGACAGTTGGGTCCTCATCAATCATTATGTACTCAAAAATCTTCACTTTTGTGATTAACATATTGTTTCTTTGGCTCTCCTCTTGATTAACAGGAATCACAGAGAAACACTCATACATCCTGTCATTACTGGCTCAGGGAGCTCTGCAATTACAGATTTTAATTAATATCCTGGTTCATTTCAGGGAAATTCTGGATTTAAATCTACTTTTTTTGATGACCAAATAGCAGCCATGGTATGGATTGAGACCTTTCCTTCCACAGCCTGGGGAAAGGGCATCACTCAGGAAAACTTTTTTTCTTTTTTTCTAAAACCTCTTTTCTTTTCCAAACAAAAATTCTGAATTTAACCTGGGCCAAGTAGTGGCTTCTTTCTCTCACCCACATTGCAAAAGGCTCTTTTTGTGCAGCAGAACAAACCTCCATTTGCAGTTTTTGGGGAGGTCACCATGACAACTCCCCAAAGTCATTCTTCCAAAATATCTTGAGTAAACCACAGCCCAACCCTCACACCATGTTTTAATCTGGTTTTCAGTTATGTGGCAGAATCACAGAATCGTTGACATTGGAAAAGACCTCCAAGACCATTGACTCCAAGCTGTGACCAATCCCCAGACCTTGCCAACCAGACCAGAGCACCGAGCATCACGACCAGTCATTCCTGGAACACCTCCAGGGATGGTGACTCCACCAAAAAGGGGATTTGTGTGGATCCAGGACCTGGTCTGGGCCTTGACCAAATGTGGTGTGGCATTAACCTGGCTGTAGGTGAGTGTCTCTGAATGTGGGTTTTAAAGCTGAGCCTGGCCGGGACTTGGGTGATGCCACAGCTCCTACACGTAAAAGAACCTCCATCTTGGACCATTCCCTTTTTTTCTTACACTTTTTCTCTCCTTTCAACAGTTGACTTTTTCCTTTTCTGATGGAAGCCAGTTCCCCCTGCGGAAACTGCCTTAGTGAACAGCCTTGGTCCCAGTGCTGTGGTCAGGAGCTCTGCCCGTAGCTTACCCCACACTCAGGTTGCTCCCAGGGCTCTCAAGGGGTGCCTGCAGCCATTATCAAGCACAGAATCCTCCTCTGAGCCACAGGATACAGCTCAGCTGTTCTTCAACCTGCTCAATATTCTGATTGTGCCAGGATGCCATGAAAGGAGCAATCTCACAAAGCCCATCATGCACCAGAGCACGAATCACAAACAGGAATTGTCCTGAAATTAAAAACAAAAACAGTGCTGGAATGTGCTTTGGAAGAGGGTTGTGAAGGCAGAAGTAAGGCAAGATGGGAACTATTTTATTTTTAAAATAGGGGAACATTTCTGTGGCGAAATATTAAATGTTTTCAGTCTTGAAATGTTTGGGGTTTTTTGCCAAGTCTTCTTAATGAAAAATGATGAACAGCCTTATATCTGCGCAGCCTCCTGTCTGTACAGGTGAAAACAACCTGGCACCCATTGGCAAGTTCAAAACTGAGGGTTGTCAGTGCTTTAGATCCCATTTGTCCTGCTGGAAAGTATGAATCACAGAGGTTGCATTTCAGGCTTTCCTGAGATTTGGAGAGAGATTTTTATCCTAAATGAGAAATAAGTCAAGCAGCCACTGAAGCTACAAGTGACTTGATATGAGCATCCACATCATCATCAGCCTGCAAGCATTTCCCCTAACCACATGCCTTTGCCTTGGAGCTGAGGGCAGGATCCCCCGCCTCTCTGGGGGCTGCTGCTGCTCTTCTTCCCCTCAGTAGCCCGGGGTGGCTTGGGCAGAGGTGCCTATTCCCCCCCTGAGCCCTGCCTGGGTGCCAGGCCTGCTCCCCTCAGTGCCAGCTACAGCCAGTGGCATCCCTATAAACATAGGATGTGCCACCCAAAACCGTAGTGAAAAAGCCAAGAGCAATTACTTAACTGCTTTGATCTGTGCTCTGGTGAGATCCATGGAGCATAATTATATTCTTGCTTTAAAAAGAGTGAAGAAGAAAAAAAGGCTTTATTTTGATGTTTTAGTGTTTGCTTCACAGCAATATGTGCTTAAAGGGAACTATGGTAATTTATCTTTCCAATGCCTGCTTTCTACAACGGAAAAAACAGGAATAGCTGTTGTACATTTGCATCTCATTTTTAGCTCAAGCTTCTCAACAAGGATTCAGCCAAATGAATCGGCGCAGTTTGCACAGAGAGCAGCTCAAGGAAATAAAACCTCTAGGGATGCTGACAAAAACAGACATTAAAATCGGGATCTGCTCTTCCAGGGGGAAAGGAACCCAGCACTTGTAGCAAGATCTGAAGGTCACTGCACTCCTTCCATCAGCTCTGCAGGCTCTGGATGGCTCCCAAAGATCCAGTGATCAACTGTGGCTGAACCTGCTGGGGCCAAATTCATCGAGACTTGAGCCCATTCTCTCCATGGCAGATGAGGTGAGCACAAACCTCTTGATGGCCCTGTGACATCCCCACTCCCACCATGACTCCTGGGAGAGTGGAGGGCAGACACCACTGAGGGGGTCTGGGAGCAGCCAGGCTCCCCCAAGCCCCCGGGTTTATTCAGAGTGGCTCTTTCAAAGTTCCACTCAAGAGCATGCAAAAGCCTTCACTCTCAATTCACTCCGGAAAAAGTGAGGAATATTGGCCAGCTGCACTTTTTACGGGGAAGTTATAAGCACTGATCTTGGAGAGCTGAAAAACACGTACCAGTTTGGCATAACAATTAACTTTTATGTTTTTCAAGAGGGCTGTTTTCTTTGCTGTCTCGGCACTCCGGGCCAAACTCCCTCCCCTTCTCAACCACTGAAGCTCCGCTGCCTCCAGCCACGGCGATTTCCCCGAACTGAGGTTTTACTCTCTGTTTTAACCCTGCCTTTGTCTGAAGGTCACCCAGGCTCTGAGGGAGAGGTTTCAGACGTGGGGAGGACTCGGCTGGCTCTAATCCCTGGCTCCCAGGGAAGCAGAGGCCGTTAATGCAGCGCTTTCAAACCCTTCCCGGAGCCCACTTTATCTGAAAGTGCAGCAGTCGGAGAGGCTGAAAGCAGAGGTGGGGCTGATCCAGGCACTGTGGGAGCCCAACAGACCAGTTTAATTAGTAAGACTGAGACGAGATAGAAGCTTTCATCTTTTGATACAGCAAAGAGGACAGAGGAGCAGCGAACGATCTAAAAGGTGCCCATTGCTCCGGGCTGGCTTTCACTGGGCACCGCTCCCTTTGTTGCTCAGTTCTTTTGGTCTGGTGAATTCAGTCAGTCACAATGGATTGCTTATTGCATTTGAAAGAGTAGGAGGAAAAACTACTCCTAGGAACACGCCTGCAGTCAGGGTAAAGCAGTTGGAGCAGCTCCCAGGCTCTCTAATGCTTTTTACAATCAAGGATGTTCAAAATTGTCATCTCGGACAGCCTGGCCAGTGAGGCTGAGAGTGACAGACATAGTCAGGCAAAAAGTCATCTCCACTGGTTTTATTCCAGGACAAAAGAGCAACAGGCATCATGTGAAGAGTCTCCATTCACTACGTGGATATCTGGGGCACAGATGGTTTTCCTCCAGCATAGAGCATCTCCGTAACCCACTGCAGCAGCACTCGGGTCCCAGCTGGTATTGACAGGGTCAAGCTCTTATTGTCATTTTACCAAGCACATATAAAGTCAGCAGTTTCTGAGCTCCTGGCAGCAAAGCCTGAGTACTTTGCAGAGAGTCATCACCACAGCATCTCCAAGAACCCACATGGACACAGCAAGTTCACCTCTGGGATCTGACTATATGATCCCAGTGTGTGGCTGGGAGCACCAGGCTGGTCTGGCTCATGGAGCTGCTGGCCCTCGTCACGTGGGGATACAGGGAGGTGCCAGAGCAGGATTTTCCCTCCAGACCATTGCAGATCATAGAATTGTAGAATGGTTTGGGTTGGAAGGGATCTTATAGGTCATCTTGCTACTAACCCCGTGCCATGGGCAGGGACAACTTCCACTAGGCTGCTCCAACCCGGCCTGGAAAAGATGGATGTAAAGCTTTCCTTGCTTTCCTTGCAAACCCTTCACACTCAGAACAACTTCATCAATTTTACATTGTTGCACAACATCAAATCTAGAGCACATTCCAGGAGATGACTGGGAAGGCTCATAACATTTCCAGTTAATCCAGGCCATGCTGAAACTGTATTGGCATCACCCCCACCTTACCCTCCTGCAGGTGGAGTTTTGCTATTTCATTGAACAGAAAGGTAAAATGATGCAAGCATATAGTTTTACTAAGAAAAGCTTCAGATAGGAAAAGAATAAATCTGTTTTCTTTGGGACCGTCTTGTTTTTTTCTCCAGAGCAAGATGAGGCAAGTGACACAAGCAGCTATAAATGATTTTTTTCCAACAGCACCTGTATGGCCATTTTTATCTGAGACATAAGGAAGAAGAAGCCTCAGACACACAGTATTTTTGGTGGAATATCTCAGGAGCACTTTGAGCTAGAAATGACTACACCAGCTCCCCTCTAGCAACAGACTGCTTTCTAATTCACAGAATGCAAATGCAGATGCTGTTTTTGGCACTTAACCAAATTATTACACAACACATTTGTTTCTAGAGGAGCAGCATTTAATACAGCAGCAATAAAAGGGAAAATAATACCTGACATCACCTGCATTTCCCTGGGTTTGTTATTTCTGCATATGACACAGTGAAGATCCTAAACTGACAGCAAACCTCAGCCCTGGAGAGATCTTGGGCTGCCTGTCCTGGCAATAGTGAACACAGAGGAAAAGTAACAGGAATTTCTATGATGTCCAAGCCTTCAGCACTGGGGTCATCCTAGGGGTCACTTTGTAGGGTGCAGTCACACAACACAAGCCCTACCTGACTCCTGTGGCTCGGCTAGGAGGGGGAATAGTTAAATTAAAAGAAATGTTATTAGAGCCAAGGATTCAGAGTCTCTCCCACTTCAAAATATTTGGCTCAAGATCAAGAGAAAGACAACTAATGTGCAGTAGCAACTCAAGAGTGGTTCTCTGGGATTCAGTTCCGACATATATTACAAATATGGGTTTTGGATCAAGGTTGGCTGCACCAGCTGGGTCACAGCCCCGTGCCCAGAGCCACCCAGAGGGACCCAGGATGGTGGCAGGGGGCCCTCCCACGAGGCTTTCTGCAGACCAGGAACATCTACTGCTGCCAAACAAAGAGAATTAGGAGGAAAAAAAAAATCCACATTTTCTCTCTGCCAGAATGACTCCAAAAAGAACCAGAACACACTTGAAAACAAGGAATTATAAGTGATGGTCAATACTTTGCCCCTCAATAACAAGGAAGGAGAGATGCTGTCTTTTTTCCTGACATTTTCTCTCTCTGTTCCCACTTGGTTCTGCTGATGTGGCTCTCTGTGCCCCCACAAAAGTGGGGAGCACCCAGAGACCTGCTTGGGGCAGCCCAGACCCTACTGCACCCCTTGCAGTGACCCAGAAGGCTCAGGAGGGTGAAAACATCTTTGCAAAGCTGAAACTCCTGCCTCCAGGGAGCTGAGGGAAATACTCCCACATCCCCTGACACTTCCAACCAGTTGAGTGGATCAGGTTTTAAATGCAGGGGTCACCTTAATTAAGGTGTAACATTTCCCTGCTTGAAACGAGCCCATTTCTCCCCCAGGTTTCATCAACAGCCTCATCCTCAACCATATTCCCTGTAAAATGCCATTGGAACACCAGGGATTACTGACATGCCAACTCCTCACACAAATTGCATCTTATCAAAGAGGCATTGAAGTACATAATACAATTACTCAAAGAACAGTTTTCTGGTGGCAGAGCCAGTATTTTACATCCACCACTGAATTTATGGTCGAAGACTGAACACTGTCATTGAGCACTGATCTGATACATGTCCCTCCTTGGGGCTTTTTCTTCCTCCCTCCTTCTTCTTTCAGCTCGAGCCACAGATTAATGTGTAGTTGGAGTTAACAACAGGTTCATGACTCCTACAGAGATAGACAGGAGCCTTGTCAGCAACCACATCCACACCAGCCCATAAAACCAGCTCCTGCTTCCCAATACAGGCAGGAGACAGTGCAGTGTGGTCCACGCACTGGATTTCATCATCTCTCCCATAAATCACAGAATCATTTAGGTTGGAAAAGACCCCCAAGATCATCAAGTCCAGCCTTTGGCTGATCACCACCTGGTCAACTAGACCAATGCACTGAGTGCCACGTCCAGCTGTTTCTTGAACACCCTAAAATCTTGAACATCTTAAATACATCAGGGTGAGAGAGAACAGAACAGTGCACAGGACACATCCTCAAATGGCACCAGCAGATGAGGCTCTTCAAAACCATTTACATCATCTAATATGTATTTTATGAATATTTTATACAGACATATAAATATGTATCTGCAGAATATGCAGGTATTTTGCATTGCTGAACACTGAAAACCATTTGGTGCTTGTGTTCACTAAATCAACCTGACCTTTTGAATCCTTGAAGTTCGTTTCACCACCAGGACCCTGGGAACTGGGTGCACCTTTTTTCAGGTGACAATGACAAAAGCTCCCTGGCCTAAGGATATGCTGGCACCTCAATGTAATCACAGCTCTCCTCATACAGCTCAGGACATGTATCCTCACCTTCCACATTTTACTGTTGGTTAATTATAAACATAACATCAAGATTTTTATCTGTTTATCCGGATTTCTGTACATACAACAACCTTATTTACCCAGACAGGGTGCTGTGGGCACCAGTAAGCAAATATTTGATGAGCATTATCTGAACCTTAAATGTTATTCCTAATAAAAATGTCAGCTTGAAAATCAATTAAGTCCCATGGAACCAGATTTGCAGCAGAGATGAATCGGTTCATTTCTGGGAAAGTCAATGAAGTTAAACTAATTTACACAGCTGCTAACGCCACCCTGACTCCTGAACAACAATAAATAGTCTGCTTCCCCCTATTTAAGCAAAAACACATTACTTGTTTAAGAAGAAAAAGCTTTGCTGAAATAGCTACTGAGCTTTTGGTCTAGAAGAGATTCTATCTTTTTTTTACTCCAACAAGCCAAAACTGCTTTTTCCATTCTTTGCCTTATCTAATATCAAGTGCACTCACAGAGTCATTATGGTTGGGAAAGACCTTTAAGATCACCAAGTCCATCAACCCAGCCCCAACATGTTCGCCACTAAACCATGTCCTCAAGTGCCACCCCACATGTGTTTTGAACACTTCTGGGGATGATGACTCTGCCAGGCCCTGGGAAGACTGTGCCAGGGCTGGACAATCCTTTCCATGAAGAAATTTTTCCTAATATCCAGTCTAAACCTCCCCTGGTGCAACTTGAGGCCCTTTCCTCTCTTCCTGTCACTTCGTCAAGATGTCCCCTTTTTTAAACTAATTTGTGGGGTCTGAGACAGGAGCCTGAGCCAGGCCTGTGGTGGGTTTGCCAGTCAGGGTTCTGCAAGGAAAGAGTCTGACAAAACTACTTGTCACCAATTAAATCTAACTAAACCTCCCAAATTTTATGGCCTCATGAGATCTCCCACACAAGTATTTTGTGCCAATTTTACGAGCCCGAATTATAAACACTGACAACATGATTTAGGAGGATGTGGTGAATACTCCCTGCTCCCGAGGAGTGGTGCAGAGCCTGGCAGAAGGCATTAACTGAAGAGAAATCACAGGGCCCAGGCTCACTCTGGGTCAGAGTCCCCCTTTTGCCAATGGATGTTGGATGGAGCAGAAACAAACTCTGACAAACACCCTCGTGGGGCACAAACCCAGCATTACACCCACCCCAACTCCCGCATCAACCCGATTCTCCATCTCCTGAGATGTATTTTCTTTCTGCTGTCAATGTTGTACAGAAATGGGGATGTACTGTACCATAAATATTTAAATACAGGTAGCTAACGAAAACACTGAAGTTAATCAAAACCTCAAGGTAACGTGCACAAATACAGCAGTGGACCTTTTTACATGTAAATGAAAAAATAAGACAGCAAATACTCTGGGTAAAACTTTTAATGCTGCTTAACTAAATTCATTCAGGTTAATTAAATCCTTTACAAATCATTATTTGATTAGTGTTCATTATAGAACACATCACAAAGCACGTCCCCCCACTGCTCTGTATCCAGGAATTACACAGCCTTTTCCATGACTGTTTTGTCTCCTATGTTGGATTTGGTTGAGCCTTCCTAAGCAAAATAGAGTTTAAGTGTTTCCACATGACCCTCTCAGAAGCTGAGTTACTGACCTTGGCTTAATAGAAAAAGAGAAAAAGCCGAAAAGGAAAAGTACAGACGTGCAAAAATTTAAGTTCAGTGAGAAACCGAAGTGGTTTTCCAGGGAATCTGCCTTTCCTATGGGGCTGTCACAGCCAGGCATCACTGTGGCCAAGAGTGGCTGTGACAGGTAACATTCCTGCATTTGGGAACCCTGATAAACAAGGGATTTAGAGGTATAAAATGAGCACATAAAATGCCATGTTTCAGCACATGGAAGAGTTTCTAACAGACACTATTCCCTGTAAATAGCCAATAAAATATCTGGCATCTGCCTCAGTGCCAGCAGCATTTTTGCCCCAGAAGCATTTCCCTTGCACTTTTCCCACCATCAACAAAACTGGTTTTCTTCCTCCAAAATGTTTTTCTCCCAATGACATTCTCTTTACAATTTAAATTTATCTCAACAGTTGTGGAAATTCACAATGTTTGCTAAACAGAAGATCCCAGAATAAATTAAATATAAACCACAGTGACGCTGATTTATCCACTTCTAGAGATGCAGTGTCAGGGACAGGAGGGAGCTGTGTCTCCCCTGCTGTGTCTGTCCTGCATCCACGAAAGGTTCATCAATTCATCACCATAATTTTAAGAGATATATGAAACTGGATTTTTTTATTTCACAGTTGGGAAGTTCAGAACGAGTCTAATTGTGGGAAAGGTAATCAGGCATTTGCAAAGAAGTCCAGAGGGGGGTGGAGATGAGGAATTTATTGTACTCCTCACACCTGGACATCACCTCTGCTAGGGAAACAGGAACTTTCAACTGAGTTTAAATTCTTCAGAGGACTACAGTACAGGTTAATGACAGCTCATTACATGAGGTGCTATGTATTATTTGTGATCTTCAGACTACTTCAAATCATTTCTTGAACTTTGTTTTTACTGGATGTGGCACTATGGTTTAGTTGACAAGATGGTGTTTGGTCAAAGGTTGGATCTTGGAGGTCTTTTCCAGCCTCAGCGATTCTGTGATTCTATTCTATTACAATATGATTATCAACACGCAGAACCAGAATAATTAGCACATCATTACTAATAAAATGGGGTCATCAAATAAAAGATACAAGATAATTGTATTACATAACCCCACAGCTGGAAAGGCACAGAAAATACATGAGAAATCAGTTAAGCCCAAGGAGTGATTAGGCTGCCTGGGACTGCGATGATGTAATTGCAGTAAAACAAAGCAAACATCCCTGTCCTCCCGTGGTGGCAGCAGGAAAGTCGCTGTCTGTAATTGGACTCTGTCAGGGAAGGAGCAGCCCCTGATCCCTGCTATCCACTCTCTGCCATAACCCCCAGCTCTCCCAGTCCACCGTGCACCAAACGCACGTGGAAAACGAATTGATGAGGATATTAATAATTACAATCTTCTCAGCAAATTCCCTGAACATGCAATTATTTCACCCCGAAACGCTCCTGAGCAATCAAAGACAAGATGGAGAACAAAGCATTTAGCAAAAAATTGTGTAACCAAATAATTATTTATACCGTAATTGGCACTGGAAAAAACGTGTGTGCGGGGCGAGACAGGCAGCGCGGTAACTCCAGCGCTGCAGAGACCAGCAGCCCAACGAGCCTGACTGCAGCCACCCCCCAGGGTCGCTCAGCCCCCTCCCACACCATCCCGCCTCCTCACAGCCTGTGCCCACATCCCATTTGTTTTGCTCATTAGGGAGCAGCCAAGCGGAGCCAGCGGTAGCCGGGCTGGGATCAGCAGCGCCAAGCAGAAAGGATTGCTGCTATCTCAGGATATGCTTCACTGGAGCCTCTTCAGAAAGGGAACGTCACCAAACAAGAAGATAAATCGCTCCTGAGTGCAGGAGTGACGGGTGGATGGATATTCCCTGCATCCCTTGCAGGGCAGTGCCCACCTGAGAGCAGCCCCCCGGGGAGCAGGCGGGCACTGCTGGCTGCCCATGGACACGAGGCTGACTTGAGTCAATGGGGAATTCTGACCCTGAAACTGCACCAAATGACTTGGAGCATCCAAGTCACCACATTTGTGGTGTGCATTAAAACAAAGCACTAAACCTGAAGTCCCACTGTTGCAGCTCTCCAGGGAGAGCAGGAGTATAGCCCTGCCGTGACAGCTTGCCTTGGATCAGGGAGAAAAAGAAAAAAAAGGAGGGAATAATTTGCCTTTAACAATCAGGTTTGCGTCTGCATTTCCCCCATCTCACACAGGTTGTTTCACTGTCATCTCCTGCCACCTCACCAAGCCAGGGCTTCCAGAGAACCTACAAGATTGAAGCAGCTCACAGGCTCATGGCTACATCACTCCCACACAGCCTCCCCCTCCCAGTTCCTCAGCTCCTGGTTCTTGGTGCTCAAATGCTTGTAAATGGACTGTCTTGGTTTTACCCCAAAAAGAACTTGGAGCCAAAGCAAACTGAGACTTTGGAGGCCCTGGGCAATGCTGATGAGAAGTGACTCAGAGCCCCAGCAGAGAGCACAGTGTTGGTGGGGGGTCTGACCACCCAAATCCAGCTTGATGCAGCTGTTAAAGTACTTGGGATTTTACCTGCAAAAGTGTAAATTCGAATCAACACTTCTGTGGATGCAAAGCAAACCCCTTTCTGCAACAGAACAGGTGGGTGTGGATGAAAATGATGAACCACAAACACAATACCAGCTCTTCCTAAAAGGCAGCTTTTCTCGGGTTTTGTTGGCCCAGAGAGCCACTTGTGCAATTCCTCCTTTCCCCCAGCTTCCTGATCCAACCACTCCCCTGCTCACAACATGCTCCCAGCAGCACATGCACCCTCAGGTGCTGCTTGCCATTCCCTGTCACTCCAGCTCCTCTCACACGTTCTTTTTTTGTGGTGAAAAGAGAAATGAAGTGGAGCCAGTAGGTGCAGACCAACCCTCAAACATCTCTTCTTTCCCTACAAAGAACTTTTTTTCCCCCTTAAGCAGGAAGGTATCAGCATCCATAAAATGGAAACACTAAAAGGCTGGTGGAAATTGGAGATATACGACTGCAGACATGCTGGAAATGTCTTCATGTGCAGAACTGCAGTGTCCTAAGCACCTGGTCCAGGAGTCAGATAAATCACAGGCTGAAAGATGAGCTCAGGGAAGTGACTTTATGGAGGCAAGGCAGGCATAGGAGATGGCCCATGGCAGGCAGAGGAGATGGCACACCAAGGACAGAGGAGATGGTCCACGAGGCTTAGGGCACAGGGCATGTAAGGAGTGTGGGAAGAGCAGCATAACAACACATCCCTCATCCTGCAGCAAAGACTGCTGAGCAGAGCCCAGAATCCCATTATGTGCACGTACCTGCATTATCTAGGGATGGATTACACTTGACAAAGTGCATTTCTACATCTCTTCAGCTCCTTTCAGCCTTGACACACAACTCCCAGAATTACCATCACCCATGATACTTCCCACGGGCAACATATTGCTCTTATCATTCATGCTTTGCACTGATGCCACAAGCAGGAACGAGAAGGAAATCACAGGACATCACCCCATTTAAACAGAAAATAAGTTTAAGAAAATCTATTGTCATTTTAGGGCTAGATCATCACTGCTCTGTGAACAGTTTGTGTGTGTAATTATGGCAGCCATAAACATCAGTACAGTAACTGCACATGGTAACAAGCTCTTCTGCCCAGAGGGGCAGCTCCGGGCAGTGGTGGGCTCAGAACCCACAGGGACCTGGAGAACATGCCAGGCACACGTGTGTGAGCATCACATTGTGTCTGTGTAACCCTCCATTCAGGTCAGATCCATCTCTCAGTGGCCCAGTTCTGAATTTGAAATCATTCGCCTTGAAGGCTTTAGTGTAATTTATCCAGAATCTGATTCTAGGTCTGGAAAGGCCATTCCTGCCACGAGCCAGCTTAGCCCCACTGACAGCCAAGGGCCTTCCCCAGTGTCCAGTTCGACATACAAACACAAGCACTGGTGCATATGTGGATGTAGGCTCAGGGCTCAGAGGCTCTTCACTCCCTGTTCCTCAGATCATCTGTTCCACTTTTTTCCCCATGTTATACCTGCACTTGCACAGGTCCCCTCACTGGTGACATCAGTCACCCTGGACCATTTGTTCTGAACCCTATGCACAAGTAAGTGCTAAAATAGCTTGTTTTTCACTATCACTACTATTCTGTTTCAGAGGAATGTATTCATATAGATATAATAGTTGTTAAAATTATTATTCCATTTTAAAACTTATCAATAACCCAGGGTTAGAAGAGGACTGGTGTCGGGGGAGGCGAATGGAAGGCAGCACACCCTTCCATCTGCTGGCACCAGGGCAAGATGCTCCATTGGAAACTGCTGAAGCAACTGATTCGTGGGACTGAGGGAAAAGGCAGCACCCACACGGTGGAACTGGAGCTGGTTGCAAACACCAACTGCTATTTTTGGGTGTGACTCTGCAACACCACCGTGGTACCAGTCTCTGTTCTATGAACTCGACTCTCAGTGTTTGCCTGGCCCTACGTTCCCAGGGTCAATGTTGGGTCAGGGCACAGGGATGGCAGGGCTCACAGCACACCCAGCCCCTGTTGGGGTCATGATTAAAGGTATCAAAAAGCATGAGGAGGGGGCTGAGGAGCTTCATGGAAAAAGCAAGCCTCAAATTTAAGGGGAATTATTGCAAATATGTTGATGTCCTCAAGGCCTTTTTAAGCATAAGAGTTACTGTGCTGCTTGTGGCCTTTCCAGAACACCAGCTAACAGGCATTGATTTTTGGGTTTAGATCCATTTGCCCTGAACACTTGCTTGGGTTATAAATGCAAATAAAAACAGAAGTGAAAGGGAAGGCAGTTCCGTGGCTGCTAAACAGGGGACGTGTTCACCTTCCTTGTATTGAGCTGGGCTCATCTAAGATATGTCTGAACCGAGTTGTAACACAACACCCACAGTCACTCCTTGGGGACACCAGGCCAGGGACCACATCCCAGGGCTGCCCCAGCCCAGGTGAGGCAAGGCATATGCACTGCTGGCACATCCACCACAGTGCCCAGTCCCAGTGGAACCCCGGGACCCCGAGTCCCTGACGTGCACATTAACCTGTCACAGCCAGGACTTGCTGTCCTGTCCCACACTGCCTCTCAGGAATCAAAGGGACTGAAAAAACCACAGAATTGTCCAGGTTGGAAAAGACCTCCAAGATTATCGAGTCCAACCTGTGACTGATCACCACCTTTTCAACCAGACTGGGGCACTGAGTGCCACCTCCAGGGATGGAGACTCATCCATGTCCCTGGGCAGCCCCTTCCAATGCCTGACAACCTTTTCCACGAAGAAATTTTTCCTGATGTTCTACCTATCCAATAGCTCCATAAAGCCCAGAAGCAGACAAAACACACTTGCACCAGCTCAGCATCACCCCTTAACATGTTCACTGTTTACAGTCAGAGGTAACAGTGCTACAACAGATTTCTTCATACCAAACATCCCCCACTGCCATACTTCCTCCCCCAACAGCCAAGGAAGAATGGTGGGAAATGAAGATCTGGTGACTGATACTGCAGGTCCTGTTCCAGGCACAGAGCTGTGGTAGCTGAGGCAAAGGGAAGACACAAATACCGTAATTGGAAGGTGCCAGGGAGTTGTCAGCACTATCAGCAGAAAGGCAATTACTGTTTGAAAATTAATCTTTTTTTTTTTTTTTGTTACCCTATTGTTATTCCCTTTTTAATGTCAGAATAAGCACAACAGGAGATTATTTGGTGATGTTCTCCCTCAAGGGAAAACACAGTTTAAATGGAAATGAGCACTGAGCTGGCAGCACGCATCCTGGCCAAGGGAAAGGCATCCCATACCAACTCAGTGACCAGGCTGAAGACCTCCACTCAAATTCCTGTGCCACCTCTTATGTTTTTATCATTTCCCAACACAAATCCACTTCTCCATTTCTCCCAGACTAGCCACCCACAAGCCCACCGTCCAGGGAACAATATCACCCCACACACCTCTCGTCTGCTTCTCCACTGTCCCTGCCTTCCCCAAGGTTATTAAAAGCTCAGCTTACAGACGGTGTCTCAAGTGTGAGATGTTCTTTCTTTCACTTCCACCCAAATCCAGTTTGAGTCCTGCCCAACACACACTGCTGGAGCCTCTTCTGACTCCCTGAGTGCCCACAGGAGAGGATACACATCTGCCAGCCCTTCCAACACGGGAGTTCAGACTGCTCATCTCCTTCAAACAAAATCCCCCCTGCAGCCCATCCTTTGGAGAATCCTCTCCAACAGCCCTGTTAGCTTTCTGTGTAGTTCTAAACCTGTCTTGTTTGTCTTTGCTTCTGATTTGTTTTTGTGTAATTTCATCCCCCAACACATCTTTAATTAACACTTCTGTGTCAATGACTCACAGATACACCTTTCAGCTCCAGGCACATCTACTTTAGTTCAAATCCCAAATTCCACCCTCCCAGCCCTGGGGAGGTCTGTCCTGCAGGCCTGGGAACAGAAAGATCTCTCTTTCTTTCCCAGTTCATCACACACTTCTTTCCATCACTGGGATCAACACCTTGATCATAGAAATAACTCAGCCTCATGGTTGGGATCATCCTCAGCTTGAATGTCCTGACTACATCCACACCTTGCAAGTTCTTTAGCCCAAGGATTGAAGATGCCATCTGTCTCCTATTTCCATGTAAACAAAATCCCAGCTCCATAATTGTGAAATTCTTCTCTCTGGCTGTTTCACCTTCCTGCCATTCACACAATGCCAGAAGATTCTGGGAAATGTCACACCACCAGGTATCACTTCAGTGCCTCCTTGTAAACCCTTTCTCTACCCTCCTCTTCCTCACAACCATAGTCTGGTGCTTTACCTCACTCCTCTCTTCTGAAACAGCGTTTGTGGTTATCGCAGAATCCCAGACTGGCTTGGGTTGGAAGGAACCTTAAAGCTTGTCTCATTCCAACCCCCTGCCATGGGCAAGGACACCCTCCACTACACCAGGTTGCTCCAAGCCCCTTCCAATCTGGCCTTGGACACTGCCAGGGATGGGCCTTGTTGTCTCCCTGGAGACCCTTGCAGGAAGTGTGACCTCTCCAAGGCTTCTGGGGACCAGCCTCTCATCCTGACACCTAAAGCAGTGACCCAAGTGGGAAAGGAACTCCAAGCCCACATTCATCCCTGTGAGTACCAGCCTGCCAGCCTTCAGGAGTCTGGCTCTGGGGACCATCAGCCAAGTTGATAATTCTTGCTGTCACTATTCATAGGGAGCAATGGAGAGAAGTCACAGGCTCCAAGGTAACTCATGACTCAAAAACCTGTGTGTGGAGGTGGTGGGGGTGGTTTGAATTCACATTTATCCCATGCAAGTAAAAGGAAAACTAAGCTTTGGCTTCTTTAGCAAATCATACACTCAGGGACCAGCATCCAAAACCAAACAGAATAAAGTATGTTCTTGATGCAGCAGAGAAAGCTGGTACAGAATGAAAAGATGCCAGAAAACACAGGAGATTAAAAGCTGCATTGGCTGACTGAGGAGACCAGAAAGGAGAAGGAAGGAAAACTGAGAATGGTAAAAGGGATTCATGAATGATGCCTGCTTCTTGCAAAACTAAATTAAAAAAACCCATCACTTCCAACACTTGGTGCTGTAAACAGGCACAGGAACACAGCAGATGCCTTTTCCTGCACTGCCCCCCCCCAGCAGGAGCCTGCAGCCCTCTGGGACCACCACTGCCATGAACAAATGATGGGAGAACAGATTGCCTGGTGCCAGTCTTCACCTCTCTCCAAGATGGAAACAATCAGGGACATTTGATTGCTAGGGTGAGAAAACCATTAATGATGTGTTGATGAACACAGAGTTAATTTTCTGATACATTTCCTACAAACTGTTTCTTTAGGAATTCTCCTCGGAGCCCGGAAAGCAGCTTGAAAGAGCTACTGTTAAATATTGACTGCTGCTCTGGGATCATTATGGAAAATGTGTTTGGGTAGTGTTTTCCAGGGCACACCAAGGGGGCTGGGCTATTTCTATCAGGAGAAATGCCTTTCCTAACTCAGGAGGGAGGAGGAGGAAGTGTGACACACTAAACTGGTCACTGTTTGTTTGTTGTTGGGTTTTTCCTCCCTGAAAACTCTCCAATAAAGCCCAAGGGCAGCACCTTCCTAAGCTGGGCTAAGCAGAGAGTGGAAATTCAATAGCAAAATGGAAATACCTTTCACTGCACCACAGGGGAAAAAGCAAAGCAATCAGGAGGGGGGACGGACATGGGGAGAAGTGACTTAGGGACCAAAAAGGTAGAAGAAAGAGGGGAGGAAGGAACAAAAAGAACCCAGCATGGTATGCAGGAGTAGCATCCAGGACAGCAGCCACTTCCTGGCTTGCCAGGACCCTGCACAGCAATAGGAAAGCCCTCGGCTGTCACGGCCCCACGTGGAGATGCCGGGGCACCTGTCGGCGCTCACTGCATCACTCCACGGCCAATGAGCACGACTGAGCACATGGAATGCCTAATGCTTCAGCAGCGCTTAAAAAAGAGCATTAGAAACATAGTCTGAGAGGATAAGAAATTCAATGTTAAGCCCATAAGGCAGCACCCGGCCATATCCGTGACGGAGCCTCCGCAGCACACGGAGCTGTGCCCGTTCCCAGCTGCTCTGTGTGGGTGGGTGCAGGTGGCTGGTGATGCTCAAGGGAGGGTGCTGAGCTGTTTCAGTGCCAGCACCCCAAAGGGTGACTGTTTCTAGGAATTTCTACACATTCCCAGTATCAAAAAACATTTCCAGTGTTGACATGGAATCCAGGGGTCTGAGCAGGGAGAACAGAGCTAAGCCAGGCACTTGCGGTGGGAAGCAGATGTTCTCCTCGTGGATCCGAGCACCCGTAGAAGAGGGTACTTTGCATTTTTGTCTTCTTCTGAATGAGAAAGCACCAACTTAGCAACAAAACTCATGGACAAATAGCTCAAGAATAACGTGGTTTTCCACTATAATTTGTACTGTACACTGCAGCTAACGTGCATTATGCTGAGGGATTGCCGATTCACTGATTTTCCAGGCTTCTTAAGCCCATAATAAAGAGCACATGTCAGGGATTTCATTGCCTGCAGGCAGTGGCAGAAGCTATTCTTCCTCACTGGCTAATACAGTAAAAGCCACAGTTCTGCACTTGTGCAGTACATGTCACTAGGAAATACAGATCTGCGCAGTAAATGACGGCTCGAGGGGTTGAGTTCATCAGCTCAAACCCAGCAGCACGGAGAGAATGGCTCGATCCATCAAGTTATAGGAGGTTGATGCTGTCAGGCTCCTTGGTCCAGCTGTGGAGGGGAGACCCATCCCCATCACTCCCAAATCTCCTGCCAGAGGAGAGGCACCATCTACCCCTGAGGGTGAGAAGCAGCAGGGAGAAGGTACCTGGCTCCTTCCCCCCAGCTCTGCTGCCCCTCCTTGTCCAGCTACCCTGGGGTCAACCCTCCCCACCCCCAACCAGATGAGGTCACTGGTTTCACACATGAGAAACTCTGGATTGCTCTGCACACACTATAACTTCTTTCAGGCATTGGAAGGGGCTGCCCAGGGAGGTGGTGGAGTCCCCGCCTCTGGAAGTGTTCAAGGAACGACCAGACGTGGCACTCAGTGCTCTGGGCTGGTTGACAAGGTGGGGATGGGTCACAGGTTGGACTCAATAATCTTGGAAGTATTTTCCAACCATAACAATTCTGTGATTCCCTTTTGCCTGCTCACATACAAAATGAATTTTCTGTCATTTACAGTTCATGACCTGGTTTTTAGTTTTCCCCAACACAGAAATGTTTACACTCAAGGTGGGGCAGAGACAGGTAACACATGAACATCACCAGCTGGAATGCTTCCCATTCTTCCCATTTTTCAAACACTGGTGGATACCAGCTAAAGGACAGTATGTCCTTATGTATCATTCACATATATTGGGTGTGGCATTGATTTTCATGTAACAAGCACTATATGGAGGAGGGGTAATGACTAGATTCATTTTGTACTTTGGCTTCCGTTTTACTTACAAGATTATCTAACAGCACTATGGTTTGTTTTTTAAAATAAACATACTTTAAAAATGGAAAAAAACCCTCACTTTTTGCTTTAAAATTAAAATTCACTGATGATACACTCTCAGCAGTAAAACAGCCTAATTTTGCTCATCATCATCAAGAAGCATTTGAGTGACAGAGTCAAGTTAAAAAGCCCTGATTAGCACATGAAATGACATAAAAGATCCAAACAAAAGCAGAGCTTCAGTTCCCTCAAATACCACAAATAAATGAAATATTGCTGTTGGCAAAGTTTGTTTATGGGATCTCCAAATCATGAGAGAAAAGAATCCCCCTTTTCTCTTGGAGATGCCTCAGATGTGGCTGTATATCAGCCAGCAATAAAAACCTGATATAACAAATTGAGAGAGGAGTGACCCTGCACTGTCCCCTCTCCCTTCAGCCTGTCTAGAGCTGATAATACAAATAATCCTATTTGTGAATGAACAAGAGTCAACATGGGTCTGTTCCTAGTGAAAACAGTCTGTGTGCTGTGACCACTGCTCCTGAAAGCATCTGTGAAACTTCCATGTTTAGTAAATCCAAGCTGAAAGGTCACCAATGTCAGGCACATGCCAGCCTGTGCAATACCCACAGCATACAGCCCAGCAAGGGACAGTACCTGCTCCATGGCCAGGCTGGCCCTGTCCCGTGGCAGCCCCCAGCCCACACACTCAGAGCTCTAAGTCCACATTACAGGCAGTGTTTTCCCCAGGTACATTGCTCCTATATTCCTGGCACACCTCAGTGTCATCAGTGTCTTCCAAACACCACTGCCTTATTTCTAAGATGCAATATTTTCAAATGAAACAGCCATATTCCAAATTGACAGTCTAAGAACTGAGAGAACCCATGAAAAAAACCCCAAACAATAAACCCCCAAATCCTTCCCCCTGCCATGGTGAACAGCACTTTGCAGTCACAGCACTGACTCCACCTGTGTCACACTATTTGAGTGCTCTGAGTCCCTGATTTCTGAAAGCCAAGCCTAAGGGAAAGCTGCCAAATAAATTCAGAGAGAGGGAAAAAAAGAGAAAGAGTGGTGGAAAAGCACCTTTTGCTCCTCTTGAGTATTTCTGCAGGAACTTCACAAGCAGAGCAGAGCAAAAGCAAAAGGGCTTCATTCAGATTTAAATAGAGTTAAAGCCTGTTGTTCCTAATGGATTATCATACTTTAAAATAAACTAGATCAGATGTGTTCAGCTGAGCTGCCTCCCCTGACACCCCAAGCTTTTATAGCTGGCCTCAGCACACACCCAGTAAAACTCCATGAAATAATTACCAGCAATTTGGCTGGGGGTAGAACTTTAACCTCAGACTGCATAATTTGAGGAAAAATTCAAAATCTAGCTATGGCTCCTTACTTATTAAAGGAATTTTAATAGTCTGTGCTGCTGCTTCACATGCTCCAACTTGCATCTCCTGGATATTGATGAGTCCAAACCTGCATGGGCAGAGCTCCAGTGCTCTGCCTTGGCTCCTCACATTGATGGCATCCAAACTGGGCAAAGAGAGGACCTGATGGCATCAGGGATGCTTTATAATAAATGCCAGCTGGACTTTGTCATTCCACCAGTCCAGATCCATGTCAGGAGCTTTGTCTCACAAAGACACAGTCTGACCCCGTGGCATTCCCATGGTGAGACAGGAGAGCTCATTGACCCTGGGACCCCTTCTTGCCCCTCCTGCTCCCCCAAAAGCCAAAGCAGCCCCATGCAGAGCTGCCTCCAGTGTGCTGCTAAGAAGGCCACTGCTTTTATGGAGACATAGAATGTGGTGCCATTTTAACTTCAGCATGTGGATCAAGTAATTGTTTGGATTTTAATATTGAGTCTACTTTTCACTGATTTGCATTTAAATGTGTTGTCAAAGAACTTCCAGAAGTCTTTAATAAGAAGACCAATTTGCATTTTAATGTGCACTTAAAGAATTTGAAGAAGTCTTTTCATGTGAGCAGTGTTATCTGAGTAACATTCACATTGGAGGGGGAACGAGAGCTGCAAGTACAAGTCTAACAAAACTTTTTTGAGATAGCCCAGCCTTGTTGGACTTTGTTTAGGGGAAAAAAACCAGTCTTACTGAAGATGTGGTTTAAAGGCAGAGCTGGGAAGGCAGTGGAAATTCTTGGGAAGGTGGTGGGGATCGCTGAGGAGGAGGAGGAGGAAATCAGAGGGTGGGGCAGGGGAGCCCTCACCAGGACCCAGTGCACAGAGGGGAAGCCTGAATCTGGGGGCAGAGACCTGAAGAGGGGCCATTAGCTCTGCAGGACTGTTTGCTGGAGCTTTATAAATAATTCAGCTGGATAATGATATCTCACTTGCATCGCCCTGCAAGGTAAGGAACCAAGCAACTTGTTTTCTACAGCAGAAGTGAAGCAAGAGAGAAGCATGATTTCCTCCCTGTTCCCCTCAATAAAATGGATGTTTTAACCTTCTTGTGACTCTCCCTGTCTCTTTAGAGCACGTTGCAGTATCTGAGCTGTACCACTCATTTATGCCTTTAGGTTACAGGTTACCTTCTCTCCTCAATCCAGTGCCACTTACATCCACCAGACTGATAGGACATGGAGAGGTTGGGTAGTTTCTGCGAAACAGAAATAGAACGAGTCTGCTCAAAAGCTAAAACCAAAGATGAGCTAAGACGAAAAAAGGACGAGAGTAACCCTCTTAAACCCCAACCCTGCCCAGTCAAATGGGAACACCCCATGGAGGCACATCCCAGAAGTGTCACCCACCATCGCTGTCCCTCCACTGTGAAGGGACAGGGACAGCACAGGCCTGTGGCCTTCGACAGAGAACTGCAGCTGCCCACCAGGTCTGAAGGCCCAGCTGGTGGCTGCACATTTATCCTGACATCCATCAGTACAACACCAGCACAGGTCTTCATTAAGTTAATCATTACCAGCAGCCTGGGTTTAAGTGCTAGAGAAAGAATCCATGTTTCTGATTACGAGCTTTAACCCACAGTCATTCCTAAGAGGAACAAAACTCTGAACTGATATGAAAACAAGTTCTTTCTTCCACCTGTAATAGCAGCAAAGAAATGGCTCCTTTAGCCTGGGCTTTCCCATGGAGCATTTGTAAGTGCCTGCAGGTTATCTTTACAGAAAATTAGATTTCTACACTGCTCAAGTTCTTTATGCTCTCATCTAAGCACCAAGTGCATTCAATCTTCAGAATAACACAGCTGATCATATAGTTAAATCATAAAGTAATAAAACTCTAACTCGATAGAATCACAAAATGTTCTGAGTCGGAAGGGACCCACAAGGATCATCAAAGTCCAACTCCTGGCTCTGCACAGGACAACCACAAAAATATATGTTATGTGTTTCCAGATTGTGAAAACAGACACCTGATCTAGTCTCTGCAAAAAAAAATTTCGTTAGGTTTATCTCTAAAACAAACCATGTCGAAAATCCATGCATAAATACCCAAAGCTGCTGAGAAGCATATATTCCCACTAAGAGTAGAGTTCTTGTCTTACCTTCACCTCAGCACAACCTCACCAGTGCTCTGCCCCTTTCCCAGCTCTCCCCCCACAGATAAGGGTCCTTGATCCAACCCACAGCTAAAATAAGTAAACAGTGATAAATAGAAAGAGTTGGGCTACAGAGATAGTAGGACCTGTTTCCAACAAATAGATGAAGACAGGTGTATCACCAGCAACAAGTGGATGAACTTAGAGACAATCAGAAGGTTAAAATCAGCTCCTTTAGGCCCCAGAAGCTCCTTGCAGTTCTGACAGCACCAATGGTTCATAGGACTTTTGTCCTTCTGCTAAACAAATGCATGGCTGAGCCATTCATCAAAAATAAATGACTCGGGGAAACAAAGATATTTATTTTTAGAAGATGAATCCTTCCCTGACGAGGCTCTGTTCAGTTCACATAACTTCACTGTACTCAGTGACTTGGGTTGTTTCCCTGTCTCCTCAGTGGCTACTGGCACTGGCAAGGTACCACTGCCACTCCCTGCCCCTGGCACCACCAGTGCTGTGAGGGAGAATTTCTGAGCTGGGAGAAGAACTGCAGAGCTCAGGTCCAGCCTCTGCACCCTCCCTCCCAGCCTGAGCGGGGATACAACTGACAACAGTCCTATCCTGTGCTCAGAGATAGCTGTAATCAAAAAAAGGTTAGAAAAGACCTCCAAGATCATCAAGCCCAATGTTTGATAAATCTCTACATATGTATATGAATGTATATTCACATGTACACACTGCTCTCAACCACGGCTGCCCTCCCTGCAGAGCTCTCACCCTGCAGCTTTGCAGACTGGCCCATATTCCACAGTGCAATCCCAAGTTTAAAAACTGCAATTAACCAAGTGGAGACATATGCAAGGAGGCAGCACAATAATTAGTGAAAAGCAAACTGGGTACTTCAGAGTTTCCATTCCATAACACATAATTGGTACATAAGTGAGAGTGTTTGTTTGTTTACATGGTGCGGGGTCACCTACTGCTGTCACTGAACAAAGCTGTCACTGGTTTAGATGGAACTGGCTCATGCTGCATAAGCCAATTATTTTCCCACCAGAGATCAGAGCATCAATAAAAATGAACAAATAAGCCTGTTCTGATCAGCTGAAATATTAGTTATGTAGGACTTTGATCATATTCTTTATTGCAATAAACATAAACAGAGTTATCACGTCTGCACGGGCACTGACAGCTCCTGGGGTGTTCCTGAGCCTGCCCTGAGCTGAGGTTTGTCCCCATCCACCAGCCTGGGGGACTAAGGGGAGGTAATGTCAGTACCAGGGGTTGCAGGACACACCTGTAAATTACACCTGAGCACCTTGTTATCAGTGAGAACTTTTCCATCATGTCAAAGACAACACAGTTGCTTCCCAAGGCCCCAGGGTTACAAGCCCAGGCTCCTGCTCTTCGATTTGTCCTGGTCAACCAGCCAGGAGGGAAGGGCTGTCACCCCTGTGATATGGCTCACTACTGACAGGCAATCCACATGGCTACGAGGGAGGTGTTGTTTAAAAATCCTGTTTCAGAGCCAGTCAGGCATTCTTAGGGAAGCACACTGGATGATCTTTAACATCCATTAATGAGTTGTGGAGGAGAAAAAACAGTGACAAGACAGGTTTTGTATCAACCTGTCTTTAACCAGAAGTTCCAAGCACAAGGAGACCTTCCCTTGTTGCAGAGCTTGTTCTATTTCTGATGGATTTGGGAGGGTCACATTAATACACATGTTATTTGGGATATTGTTGTCAGGGTGTGCAATACACACCAAATCAAATTTCAGTTATAAAGGCTGAAAACAAGGTAAGGTCTCACTGAAATAATTTTAACAACACTGGTGGATGGACTCAGCAATCCTGATGCTGCCATCACAGACAGGGTCATCCATTTTTACTCAGGACCTTGTGGTTAATACACGTCAGCTCCAAGGGCCGATGAACAAGGGCTCATCACATGGATTCAGCCTCCTTTGGGGACATATGGGACGTGTCCCTGTCCTGCAGAAGAAGCCTGTTTTGTATGAGCTTATATCCAGGTGGACATGTTCAGAACAGCTCAGTAAAGATGTGAGTCCTGTACAACCAAACATCTTTTGGCAAACTGTGTCGTTACGGATTTATCAAACCTGACGTGTGTCTCCGGAGTGGCTGTGTCACAGCGCCGGGTGAGCACAGGGGAGGATGGACCAGGCTGTGACAGGCAGAAACACAGACAAGCACTTCAGCACACACACAAACCACCCTGGTTTGCATTTTCAGCTGGGAGTAGAAGATTCAGATTAAAAATGAAGAGTCTCCTGCCTCCCACAGCCCTGGCTCTCACATGATCCTGCCAGAGAAAGGGGGAATGAGCACCAGTAGGTCAGGGAACCCCCTTTCAGCACTAACCTCCCATCCTGGTCCCATTGGAGAGGACAGGGTGGGAACAGCCTTTCTTGAAAGGCTTTTGGAATATCCCTGACTTGGGTCTTATTTTTGTATTTGGGCCAAGAGCACGGCAGAAAAATGATCACCACACTCTGGACATGCCCACTGCTCACATCAGCAGGGACAAAAACAGACCAATGCCTCATAACCTTACACAAAGCCTTTTTAAACGAAATACAATTTTCCCCAATGAAATATTCTGTACGGTTTAACTTAATCTGTTCTCTTCAGTCACTGCATCCCTTGGGAATAAGCACATTAAACCACTGACGATCTGTACAAGCAAAGAAAGGCATTACAGTGCCATTATCAATACAAACCAATTTAAAATCCTTCCAATATTTGGAGAAGAGCTACAGCACAGTTGCAAACAAAATCTCTGATCACTTTTTCAAACAATACTTAATCTGTCCTATAGCCATCATCTGTAGAAGCTGTGTCTGCAAAGAAAAAATATTGTGGAACCAAGGTCATCAGCAAACACTTTCTAGCTAATATTTTACTTATTATTCCATTTACTTGGCATAATGAAACATGCTTATTATTGCTCCTTGGAGTGGAGAAACCTGGAAGGGTCAGGTGCAGAAAACCTGGGTACAGGAAAATCTCTCTGTCCTGAAGGTGATGGTTCATGTCACCAAACAGCACGGTGGACACTTGGAACATGACATTGGAACTCATGTTTGAGTTTTTTGGCAGATGAACTGACACTGATTTCAGGCCTGGTTTGATCTCAAGCCATCGAGATGTAGATGCAGCGACATTTGGGAAGAGCTGCGTGGGTCGATAATCCCACAGACATGACTGGCAGGGAGCGGGCAGGAGGGTGGTGGGCGTGTGGAGGGGATGTGGGACATGGTTAGAGAGGATGGAGCAGCCCATGCCAGGCTGTCCCAGGCTGTGCCAGCTCCAGAACAGCTCACCCATGGGGAGAAAAGCGGGGAGCAGCAGCCCCACATGGCGGAGCCGTCACCCACACTCAGTCCTACAGGGATGTGTCATGGAGAGACTGTCCCCAGCATCTCCAGAAGGGAAAATGAACAGTGTAAAGCTGTAACCTGCTCCCTGCAGCCAGGACCCAGTCAGCAGTGGGCAGACCAAGGCCCCACCAGCTTGGGGATCTTCACTGGGAATGGAGAGAAGGATCATCGCTGCTGTGAACTCTGGAGGTGGAGGGTGACCCCCTTCCATCCCACAGATCCGAGGGCTGTGGGTTTGAACACAATGTTTCAAACACAGTGTTTAGTGCAAGAAGTTAATATTTCAGAGCTCTATAATCCCCTCCTTCAGAAGCAGCAAGACAAACTTTTAAATATTTATGCTTGTGAGGGAGAAGGTGGCAGCGGGGATGGGAGCACCGTGTGTTCCTGTCACCACTGCACTCCACCAGGTAAACAGAGTCAAAACACACTGTCTATAGCAAGGAGGCAGCTGGCAGGATGTGATGGAGTCAGTTGCTCTCATATACGGTGTTGTAATGTTTTCCCATGAAATATTCATTACTCATCCCCACTCACCCCATCCCCATTAGTACTTCAGCAGAGCAGCGCGGTGCCTGCCCTTCCTGGGTACTCTGAGGGAAACCAAATTAGCTCAAACACCTCTGGCTATGGCACGGGCATCTCGGTCAATGTCATCTTATCCAGGATAATTATGGAAAATACTAATTATCAGAAATAGGTGGGAGGGTGATTTTTTTGCGCTCCAAGGGATCCCAAAAGCCCTTTCTGCATCAGCATGGTCGCCCCAACAAGAGGGGACATGACAGCCCTGTGGGGATGGGACATCTCACAGCTTTTGGAGATGTGGTCCAGCATCCCTGAGCCTCCCTGCAGCTCTCAGCCAGCCCCCCTGCATCCTCCAGAACCTTCACATCCTCCACCACTTTCCAAAAAAGCAGAAAAAATTGCAAGCAAGGGACCTGGATGGGGATCTGGGGCTCAGGGGTCCCTGGGTGCCAGGTCCCTGCCTCTGTCCCCTCAATGCTGCACTCCCAGACCCACTACACTTGAAGGATGGGAACAGAGTCTTCTAAACCACCGTGGGCTTCAGCAGGGAGATTTGTGATTTGTACATTTGCATGCGAGAGGAGTGAGTAATGGCAGCAGGCACGAGGGAGGAATAAATGAACCTGATTATACCCACACCTGCACTGCTGCCTTTGCCCTTGTGCCATATGTTTGCAGTGTCTTTCGTGGAACCCTCCCTTGCAGCTGGTACTCCAGGATGTACATGTGAAATGCATCAAGGACAGGAACAGACTAAGATTTATTTTTGCTGGTCCGGCCACTTGATCACAGTCAGACCTCAGCAATACATTCCCTTGTTAGGAGTAAGCTGGGCAGACACTTACTCAATGGTTTAACCCTTGGGAAATGTTGTTTTCCCCGATCCACAGATCTCAAACACCTACAGCTTGTTTCAAATGCAGGAGGCTCTGGGGCTCTCCCGCTTTTTGGATCTGGCTCTAAATTAAACACCAACACAAGCTGGCACAAGGTCCCCCTGATCAGCTGCACACAGTAAACATCCCTGCAAGAGACAGCTCCACGTGCCACATCAAACCTCACCCCTCTGAGAAGATGCCACCAACTGCAGCCCAGGCAGAGACAGAGCTAAAGCAGAACCAAGGTTGGCACACGGGGGATGCTCACAGGTTCCTCCCCTGAGTGTGTGATACAGGGCAGGAGGAACGGATGGAACATGTGCACAGGTGCTTTGTGTGAAACACTGGTGTCTCTGCAGGAAAATTAGTGCTGTGTAGTGGCTGTAAAATATTCAGGTGAATATTAATAATTTGTAGCTGTAGATGTATTTTCTTTCCATAAAAGATTAATTAAGCTTATGAATTATGACAAAAATATTACCCCATGTTTCACAACAGGGTTAGATAATCAGGTCCTTACTGGCATAAAAGTTGGGTCAACCTGGGTTTATTCCAGTGCAACCAAGACCAGAATCCTGCCTGGCCATCATTAATCCCACCAGGTTTACAAGCCCTGTGTCGGGATTCAGAGCCACAGGGGGTTTGGGAATGAGTGGCTGCCTCCCCATGAGCCTGGTGCAGGACCTGCTCACCCTGGGCACAGGGACAGTTTTCCCAGGAGAGGTTGGGCTGAGCACATGGGACAGTTTTCCCAGAGGAGGTTGGGCTGAGCTGATGGCATGGGCTCCTCTGCAAAGCTCAGGTCTGAAACCCCACACCTCTCATGGAGAACAGCAACAGGCCCAAAGGGAAATGAAAGGGCCACTGGGAAGGAAACTAAATATATACAGAGAGGAGTTTTAGGCAGAAATAGGGCTGTTTCAATCTAGCAGACAATGGAAAAGAGATTCTGAGAAGGCTTGCACATGTGCACAAACACACAGAAACATATACATGCACAGGGAAAGAAGAAACTACAAGCAGAGCAGTAACAATAGTCAAAGCGTAATTTGTTCTTAACCTGTTCAAAATAAAAATAACTGGTGTACAAGTTCACTCCTTGGACCATCTGCATCTCATAAGCATAAGTTAAAATCCTGACACCATCTGTTCCATTGAAATTTTAATACTGCACCAATATGCCAAACCACAATCCTGCAGCAAGGACAGCAGCCCCCTCACTTCCCAACCAACCTCCTGGGGCTGGGCTCTAATGAGAGGGGAAGGAACTGGAACCCTCCTGAGGTGGGAGAAGCAGGCCTAGGCCACCAGTGGCACCCCAGGAGCCCTCACAGCCCCACCAGGAATTTGGGTGGGACAACTGAAGACTAAAATATAAACAGAAAAAAAAATCCTCTGGATTCTCATGGAATAGATTTTGTTCTCAACAAGAGCACCATTTTCCATCCTGCAGAGCCAGCAGCCCCATGAAGCCCTTCCAGAGGAGAGACCCATCACTGCTGCAATGAGGGTCAAGAAAAGACGCACCACCCAGTGCCCTTTGTTGGCCACAGAGGTGGCTGTGACTGTCTGGTCCTTCTGCACCTCTGCCAGGCACCAGCCATGGGCACCTCCTGATGTCTGTTTGTGAAAACAGACACTGAGATCCCAGCCAGACCCAGAGTGGTTGGTATAGTGAATTCAGGGATAAGCTTGGATTCAATGGCAAAAAAAATGTCTTGTGAAGTGTCTAAAAAAACCTACCTTGCTAAATTAGCCTAGCAAGATTTATCCCACTTTTAATTAATCATTACTAGAGAGGCTGTTGAAAATCTTTGCATATTTTTTATTGGTCCTAGTGGGAAAAAATCCATTTTAAAATGGAAATTAATATAATATCTGCACAGCCTTCTTCAGTGATTTCTTTTTGCTTAGCAATATTGTAGAGTTACAAACCATACATCATGTCCTGTGCTGCTCAGAATCAATTTCTCCAAGGAAGAAAACCAGAAATGTGTTCCCTTACCACTGCAGGATATAAAGTGAATGAAGCCGAGGGAGAGGAGGAAGGCAAAACACAGCCAAGCAAGTAAATCTTACAGACATAGCACATATCCATTTTTTCCTGATCAATGGAACTATGTAGGCATGTTCACAAAATTTAATTAAGTTTTGTTCCCCAAGAAATCTATGTGCAATATTTCCCTGCAATTATTTATTTACTATCTGCCATGTAGCTTTTAGCTTTCCTCCAGAGAATGATGGGTTTCCACTGCATTTCCATCAGCAGGAGCACAGCAGAGACTGCTTCCAAACGGTCTGGGGGAAGGTTTGCTCTTCCCTAGCTGTCTGTAGGTTGACTGTCTTTTCAAAAAAAAAAAATCTATTAATGTCTTTAGACGTGTTTAAGTATCACAGAATCATAGGACCATAGAATGGTTGGTGTTGCAAGGGACCTTAAAGCTGATCTCATTCCACCCCCTGCCACAGGCAGGGACACCTTCCACTATCCCAGGTTGTTCCAAGCCCCATCCAACCTGGTTTTGGACACTTCCAGGGATGGGGCAGCCACAGCATTTCTGGGCAGTCTGTGCCAGGGCCTCGACACCCTCACAGCCAAGAATTTTTTTCATAATATCTAATGTAAACCTAATCTCTTGTCCTGTCCCTCCAGGCCCCTGTAAATAGTCTCTCTCTATCTTTCTTGTAGGCTCCCTTCAGGTGCTGGAAGGCCACAACTGGGTGACCCCAAAGCCTTCTCTTCTCCAGTCTGAAATTATGATGGTGTTTGAACCAAAGCCATGAGCAAAAGCTGGAAAAGCAATTTTCAAATGAACCAAAAGCTGTTCTGCTGCCAGCAGCATGGATGCTGGGGGAGCTGGGGCTTTTGCCTGTTTGCATCCAGACTTGGTTTGATCCCAAGTCTGTTGTTGCTGGATTGTGACCACACAAACTCAAACCCCTGTGCTATTGCAGCGAATTTATTTGGGCACAGCACGACATGCAACAGCCGGTCACAGGGATGGGAACCATCCCATGGAAAGAAACAGCCCAGTCTGAGCCAGGTCTGAATCCCTCGGTTTATCTGTTGGAACAGTGAGAGGTGGGCAAATCTGTCATCCTGCCCACGTGAGCAGGGCCTGGCTGCCAACATGCCACCTGCCTGGTTCCAGCCTGATTGGGGACATGTGGGCTGCTGGTAGAGAGGAAGAGATGCAATTATTGAAAGTTTCAAATGGATCATCTCCAGTTCTTTGAATTTCGGCACAGGAAAGGTTTTCAAACTTCTTAAACTCAGAAAACTTGTAAAAAGTGAACACTGGTGCCTCCTAGATACAAGTCAAATATTTTGAAGATTTAGAAATGGAAGTCAATTAGAGCAGTGTTTGATCCTCCCCATCAGTGACCTCCACTAGATCTGGGACCTGGGCTTTCCCCAGCACTAGAGATGCCACTGAGTTATGGAAATTCTTCCCACATACCAAACTTCAATGAACTTTTCAATTCCTCTGCAAGAAATGGTGCCTCTTGACTTCTGCCTTCTCTTACAGGGCTTTAAAACAGCAGATTCTTTAATGATGTCTTTACCGGTGAAAGCATTTTTATCAACATCCTCATTTAAATATTCTTTCTCTATGCAAGGTAAGGCATAGCAGATTTCTATCTGCAGACTCTACACAGAGGGAAGGGAATGATTTAATCCTCATGTAATGTAAGTGCATTGACTTGAGAGAATAGCAGGTTTATTCTCTTGAATGCTCACAAATGAATGAAATCAAGAATACCTAGAGACTGCTCTTCTCCCATCTAGAAAACAGAAGGTTTGTGTCTTGGTAATTGTGGCTTCACAAGGGAAAGTGAAGGCACCCTTGGGCTGCACGTGGTTTGGGTTACAAACAGTGACCAAGGGAATGAGAGAATTTATATGAGCCATGGGTACAAAACCTCTCTAACTACAAGTCTGTGGTTCAAGACATGATGGCAGGATTAGAGAAAGTCATTCTATCCAGTCCTGGCAGGAATGGCAGAGAGATAACTCAGTCAGAGAAGAGCAGGCTATAAAATGTCACAGCCAAACTCACGAAACAAAATGAGCCCAGCTTCCAAAAGTTGTCAGCAACATGTTTCCAATAGGGACCTCTCAAGGAAGCACAGCTGTACTTAAATAAAGCACATTAAATATATTCTCTGTGTCACACAATGGGATATCTTCTATGGCAACCCTTCCTAATTAGCCACTCCCCATGGGAGCACACACTGCCAGAGTAAGCAGCAGCACAGCTGCAGAAATGCTTGGCCAGATCTGCAGCTCTGGGAGCTGGTGCAGCTCTGCTGGACTCAGCTTCTGTCCTTAACCTGAGCTCTTCATAGCTACTTTTCTGCCTATAAATATAACATTAACAATAATGTAATAAATAATGTAATAAATAGCATTATTTATGCATAAAAATTATATTACCACTGACCACGATTGGGCCAATAATTTATAAACAGAATTCCCTCTGTGATTCTGCAGGAGGACAGTAGTCATTTTTTTCTTCCACAATTATGCTGCAACATCAAACCAAAGCAAAAAGCAGCAGGCAACCTCTTGAGGACCAGCTCCCTGCACTGACTGATGATCATCTACTAGAAGAGTGAACTGAAGAAAATCAAAGCCAACATACTTTTTAAAAAATCAGCAGCTCCTCAAATTCCTCCCTATTCATATTGGCATGTTAGAACAAGGAGGTTTGAGATCTTTGGTGAAGCACCTCAATGTTTTCAGAGGCCCCAGGTTTCTGGTCTGGTGCCTACGCTCACCTTCCATATGACAACACACCAAGGCAAAGGCACTGCGAGAGAAAATTCAGTTAAAATTGAACATTATGGATGCAGGGGGTATGTTTAGTTTAACTGGTGGTCAAAAATCACAGTTTTGTAGGAGCATGCAAAGAGCAAATTTGCAAGAAGCCATGTTCACCTCCCTGCCTCAGGATCAGCTTCTGCGATCCCTCTGGGGATCTTTCATGGAACCAATGTTGGACTTGCCCACACCACCAGTGAAAACTCTGAGCTGAGAAAAACCCAGTGAAATTCCCTTCGTAGGAGCACAAACTGTTTTCCAAGCTCCTCTCTGTTTTTTGCTCACTCAAGCTTTGCTCAGAGTTTTTGGCTTTGAGAATATTTAAAGTGCAAAATTCAGTCAAAATCAGCATGTTCCACTGGGTTCTATTTCAGCCTGATTTAATTCCACTGTAAAAATACACTCTGATTCAGTTTGATGGAAATTCAATCTGAAGTCTTGAAATAAGTCTCCTCCAAAATATGCAGAGAGAGAGTTTTTTCTTTAAATTTGGCTCTCAGGCCCTGTCCAAAGCATAAAGCTCGGAGAGCAGCACCCAGCAGTTGCCAGCTGCAGACCCAGCTCAGAGCGAGGATGAGAATGTCTCTCGGGCTGCTGCTCCCTCCAAACTAGTTCTGCTCTTCTAGGAACACAAACTAAAGCTCAGGTTCGTTTTCCTGCTTGGAATTAAATGTTTGGGGATGTTGTAGTCACTTCCCAACACGCTCCAGAGCCCTGTGCTGGAGCACAGCTGTGGAAATTTTCACAGACAGGCTTAAAGGTTCTTGTAGAATCACAGAATATCCTGAGTTGGAAGGGATCCACAAAGAACATCAAAATCCAACTTCTGGCCATGCAGGGGACAGTCTCAAGAATCCCACTATGTGCCAGAAATGAAAGAATTGTAAGCAAAAAAAAAAACAAAAGAAAACAACCCCCCCAAAAAAACCCCCACAAAATCAGGCAAGTCCTTTCTGCAGAACTGCTCAGAACATCCATGATGAAACAACTCCCATCAAATATGGTGCCTTATCAAAGCCTACGAGTTTCACTGACACACAGGATAAACTACAAAATTTGTGGCAGGAATTATGTGTGTCAGATCATCTCAGAAAAAAAAACCTGAGAGACATGAACAATTTAAAGGAGAAATCTAAAGCTGCTGGATCCAACCTGCCACTGCTGAGATGCAGCCCTGGTGCCGAGCGGCATCATAGCAGCAGGATGGATTTTCAGGATGGATTGCAAACCAGGATGGCCATAGTTCTCACTGTATTTTTTGGTAGAGGAATTATTTAGCTGCCTTAGCAGCTAATCAATGAGCTCCTAGAAATCATTAATCACTTTGTTAGTAGATCCAGAAGCAGTGCTGGAAAATCTGTAATGCTAGTGATGTACGAACCAGCTCGTGGACTGAAAGGACATGAATGAGAGTCGATACAAAGGGGTCACCAGGAGCACACTCCAATTGACCAGTTTATATTTATGGGTATTTCAACAAAGCTTGTTCCAGCTATTGAAATACAAAAACTATTCTCACAATTCCAGACTTTTCCTTTAAAATGTTATTAGACAACTAATTTAACAAGCTAATGTGGGACAACTAAGGAAAATAACCCGCACAGTTCTCTGATGTTCATTCCCTATTTTATTTACTCATATCCTACTAGCAGAGAGAAAGCCAAGGAGCTTTAATTCCAGAAGAAAAGTCGTAGAATCAGAGAGTCACAGAATGGTTTGGGTTGGAAGGGACCTTAAAGCTCATCTCATTCCACCTCTCTTTCACTAGAGCAGGTTGTTCCAAGCCTTGTCCAACGTGGTCTTGAATGCTTCCAAGGATGGGGCAGCCACAGCTTCCCTGGGCAACCTGTGCCAGGGCCTCACAACCCTGACAGGATTTTTCCTAGTATCTAGTCTAAATCTACTCTCTGTCAGTGTGGAGCAGTTCTCCCTTGTCCTGTCACTACAGCACTACATTACCACAAAATGTCCCTCTTCATAAATCCAAGGTTCCTGGGAAAGCCTTACTCAGAGCCAGTAGCCCAGGAATAACCACCAGGTTCCTGCACTGAGCCAGGGAACAGCCATATCACCTTGCCTTTTGTATGGCACATTAGTCAATCAGACCCAACCTTTATGAACCCGAGAGGCATTCCAGGTGTTCAGCACTTCCCAAAACATCCAAATACTACACCTCCTTGCACCATCAGATTTGGAGCTTTAGCTCCACTGTTCCTTAAATACTTGGGTTAACGTTAGGAGGCCCAGTAATGGCAGCAATGTTTGACTGTGTTCCAGAACTGACTTGAGCATATCTGAAAGTAGCAGGGGAATTGCTCCTGCAGGATTCTTTGACCTGGCCAGCTCAGTCAGCATTACACCTGAGTGACCTCAAAGCAGTTCCACCAAGTATAACTCACTACAGTCTATTTTCTTCCTTTACAAAAAATACAATTTTGAGCAAGTTTCAAGGAAGAAAGGGTTACTCTTTCTGTTTGCAAAGCAGTAATTTAGATTTTGTTTCATATCTCTATATTTACTGTATGTTAGCCTTGAACTTGAAAAGTTGAAAAAAAAAAAAGGAGAAGAAACTGAGAAAATATTGTGGTTACGAAATTAAACAAATCCAGGATGGCTGGACAGAAAAAACCCAACCTGCTGCAAGGAAGTGTTTGTCTGTGTGCACAATATGTTGCTGGTATTCACTGAATGGCAAATATCTGAGTTGTGTTTTCTTGTTTACACTCCTTTGCGCTTTCTGATTCTGCTTTCCTAAGAAACACATCAACATTTCAGTACATTTTGGAAAAGGCCAGACTTGATCAGGCTGAAGGAAGCTGTAGAAAGTGTCTGGTGGGAGCCATTCCTTGCTGCTCTGCAGCCATAACCCAGGGACACTGGTCCACTTCCACCCGGGATTCTGCTGTCCCAGGGCAGCAAACCAGGCATTCCCCACTTCCACACCTCCCTCTCTCTGGCACACATCTACTTTTATTACAGTAACTCCCTCCTCTGATCAGCCTCCCGAAATGGTGCCGTGGGACCTCCTGTGCGCTGTTCCTGGCCAAGAGCCAGCTCAAGACTGCAGTTTAAAATACATTGATTTTTTTTTTTTTCTCTCCTAAATGCCAGCCCTCCTTGGTTAATCCTTTAGTCATTACAGTCTTTTTCTGGATCACAGAGCAGCAGCAGCAAAGTGCCACAGGGGAGGCTCTGTCTCTAGTCCCATCCAGTGGTCCTGAGGAGCTGTGGTGCTGGCCACGGGTGGCCAGGACATGCCCACAACCTGTCCCTGTGGTCAGACCCTCACTCCACCCAACCTAGGGGAGTATTTCCACTGCCTCCTGGCACACAGCCCTCCTGAGACCTTGGAAACAGAGGCAAAACACAAATACCAGATCACAGCCCACTCGACAGCTCTTTGGGCCGTGCTGATTTACCTGCTGCATTCACAAATCCCCTGCTACCACAGAGATCTGCATGGACAGGGGACAGAGGGATAAGGATTGTCCTTGGCAGGGAACCTCCTTGGCTGCTGTGCAGCTGTTGGAACAGAGGGAGAATTCCTATCACCAAGAGGTGCTTTGGAGCAGCAGGGAACAGATCTGTACAATCTTGCTAATGTCTATCTCAAACATTCCAGTCAATGAAGATCATATCCAAAGGGTCAGGAGATAACCAGTTGTGCCGTGAATGCTGGGTAGAGACAAAGCCAGGACCCAAAAGCCATTCTTGCTGATTCCTCTACATCACTTTTTATACACTGTTAGAATGAATAGAACTGCTAGAATTAGAATAGAACTCCAAGTCCTATATCCAATCAATCCTTTTACCAAGTTTTGCTTCGGTTTCCCATTGAGCTGGAGATTCTTGGCCTAATCCGACAATCAGATTTGTCACTACTGGTTTCCAATAAGTAACAGAATATTTCATCTATGGAATAACTCTAATCAGCAACTCTGCAGGCTTTTCAGTCTGCCATGACAAATTGGGGAAAAATCAACTCAAGTCTGACCAAAAAGGCTCGGAGCAAGGTCCTTCTGACATGGATATACCAACAGACTGGGCTGGCTACAGCCCCACCACCTGCAGACGATCATCCTGTAAGAGTTTGGTTTGGCAAGATGGACCAGAAGCATCGATGATGACAATAATTACCTGGAAACAGAAACACCTCCTGTCAGCAGGGCAGAAGCTTGTACTATTTATTGTATTTGACTTCATTTTGCTTGCTTTTGGGTCATTTTGATCTTCACTGATACAAAACCAGAAGCAACTACTAGATCATATGACAGTATCAATTTAAAGAGAGGGGAAATGGGCGATGTTCCTCTCCCACATCTAACCCGTTTGACAGCACAGCTGTGGGTGTCACTGTGCAAGAGTGTTCCGTTTTGTTAGTCAAATTTCTGCCTCGCAATGAATTTATGAGTCAGTGGTAGGCACATCAGTATGGGATCCTTTAGTTCTGTTCACACATGCACAGTGACAGGTCCCAGCTGGCTGCAGTAATCCCAAATGGATCATCTTGTCTAACAGACACCAGGATTATCCCAGAGATATGTGTCCAACAGATGGGCACTAGGACATTCACAGAGGGTATCGCTTGGCATTTCTCCTTCCTCCTGCACATCCTCACCCAAGACGATTCACCTGTTTATCCCAGGATAATCTGAAACCTACTTCACACACATCTCCTACCAGCAGCTGCAAAGCACAACGAGCCACCACCTTGTCCATAGAGCAAGGTGAGGCACCAACATTTACAGCCGTGTCACTGAGCTGCTGTCAGAAGCTCAAGCCTTCTCCCTTTCCAACCTGTTATTTTGTTCTCCTGGCAATCCCAGCACCCACGTGCAGGACTGTCATCCCCATTACTGGCAGTGCTGCAATACTGGAAGGAGGCAAAAAGAACTGGTTTGTGGGTTATGGTGGAAAGGAGAGTGATGCTGCAACGGGAACAGGGCCAGGGGCTGAGCCAGTCCATATGCTATAACACCACCCACCCCCAACACCATGTTCACCAGATATTCAAGTGCACACTTTTGATTCATCCCATTGTAAAGGCTGAAAACAGGTAAAAATGAAGATCCAAGAAGAGGTTATTCACCCTCTTCAGAAATTAGGCGGTTGGAGAAAAGGTTTTACTTTAAGATCATCAAAACAACAGCGGGAGGGGAACAAAATAGCTCAGGTCAGAAATCCAACCTTAGCCAGTATAAAATCTAAGGAAACATCTTTGCTATACGAGAAACTGGAGGGGAAAAAAGTCTGCCTGAGCAGACCCCCAGCTCCTTTCCTGCACTCAGCCACCCTGCAAGCACGAGCCCGGCTGTGCCTCCTGCCCACCCACCCCACAGGAGCTGAGTGTCACACAACCGTTCAGTGACAGCTCTAATGGATCATTCCAACCTGACTCCAAACCTGTACCTCAGCCTATTTGGAGCTGGAGTGCAGCCCAGCTGTGCCCCGAGGACTGCACCGTCATCCCCAGCACCACTCTGAGCCCATCCTGCCACAACTCAGCAAACAGCTGTAGGTCACATCTGCTGGACATGTTCTGCATTTCGGGAAAACCTCCTCCACGGGGAACAGGCATCTCCCATTAGCCTTAATAGAACCTAAATTTGAACACAGGGAGAAAACCTCATGCAATATTGATGGTACAGTATTTTAACAGCACATGCTGTACCCGTGTGAGAGGTTGCTCAGCTCACACCCTCTCTGGCCCATCTGAGCTACTTTCAGCTGGATTTGCACATGAAGAATGTTCTTTATTTTCACACCAACCTTTACCTTCTGAGTGGTATCAAAAAAATACTCCTCCCTCTATTCTTCCATCTTTGGAACTAATCCCCAGCTGGGAAGAGTCCCTCCAATGGGCCTTTCACAGGAGCTACTAAGCGGCTCTGCAAAGACCACCTCTGCCTTTGCCTCACCAGTGGTGTTAGACACGTCCCAGGTTTAGGCCCATTAACCTGATCACAACATCTGGGTGAATTAATGCTCATATAGACACAGTTAGCAGCTTCTAAATAAATAATTATGGCTAAGCAGCTGCAAAGGAGATGTCACGTTCCACCAGAAAGCCAGATGTCAATTCTATTGGTCCTCAAAGTTTCAAATAAAATAGTTTTGGGAAATTTGGAATAAAAGTATTTTGGGAAATTTGGAAAGGGGGTTCTTTTGGTCCAGGTGAATTCTGTGCCTGCTCTCAGGGGGACCAGCTGCCGCCAGACCTGAGCATGTGGCTGGAGAACCCCTGCAGCCCACCCATGGCTCCATCGCAGCAGCAAATGGTTCAGAGCGTAACAGAACCATTTGGATTGAGATAAGAGAGACTGATTTGGCATCACAGCCAGGGCTTTAGATCTTACCTAGGAAAGGACCCTTTGAAAAATTCCATCTCTGAAACTGTATCAGTGTCAAAAATCCCCAAAACTTATAGGAACCAAATGCAAAGCTTATTGAACTGGGTAAGAGTCTTTCCAGGAACTTTAATTGGATTGGGCTTTCCCTGCACTGGTGAGAGAAGATTTTGTAATGCCTGCTGTAGACTTTCACTCTTCAAAATTTCTAAGGTCCCTAACCTTGACTGTAGTGCTGTGGAAGCAGTGAGAGCAACCGTTGCAGATAAAATTTGAGTAACGTGAAAATCAGGAGTCTGTGTTTGCTAATTCAGGCAAAACCCATGTTCATTCTCTCTTCAATTAGCAAAAAATATTGTGCCTATATGGAATTTATATTTTTTTTCTGATTTGAAATATAAATGCAAACACAATTTATTTTAATCCATTCCTTTAACTACATTAGTTCTCCTCCTAGAACTTGTATGAGTTTCAAGCAGAAGCTGCCTAATAACATAATCATCCATCCTTGTCGGAATATAAGCGGATCCATGACCTTAGAACAATTTTACTAAGAAATCCATCTAGAAAACTAATTTTAAGTAAATCTATGGATGTCAAAAACCCAGATGGCTTTTCAGGATGCTAACTTAAGCTTCATTACATAAGCAGATTAGGGCTGCCTGTTGAGCCCCACACAAGAGTAGATGTGTGCTGAATCCACGGAATTACATCCAAACTGTTCACTTCCTGATACATCTTGCATCTAAAACTTTTGTCAGCTCCCCACGCCTCGAGCCTGTTAACTGTGAGCACCACACCCAGCACAGCAGCTCTGCCAACCAAGCGTTATCCCTCTATCCCTCTCCCAAGGCCACCAGCCAAAGCAGCAGCTGGATAAAGCCCATTTCTACACACAGACTGGGGAATTGTTCCATCCTTCATCCTCCTCAAATGAAAATGGAGGAAAACAGCCTCATGAACCTCTCAAATATTTAAGCACAGTAGTTGTGGGATGATTTTCTGATACAGACCCATAGAATCAAAATTACCCTCATGTTACCAATGGTAACCAGCCTCTACCTAAGTATCAGCTTAGGAAGTTAATGAGCCCAGCAGCGCTACTGGCTCAAATCAGCACAGCAGAGTGCGATCTGATGTGACTGCAGGAAGCAGGGCACACACTCCTCATGGACGAGGACAGTTGGTTTTCCACAGGCATGTTGCATAACAAGGCACAGCACCCTGCCCCTCTCTGCACTGAGCCCCCATTTCAGAGCACAGCAGCTGGTTCCAAGGAGGCCCCGTTGAAATGCAGCCAAAGGGACGGGATTGTGTTTTCCCTTCCCTACGTGGAAGTGTGTCAGGTCTGCTGACAGATGGCTTGGCTGACTGTGCTTGACAATTATCAAGCTGCTATTACCTTTGTAAAGTGAAACCCATTTGAAGATTTTCTGTAATTAATTCCACAGCGTGTTTGCAAGGCTCATCTTGCATCCCACACATCCCGGGAAGTGTGCAAGGCATTTAGCTGGCTGATTTACACAGCTAGAGGCACCACATCCTCCAGGCACTGGGACAGGGTGCTTTCGGCAGTCTGTGCTGCCACCTAGCCAAGGCCAACCCGCTGAGCTCAGCCCTGGTTTGCATTTCCAAAGCTTGAAACTGAAATGTATCCCCCCAGATCTAAATAAAGCCTTAGTCTGCAGCAGACACAAGGAAATCGGCACTCTTTGTGCCTTTGGGAATTGTACAGTCAACGGAAGAGAGCGGTTTAAAGCAGGGAGTTACATTTCCCCATGAAACATCCTGTACTTACGGTAGAAGACATATTCAGTGTAGCTGGACCAGACCTTGTCGTCTGTGTACTGGTTGACAAAGGAAGCTGTCACCGAGGAGTTACAGGCCACCATGTGGAATCCACACTCGGACAACATGTCGAAAGCCCTCTCCAGGTGCTTGAACTTGAGATAAAACCTGGAGGTGTACCTTTCTGGAGCCCTGTCTGGGTCTCTGCTTTCATTCAAACTTTCTCCAAAGACCTCTTTGACCAGAGCAATCCTTCCACAAACCAAAATCCTTGGGACCCTCCTGAATTTGGCATCTGCTTGGCTCTCCCTGCCAATAGTGCACGACCCCCGGTACCCAATGGTAATGAATCCCCACTTCCGATCCGACGGTAAGAGCGATGAGGGTGGGCATATTCTCGTGTCACTGCCTTGGGAGACCTCTTCATAGTCACTGTGGCAATAATCATCAGGGCTTTGCTTGTTGTCATCGGGAGTAAGGAGTTTGACTAAGTCCGGGAGCTGGAAGTACTCAGCCTCCCTCTTGAGCCTTCCCTTCTCTGGGAAGTGATCGGGCAGAACCACTTGCTTGTCCCTGAGATAGTCCAGAATATAGCGGAAAAGGAAACCATCTCTGTCAATGAAGAATCTTCCCTTGGAGTCCTTGGCCAGATCGTTGGCTGTGTCTCTCTTTGGGGTGAACATTTTCCATAGCAGGGAGTGAGGGGTGCCAACCAAGGTGGAGTGGCGAGTGAAGTAAACCTGGCCGCCCACGTTGAGCTCCACTACCTCTGGGAAGGAGTGCAGTCCCGTCCCCTGCTCCCGAGGAGGAAGGTAAGTCCTGCAGTTGCCACTTAGAGCCATTGTACTTTAAACCAGAAATCAGCAGCACGAAGCAGCAGGACTATCACTCACATCAGAGGGTAGAATAAGGCTCCCAGCATTAAGGAGAAACAGTGGGGAAAGGAGAAGTGAGAAAATAATGATAGCCAAAAGGTTTGTTTAAAAAAAAAATCTGAATTGTCCATGAGTGACGGTGTGGCAGAAGTGGTTTATAACCTGAGCCACGGAGGCTGGAGAGCAATCACCTCATGAAATGCAATCACATCATTAGATCTTCCAACAAAGCCATCAAAATCAAGGTCAAGCCAAGCCTATGGTCACTCACAGGTCTGTCGAAAGGGAAAACAAAATAAGGCACAAATTACTCTTCTAAACATCACAGCAGCTGTAACAGAGCAAAGCAGAGCAGTTTGTAGAGCCAAGCTAGGTCTCCTGCTAAATAGGTCTCTTTTCTTTGCAAGTTCTATGCTTCTTTTTCACAAGTATTCATCAATGGAAGGGCTACATATGACTCCACTGTTTAAAAGAAAATGCATACTTCATCTTTAAAGAAACGTTTAAATTCAACATGCACATGAGGGAACAAAAACAGGGAGTCTTACCTTGGTTACAATTAATGCATAGCTCTTGTAAAGGAACCAAAATGTCAAGACACTCAGAACACACATACAGGCACACAGGGTCCGGGTAGTGTGAATCCGATCCCAGCAAGGGACAGCAAAGGCAAGAGAAGTGCTCTTAGCAACATCCACGTAGATCTCAAGAGTTAAACCGAGTCACAGGGAAGTTAACCGTGGTGGGTGACCAGGAAAACCAGTACATACAGCATGGGGGAGGAAAATAAAATAAAATAAAATAAAATAAAAAATAAACCAACAAAACGAAAAATTCCCGAGTGGATGCGCTGGGCTGGGGGAGCGGGAGGGCAGCGCGGGGCGCGTCCGCCGGCCCCGATGACTTGCAGAAAGCCCGCAGCCTGCGCTAGGGACTGCCGGGCTCCGGCGGCTCCCGCGGCGGCAGCGAGGCGGGCAGCGCGGCCGGCGGCACCGCCATGGCCCGNAAGGAGTCGGGCCGGGATGGGCGCCCGCGTCCCGCGCCGGGAGCGGGCAGAGCCGGGCAGAGCTGGGGCAGAGCCGGGCAGAACCACGCACGGCCGGGCAGAGCCGGGTCAGAGCCGGGTCAGAGCCGGACACGGCCGGGCACCGGGGGCGGCAGCAGCAGCAGCAGCAGCACCGCGGACAGCGCCAGTCACCGCCGCCCGCTCCGCTCGAGTTGGGCTGAAGTCCCCGCCCCGCTCCGTCCCCTCGGCCGGCAGCGCTCGTCCCTGCCCCTCCACAACGTGCCTTTCCTGGCTCCGCGCAGCCCCGCGGGGGTCTCAGCCGGCGATGCGGGCGGGCAGGGCGGGAGCGCCCGGCGCGGGGGGGCTCCCGGCGCCCGCTGCTCTCGGGCAGGACCGGGCTTTTATCCCCATCGCCCCAGCGGCGACTGGCGCGGGCAGGAGCCGGCAGGGACTGGAGGAGGAGGGATCAGGGACGGCTCGAGTGCACCCGCTCTCAGATGCGAGTCTGTTACGGGGGGAGCCGCGGCCGTGGCTCCGCGCCCGCCCCGCGCTGCCCGCGGACGCGCCGGCACCGCCACCTCGTGTCTGTCCGCGCTGCTCGCCCCGGGCGCTGCGGGCAGGGAGAGGGAGCCGAGCGGTCCGAGAGCTCCGGAGGGACACGGCGAGCCCCCGCTCACAGCGCTCGGGGGACCGAGCCCGGCACGGTGCCAAAGCCCAGCGGTCGAGCTGCGGGAGCGGCTCCCGGGCGGCGGGAATGCGGGGCACAGCTCTATGCCAACACTCACCAGTCCTGGGCAAAAATGCGCTACTCGGAATGATAACCATATGAGAAAAAGCAACCTTTTACTCAAACGTTTGCCAAAAGCTTTAGAGTGAAATTTCTGCGTGATGGAGTCACCGTGTACATTTCGCTGACTGCACTTATGTTGCAGATACTTCAGTGAGATTCTTCTGAAAACATGGTCATAACTTAAAACAAAACAGTGAAAAGGTACAATTTTCAAGGCTAAGGTAGAAAATCATTATTTGTGTACTTACAGACTGTTCGAATTAAATCTGAGAGCTGAACAGTTAACTAAACTCTTGATTTTTACTTTAATTCATTAATTCTGAAGCAACTGATGTGCTTCTGAAGCAAAGGTCTGTCTCACTTCAGGATCTGATTCCTAATTTTCAAACCAGCTGAACCTGGTCCTGCTACAGAGAATGCTCCTTGTGGCTCAGAGAAAAGCCCAAGTCCTGTGCCCCTGCCCTTGCAACTCTGCAGAGCAGCTGAAGTAGCACAGGTCAAGTGTTCCATAAGACTTGCACAGAGGATTTAAAGGTTGGTTGTGAGATCATGTTCACTTAAATGTCTTCATTACTTTTTTAACAGCCTTGGTACAGCTGGTGCAGAGAGGATTTAACATCTGCATGACCAGCCAGAGCATAAGGCAGCTCCCTTCAGGAATGCAGTGGTCCAGTGCCACCTCTGTTCAAAGCAGGGAGTATTGCATCAGCTTTCCCAAATATTTTGGTTATCCATGCTGATGAAAATGCTATAATCATATTAAAATCCATTTTCATAAAGGCAGTGGTGCCATATTGGGAGGGCTTGAGGAATCAATTCCCTCTCCCCAGTAAAAATTGATAGTGTTGACCACCAGCATGGAAGCATTTTTAATCTCACTGTGATTAAGGTCCAAAACTCCAAGGCTGGGTTAAAGATCACCTGCGTGGATGCTTTGAGGGCCAAGACAACACAGTGAGTCTGATGTGCAGGTGCTCAGTGAACAGTGGGTGACAAGAGTCTTATAAAAACCTGTGACTCCTGACAAGCTCCACGAAGCATTCTGGCAAGGATTCCATGTGATTAGCCAATACAGAGAGCTCTAAGCTCTACGTCTTTTTGAAATATTATCATCAGAATTGCCCTTTGAAAAGAACAAAAACCCTTAGAATTTTAATCACAACAGCTTTAGAAATGCATCTGCACTTTTCAAATAATAATGAAAGCAATTCAGCACCTGCTTTTATTTCTTTACACGGGATGTTCCAATCATTTCACTGTGACACAATTTCCTCTGATGAAATTACTTCAGTCATAAAAGCATCACATAAGGCTCCCCAGCTAAATACAAGCCATTGGCCAAATCCATCAAAATGCAGCTCAAGAGAGTGAAACTTTAAAATCTGGGCCAAATACACGGTGATGACCTAAATGTAAAATATGTGTCAGGACCATGCCAAGGAGCAGCTCAGTTCTGATGGAAAGAAAAACAGCATCCATCAAAGGGGGGAGGATAAAGAATGTCTCACTTCTAACAGATGTCTTTATAACCTTCAGCACAGCCAGGGGAAGATTTAGCTTGAGTTTAAAGTGTATGTTCCAAAAGTCCCAGCAGAGCTATGCTTAAACCTGATCTATGAGTGATGCGACATCATTCACAGGTTTGAGGTCATTCCTTATGACAAAGTGCTAAATTAGCATTTCAGGAAAACATGGGACAACCAACTTCATCGAATTTGGTGAGTGCTAAAAAAAGGTGTCTGAAAAGAAGCAGCAATGAGTGCCAGAAAGAAAGGGCAGTGTTGAGCTGGGCTGTAGTGGCAGTAGTGTGTGTACATATCACCTCCACACATCTTCAGGGTGAACCCACAAGCTGGAAATTCAAATCAAGTCACCCACATGTAATGAGAAACATCAGAGTTGTTTATCAGCAACAAACACCATGCAGAGCTTTGAGGTGCTCAGTGGAGAAGCAATTGAAAGTAGCAGAAACTGAATGAGTAATTCTGGGGGAAAAAAATTTTAAGTTGGATTTTGGGCAGCAGATTTCAGCTAAAAAGCCACATGAGAACTTTCATCACTCTGGGTGGTTTTTACACAAAATAGTTTAAATAAAAAAGGAAGAAAGAAGAACAGTACTTCCAGTTCTAGGCCTGTGCTTTGATTCAGGAACAACTTCAAGGTGCCACTGAAGGATCCTTCAGCCCTGTTCCCTGAAACATTCTGTGCTCCTCAGTAGGCTCGTGTCTAAGTACTGAGCCAAGGCGATATTTCCTAGGGCAGAACTCCAGACAGACAGAGGGAAGATGGCAGATTCTGAGAAGGATGGCATGGCAAAGGGACAAGGAAATGTCTGGATTGTGCTTACTATGAGGGCCAGTGGTTTTCCTGAGAGGCAGAAACCACTTCCTGTGCTAGTGCTCCCAGATAAGTCTGCCAATCCAACCTTAATCCATGGCAAAGGACAGAGCCTTGTAGGAATCAATTCCAGGCTCCTGCAAAGTTACAGACACCTCTCTAAAAGGTGTGTATCCTTTACATGACTCAGGTAGCTCCACAGACTGAGCTCCCAAGAAAAGAGCCAGGCAAGAACAAGTACAGTACAACCTAAAATAAGAGATCATCCCCTGTTCCAGCAGTGTGAATTACATACAGTGAAAGTCTCATCTGCTGAAATCCAGCAGTATGTGGGAACGGGAAGCCCTCACAAATCTTTCACTTTGAAGAAAAAGCATAATGTAACACTAAATGGCAGAGTGTCCCTGAGAAAGGATCTTCCAGCAAAGAGCGTGAGTGCCTCGAAGCCAGGTTTACTCACAGAGTAAAGCATTACACAGATATGCTCTTGATCTTTTATTCATAACTCAAGTGTATAATGTATTTCCATCAAAAACAGGCAAAGGGAAAGAGCAGCTTTCCCAGATGCTCTGGACCTGAGCACAGGCACGGTGCAAGGCAGATGATTCAATCTCAGACATGAGAAAATGTTTCTTCCCACCATGTAACACATAGAAGGGTCACAGCTTCTGCAGATGAAACCATTTGCTCCTTCTGGCAAACACCAAACTCACAGCACAAGCACAGCACAAGGTTCAAGGTTTACAAAACTGACATTAAGGGGCTATCGTGTTCCACTGATTTTGATATCAATCATCGAACATCAGACAACATTTTGGAAAAGAACTGATATCCAGCACTGACAACTCCTTTGGAATTCCACAGCCACTGTTCAACAAAGCAATCTGCTACACAAGCAACTCTAACACTGCAAGAGGTCCAGCATGTACAGGCAGTCCTCAAGGACTCAAGTCAACAACCAAGGACTAAAATCAAGTAAAAATTGCTGTTCTCAGTCACCCTTCTGTAAGGAACCTTCTTTCTCCCTTACAAGTTCTGCCATAGCAAGGCCTACTTCAGCGCCCTTCTTCCTCCCCTCCCTTTTTCCATCCCCCCATATTTTCAAAGTTCTCTGAATAACCCTTTTTTTCTCAGTCTGGCTCAAATTATCCCATCATTAATACCGTTGTAATTAAAGTGTGTTTTTTAATGTTACAACTAAAACAAAGTTTGGTACTCAGTGGGTTCCATAACGGTGATAATGATAACAATTATGATGATGATAATAATGATGATGACGATGATGATGATGATAATAATAGCAATGATGTGTAACCCATGCACTAAGTTTATGAATATCTTTAATTTTGCCATCTTGGAGTCATTTCAAGGCCTCTTGCAAAACCAGATTCTCTGTTCAGACAGTGTTCCAAGCCCGGCTGGACAGAGTTTGGAGCAATCTGGTCTAGTGGAAGATGTCCCTGCCCAGGGTAGGGAGTGACTCTGTGTGAGGTTTAAGATCCCTTCCAAGCCAAACCTTTCTGGGATTTTGGGATTCTATGACAGCCACCAGTGCAGCTGGAGCTGGTGCCTCAGGGAAGGAACAGTGTTTGGTGTTTGGTGCTGCAGCAGTCTGCAGCTCCAGGTTGTAGCTCCAGGCTTGGTGAGCCAGGCAATCTGTGTACCACCCTTCCCAAGTTGTGCAGGAAGGAACAGCTGTGCAGCTGCTGTGTCTGCCCTCCCCTTGAACCCACAGCCTGCATGAAAGCACACACTGCTCCAGAGGGTGTGAATCCATCCTGCACAGCTGAAGCAGATGATGCCCTACAGCAGTAGTGAGGTGCCTGGTGCACAGAGAACTAATTAATGAAAGCTCGACCTAAGCTGTCAGTAAATTCTAATAATCTAAGCAATCCCAAACAGATTTCTAGCCAGAGAGCGTTTCCCCAGCAGATCACAATTACACAGCCCAGTGCCTGGGATTTGGGTCTCATTTCACTGCCCAGTGAACTACAACAAGTCACACAGCTCAGTGAAGTGGCACTAAGGTACCACCATCAGATGCAGCCCACACACTGTACAATCTTCCACAATAGCTGGGCTCTTCTCAGCCTTCAAACACTAATTTTCCTAAAGCATAGATTTTCAAGAAGCAGCTTATACCACAGTTAACTGATCTCTGTTATCCATGGCTGCAATTCCCCCACTGTTATTCCATTCAGCTCTACAAACTGACATATTTCCCAGGAGCCTGTTTTTGGGAGATACCATGGACGTTGCACCACAAGATATGCTTTGCAGGAGAGGCTTGTAACAGGGCTGTAATTTAAATACAGTAATCTCACTAGCAGAAGATTACATACAGGAGTTTGTAACACAATAACAGTAATCATTTCCTGAGCCAAAATGCATTTTTTTAAAAAAAGAAAAACGTAGACACACTTCAAACCAGGGGCTTGGCTTGTGGAAGCTTGTGTGCCCAGCAGGCATGTGAGAGGTCAGGGCACATCAAACATGGGATTAAACTATTTATGTGTGCACAGCTGGTGTGTTTCTGAACCTCACCACCACCTACCTGTTCAGTGACAATGATAAAGTAGCAATCACAACTCATTTAATTTTGAAGTTTCAGCTAAACTTCCTCAGCTGGGGTTTTCCACGAGTGTCCATCTCAAAGCCCATCTGAGCCAGCAAAGCATGGTCACTCCTTCCTGTGCTCAGCACTGGGACCTGAGAGAGCTAATAAAAACAAATTCTAATTAACAGTCCCAGTACAGCTTTCCCCCCTGGCCCTGCATGAAAAAAAGGGAGCAAAATGATGAAACTAGAGGGATAAATGGTGAGTGACACTGGACTGTGAAGCAAAGAAGCTTCTGCACATGACAGTGTCTGCACAGTCCCAGTTGTGTTTTTCTCAATTCTCCAGTACTCCCAGCTCCTGCAGCTTATTTGTGAGGGATGGGCTAACAGCTGGTCTTTAATAAAGACAAGAAGATTCACGGCTCTAGAAAAGTTTTTGTGTGGCCTCAGGAAAGTATTTCTTGTGGATGTATATATGAGTATGAAAGTCTGCTACTAAATAACAACAATTATTGACTGTCCGCTCAGCAGAACCATCAGCTCCTCCATTTCCTCAGCACCTACAAGGCCACATAAACCCTCTCATCCGTGCAAGGAGCAGGGCACAGCCTGTTCCCTTTGGGAGATGCGACAGATCACAGGGAAAAGGCTAAACCTACGGGTAAACCCACTTCATGTCACTAAGCTGCAGCCTTGAGGAGAAAAACACACCTCAAATGAACATTATGCAAAACAGTATCTCTGGGGCCAAGTCTACTCTTACTGATGCCCACAGGAATTCTGTCTGAATCATGGAAATGGCACTTCATCTCTACTCTGCCCCATATTTATACAAGCACTCACAACACCATTTTATTTAATGAATATTAGGGGGGAAAAAATCCTTGAAAGAGATTTTTGACAAAAAATCATGTTTTCTACACCGTCCCATCTGCTCTGTGTGACCACAGCACGACCTGCCGGCTGGGTTTCCCTACACAGGGCAATACTGATGGAAGGATTTACAATGGTTCATTTTTTTACATGTCATTGGATCAATAAAATAAAGAGCAATGAGCAGTAACACAGTGGCTCCTGGACTCGCCTCAGGTAAATCAGTATTTGCTGTTCACAGCTGGGAGGTGTGGGGATTGACTCTTTCAAGTGAGAGGACAAGAGGACATAGTCTTAAACTGGATTGGGGGAGGTTCAGGTTGGCCATCAGGAGAAATTGCTTCACTGAAAGGGTTGTCAGGCTTTGGAAGGGGCTGCCCAGGGAGGTGGTGGAGTCACAATGCCTGCAGGTGTTCAAGGAACGACTGGACATGGCACTCAGTGCTCTGGTCTGGTTGACAAGGTGGTGATGGGTTACAGCTTGGACTCTTGATGGTCAAGGAGGTAATTTCCAACCTTAATGATTCTGGGATTCTGGGATCCCGCTCTGCGCCCAGCATCAGGCGCTTCACTAAAGAGAGGTTCTGACTGCTGATGCTTTAGCACCCAGTGAAATGTAGACACAACTTTATTCCTCAAGTGTATTTGAACAGGAGTGTTTTGCCTTTCTTTCGATTTGAGGCAAAACAACGGCAAGAAGCGACTGCGTTCCGCAGCCTCAGCTGTAAGGACGCAGGCAGGGAAAACCTCCAGCTCCTCCTGTGCGGGGGCTCTGCCACCGCCCGCTTCCCACATCCCACAGCACGGCGGCAGGAGCCCGAGGCGTCCCACGGATCGGGCCGGAGGACACCGTCCCCTGCCGTGTCCGGGCCGCTCCCCCCGGCGCCATTCCTCGCCCTCCCGCCGCCATTCCCCCTTCTCCCCGCGGGGCCATGACCCGAAGCCGGGGCGGGGCGGGCTCCGTGGGCGGAGCCAGTCAGTGGGCGGAGCCAGGGCCCGTGGGCGGTGCCCATTCCGCGCGTGCGCAGAGCGGCCCGCCCTGTCCCGGAAGCGGTCCGGTGGCCGTGACACGTCGCAGGGACCGCGGCGGGAGCGGGGCCGGGTCGGGGCCGCGGGTGCGTCCGGGACTGGAGCGGGCCTGGAGCGGGCCGGGGGCACCGCAGGGAGGAGACGGGATGGGAGCACCATGGGGTGGGGCACAGCGGCGGCCGGGGCGCTGGGGCAGCGCGCGGCCCGAGGGAGGAAGGGAGGGAGGGCTGGGGGCCGAGCGGCGGAGGCGGCAGCGGGCAGAGCGGGCCCGGGCCCGGCCTGAGGAGGGTTCTGGACCCGCCTCGCTGTTCCCTTGCAGAGGTGGCGATGTCCGGGTTCGACGGCTTCAACACCGAGTTCTTCCAGAGCAGCTACAGCATCGAGGACCAGGCGCAGCACTACGACTACAGCGGGCGGCAGTACAGCAAGTAAGTCCTGCGTGTGCTGTGTGTCTGTGCACCGCCGGAGCCCCTCGGGCTCCTCGGGTCACGGATGGGGTTGGTGGGGAGGGACGTTAAAGTCATCCAGTTCCACCCCCTGCTGTGGCAGGGACACCCTCCACTAATCCAGGTTGCTCCAAGCCCCTTCCAGCCTGGCCTTGGTCACTTCCAGGAATGGGGCAGCCACAGCTTCTCTGGGAATTCCATCGCATCCCTTCACCAACCTTCAGAGGGAAGAACTTCTTCCCAGTGTCCCATTTAACTCTGCTCTCTGTCAGTGGGAAGGCATTCCCCCTTGTCCTGTCACTCCAGGCCCTTGTCCAAAGTCCCTCTCTACATCTCCTGTAGGGTCCCTTAGGCTGCTTCTGGACAGTCTGTGTATTTAGGAAAGGACTGTCATTTCAGCCAACTGCTGTGCCCTTAAATGAATCCTTGTTGCTCTGTTTGATGAAGAGCTTAACTCACAGTGTATAAATGGAGATTTCAGTTGTGTGTTGAACTTGCTGCCTGCTATGTTTTAGAACAAGTATTCGAAGATTGAAAGAGAGGCTATATCATTAAACTTAATTATCTGAGTAACCTGCATCTCCCTGGGAAAAGAAATGCTGTTCTTTTGCAAGTCCTTCTGCACTTGGGGACTAAAAAATAGTGTCACACAAATGAGCCAGCAATGTCATGGTGATTCCCAGGCTGCAGCAGGGAAGTGTGGTGGGTGTTCCTGGGTCAGAGGAGATCCTGGGAGCCCTGTGTGAATATCCAGCCTCGGGCTGAGGGGTTTGACCGCTTCCCTGTGATGGATGGAGCAGGTCAGTGCCTGTTTGTGACATGAACAGTGTTGCAGTGCTGAGACTAAACTCTGCTAACACAAGAAGAGAAACAACAAGGAGTTCTAAATTTTTTTAAATTTCCCCAGTTAAATATTTTGGAGATGTTTACTGAAACCTCTGTGGTCAGACTTGGGAATGATCAGTGGCCAGAATAACTCAGGAGTTTTTTTAGGGCAGAGGATGTATTTGATTGGGCTTTTTCATAAAGGATCTGAGTATAGGACCATCTAATGGGGCTTTTAAGAAAGAATGAGGGATTTGCTGTGGTTTATTTACGGAAATAAGCTTTGCCTTAGCAGGAGATGTCTCAAATGCAGCTCTATGTGTGTTCTAATGAGGTGTGTTGTGCTTTGCAGGCACTATGGAGGCTACGAGTACCCTCAGCAGGGCGGGTTTGTCCCCCCCGACATGATGCAGCAGCAGCAGCCCTACACGGGGCAGATCTACCAGCCAACACAGACCTACACTCCTGCTTCAGCACAGTCTTTTTATGGAAGTAATTTTGAGGATGAGCCACCACTGTTAGAAGGTATAACTTTATGTTATGGCCCAAATCCAAAACTATTCCTAGTTTGGGGATAAGTTGGTAGCATTGCGTGGATTCCCTGCTGCTGGAAGTGCTCATTGGATTTGAAATTCTCATCGATTTTTTTTTTTTTTTTACCCTGTATTTTGGTGTATGAAATACCTGTTCTTGTGTGAACTTTTGCAGTTTTCAGTTTGTGCTTTATTGCTTCACATCAGCTGCTCTGTGGCAGATTTAACCAATTAACTGAAAACCTGACTGCATGAAAAAACACTTTACAGTTCTGTTGTTGCAAATAATACTTGTAATTGCCTGGTTTTGCTAAAACAAATGGCTGCAGGTACTTTCAGTTTATTCCTAGTTAGGACTGGAATGTTTCATTGCCAGCAAGGAATGCTCAACACTGCAGAAATGCCTGTGTAGAATACAGCCTGTGCAGAGTGCCAGAGTGGATATTCATTTACTGACTGGATTGATGGAATCAGTTTCCAGCTTATATCCATTATTTTTCAGTTCCAAACAACTGAATAAACCCTTATTGTTGCTGGGTAGAGGCAGTTGTCTGTCACACCTGCCACCTGTACCCAGTCACAATACCTTCCACCCTTTGGATTTATTTTAAATTGTTATTTTTAAAATTTTTACTTATTTTTTATTAATATTCAAATTAGTATTTTACTTACATAGATGCTTCCCAGAGCAGTGAGCAAGCTGTAACTGCATCTTAACTGGGGTTTGAGGCACAGCTCTGGTCAGACTGGATGGAGGGAGACTGGAAATCAAACGCAGCTGGAGAGATCTGGGAAACTCCTTGTCACTAGACACTGCTCTGAGGGGTGAGGAGTTTTTAGTGGGCTCACTGGCTGGTTTGTGAAAGAGAAATCTCCCAGGGATAATTAACTATAGAGAAACTCCTTTGAATTAGAAATCCTTGAGGCAGCAGTTGTTGGAGACTTGGGGAAGCAGTGTGGTCTGTGGTGATACCTTTGGTGCACTGGCTTTTGGTGCAGCAACAGGGAACTGGGCTGAAGGAACCTCTGGGCTACCCCAAAACACTGTTTATGCTCTTACCTGGTCCTTCAGAAACCACCCGGGCACTTCCCAGCATTTGAGGCCAGGAATGTGTGAAGGCAACATGAGGAAAGATGGGATCACTCTCTGCTCCCCATCGGGTGGCTCTGGACTTGTAAAAGTGGAAGGCAGGGAAAACTTAAGAGTCGAGGAAATGGAGGCGACGGGAAGGGCAGGAGTGAAATCAATGCACATCATTCTTTTCCTTTGTAGAACTGGGGATCAATTTTGACCACATCTGGCAGAAGACACTGACGGTGCTGCACCCCCTGAAAGCAGCCGATGGGAGCATCATGAATGAGACGGATTTGGCTGGACCCATGGTCTTTTGCCTGGCTTTTGGAGCCACGTTACTGCTGGTGAGACACTGCCTGCCAAACGTGGCTGTTTGTGCATTAATGTTCTTGGAAACATTGGGAAAAGAGCCACGTTACCTGTGGGTTTACTGGAAGTGACTTCTTGGCATGGAGGCCAAAAAAGCACATCCTGGCTGAGGATTTCTTAGAGTAACCAGAGTTGGAAAGGAAAGGTCATCAAAGTCTGACTCCTGGCCCTGCACAGGACAAAAATTTGTAGCTATGAGGGAGAGGCTCTGGGCCCTCACACAGCAATGGAATCAATAAGTACTGACACATGAGGTGTGACTTCCAGTGTCAAGTCACTCTGGTAAAGCACTTCTGAAACAAACTGGCTTTCACGTTCATTTATTCTACTTAATAGGCCAGTCAGTGGTGAGGCCTGGTGGTTTTTTTTAATTGAGCTTAATTGGAATAAGATTGTGCTTTAATGCCTCACAAGTGTCAATAATGAGATGACAGAGTAGCAGCAAGCAGTGTTGCTTGGCATTGAAAGCTTCAGGGTTTTTTAATCAGTTTTTATCTTTGAATGCTTCAGGCACTGCTTTTAATTTCTGCCTAAAATTTCACGTTGCTGTGACAGTTAGAACATGTTTTGGTACCGAGGGGACTTCAAACCTACTTTGATAAGTAACCTTTATTTATGGAAACTAGGCCAGTCAAATTAATGAACATGTTTATAATGTTTGAAATTTCTCTTCCTAAGAAATTGTTGGTTTCTCCTTGTGTGCTTTCTTAAAAAAATCCATGGAATGTAGTGAAAGGAAGTGAGCTGAGCATGATTGCAGCAAGTGTGATTGTTTCCTTCAGTGCTTGAGGAAGAGGAGAGTGGGGTTTTAAGTACATTTAGTTTGGAAGTTGCTGGGGGGGGACATCTTGGAAGCTGCACTCTGTTTGCTGCCTGGCCCCATGTCTTGTTGGGTGTGCCTTGGGGCAGGGAACCATCAATTTTGGCCTAGGAAAACCAGGCGATGACATAAGAGGCACTGAAATAATCCAGATATGCTTTCTGCATGCTTGTTAACAAGCAAAGTTTGATTTTTGACTTTTTAAAATGAGTTAAACCTGAGTTCATACCCAGTGCTTTGCAGCTCAGCGTCAGCTGTTTCTGGGAATTTTTTATGATTTTCCTTGTGTCATAACTTTGTGCAATCTGTCACAAATTAAAGGACTTCAGCCCTGGATTTGTTTAAAAAGTTCTTCAATTACAGTTTTTTGGTCTTTATGTACTTGTTCTGTGAAAATTATTATTGTAAGTAATCAGTCTGCATAAGCAGTTATTGATTAAACCTGAAGAGTTCACAGGCTGAGATCAGAGAATAACGATTTGATCAAAATCTGTTCATTAAGATCCGTAAAGTCAGGAGAAATTCCAGCCTCCTGGGTGGCTGGAGTGTGCAGGTGCCCTGGGGCTCAGGTTGGGAAGGAACTGCCTGTGGGATGTGGGGGTAAAGGGGAATGAAGATTCCTATAAGCATCCCTTCCTTATCCCTGTGGAGGTGGATAGATTTTTATCCCTTCCATAAATAACACACATCCCTCTGCTTGGCTTCCAGGCTGGGAAAATCCAGTTCGGTTACGTGTACGGGATCAGTGCAATCGGCTGTGTGGGGATGTTTTGTCTTCTGAACCTGATGAGCGTGACTGGGGTCTCCTTTGGCTGCGTGGCCAGTGTCCTGGGATACTGCCTGCTTCCCATGATCCTGCTCTCCTCTTTTGCAATTGTATTTTCACTACAGTAAGTACTCTATAATTTCGTAATAGGTTCCTCTCCCGAGATGGTGAAGGAAGTTATTGAAAGGAATTTTCATATGCAGTGATAAAGCTGAGTCAAATTTGAATATGACAGGGGTTTTTTTAGGAAGTGTAAAAACATAATTATCAACAGTTTTTAGGTATTTACTAGGGGAAAGGTGGGTGAATACTGGTTTTATCTCAAAGTCAATTGACAGCTTTTAAATAAATAAACTCCAAGAACAATCTCAGGTTTGTTTTCATCCAGCTCTGAATCTGACAGATCTCAGTACCTGCAAAGTCTAAATATTATTTAAAATGCAAATTAGAATTTTACAAACAGAAGAGGATGAGTGTGGTTCCTCATAACTATGAAATTAGGAACTGAAAAGAAACAGCTTACCACAATTAGTTCACTCACTGCTTTTTGGTTTCATGTGCACAGAGTTAATTTAGAGAGTGTTTTATGCTATTGTAGTTGACTACTACTGTTCTGGAGTTTCACAATCACAGACTGGTTTGGGTTGGGAGTGACTGTAAAGCCCATCCAGTTCCACCCCCTGCCATGGGCAGGGACACCTTCCACTAGCCCAGGTTGCTCCAAGCCCTGTCCAACCCAGCCTCAGACACTTGCAGGGATGGGCAGTCCACAACCCCTGTGGGCAACCTGTGCCAGTGCTTTACCAGTGCTTCTACTGGGACTATTTTATTTACTGTCAAACATAAAAGCTAAAATTCATTATAGAATCTGTACAAGGTGTCGGATGAGTCCCGGTGTGGCTCCTGTAAATGTGTATACACGTGGCTTACACCAGTCCTTTTTTCACCTTCCCAGGGGGATGATGGGGATTATTCTCACGGCTGGAATTATTGGCTGGTGCAGCTTTTCTGCTTCCAAGATCTTTATCTCTGCCTTAGCCATGGACGGACAGCAGCTCCTCGTAGCCTATCCCTGCGCGTTGCTGTACGGAGTCTTCGCCCTCATTTCGGTGTTTTGAACAGACTGTCCAAACTGGGGGACTCTGGTGGGCCAAAAGGAAAATCCCAACTTGGAACTTGGAATTGGACCAGAAACAGCTGCAAACAACTGTCTCGTGTTGCTATCATGAAACTTAGACCGGTTTGAATCACCTGGAACAATGGAAAAATGTCTCGTGTTCACTTTTTTAGGACTTTGAGTACTGTTTTCAATGACCTGGGGTGCCCAGAGCTTTAATATGTGTTCATGCTTATCAAGTTCCTGTGATTTCTTTCCCATTCCTAGATCTTTAGAAAAAGTAACTTTTGGTTGTTTATTTGAGGGTTGTGATTTTTGTTTGTTTGTTTTGTTTTGTTTTTTAGGGGAGGGAGAAGGGTTACAGTTATAAATTGGTAGATTTTTGTCCAAAACTGTTAATGGAGCTGCTGCGAATTTTGGGGGACTCCGTATAAATCTGTAGTGATGAGGAACCTGTTTCCTGACCCCTCTTACCAAAAACAAAATGCACAAATGAACAAAAGGAATTAGAGTATTTCCTATATCTTAACCAATATACTCTTAAGCTCTTTTGTCTCAATTATTTGTTCATTTGCTGTGAGAGTATTTCAGGATTTAAGATACTTAAATTATGAGTTAGAAAACAGATGCTTAAAAGTGAAAGGGATCTGTAATTCTGTCACACTTGAAACATGACCACATTTGGGTGTCTGAGTAGCTTTATGTTAACTTGGATTTCTGAAGAGGACTTCGACAGAGGTTCTTTTCTTCATGGTGCACATACTAGTAGGTGAAGAGGAATCTCTTTTGCAGTACTTCCAAGGAAAACACCATTTTGAAAATGTTAATGCTTGTCAGTATTGTAGTTACTGTAAAATAATTTAAGGCATATTGATTAAATTTTCCTTACATTTTGAAAAAAGTGTTTGATCTTCCTAATCTTTCTTTTTTTAATGTTCAGTTACTAAAATAGAAACGTCTATAGTGAAGTAAAGTCATAATTAAAATTGAATTCTGGGAGTGGATTTGGTATTTCCTTCAGTCACAAATAGTTAATGAGAAGTATAACCTCGTTTTGGGTGTTAATCATAAGAATTCTTACAAGTTTGAGAAGTGGGAAAGTAGAAGTGGTTGTTCTTCACAGAAGCACTTGGTAGTTTTGTAAAATAAGCAGGAGCAGGCTACAGACATGTTTTATTTTCATACAGGGGAGGCTACTTACATGCGTAATAATTCCATGCCCCCAACCTGGAAATGAACAAACTCTGGCAAAGTACTGGCTTACAACTCCCATTATTTCAGCAATTTCACCCGAGGGATTTAATGTCATTGCAGTGATCCAGGTGTCAGTCTGGTGTCCCTCTGTCTTCCCCATGGAATGAGCTATTCCAGAATTGAATCACATCAGCTGTGTTCTGTTACCACTTTCTGGTAAGACTCCATCTCCATTCTGGTAAGAATCCATCTTCAAGGGAAACTTTCATCCCAGTGACAAAGGAATGAATCATTCCAAAGGCTCAGCACATATTTTTGTTGATTTTCCCTTAGTTCTGCACATTCTCCTTGAAATACCTTCCTAGTGCCACTGGAAGTTACTGCCCAGGTCCTTTGCTGGCCAAAGGCAGCACTGCTGCAGTTCTGCTCCTGTCCCTGGAAGCTGTGGGAAGTGTCACTTGAGTATTAAGCCTTCAAGGACCCCACACGGATGCACGAACCATTCTGACTTCATTGTGGGCTGTAGTAGCTGGGACAGTGAATTTTGAAGCTCACAGACACACAAACCCCTGCAATTTCCTTCCAGAAATGAATTCAAGAGCCCAGATGATCTCCTTTGATATGCTGTTACTAATTACCATCCTGAATAAACGTGGTGGGTGGATTTTATTGAGAAAATGTTTTACTTTGTAGTTCTGAAGTCTCTGGGACAGATCGCCCCTGCCCCGGGGCACCAAGTTCTCTTAGTCAAGAACATGACAGAGCACCATGTCCTGTGTCTGTGCAAATAAACTGCAGTGACTACTAATGAGAACTAATTAAACACACAGTGACTCTAGTACGTAGAAAAGCTCCCATAGTTTGAGCACATATTCCAATATTGTATTTTGGGAAGCAGCTAATTCAGCTTACCCTGCATATTCCAGTGGGTCTTGAAGTTTGCAGTGATTACATAGATACCTTCCAGGGTGACCACCTCATTGTTGAACTGTTAGAAATAATATCTTCTTTCACCACAGCACAAACAAGATACAGTGCACAGGAAAAAAACCAAAATTACCTTGTCTCAGTCCTCCATCCAGCCCTGGTAATGTAGCTGATTGGTTGGGAGAGGCCATAAGAGAAGGGCTTTAGATTTAGATGCTCACAAAGTCAGCTGTGGAGGATACTACATGTTCTACTCCAGCAGTGAGGTTTGACCTGGGAGTTTTCAGGAGTGTTTTGTGTTCCTTAGCACAGAATTTAGTGGGTTTCTAAGTGGTCTCTTGGGGTAGAGAGAAGCACATGGGAGCAGAAGGCCCAACACTTGAATTTATGGAGGACTCCAAAAAAGCACAGCGTTATGTCTAGACTGGTTGTATTAAATATCCCACATTTCTGGTACATTAATTAATGTGATTGCACTGACTGTCTATTGCCTTTCCAAAATCAATCCCATTGATTCTCTGTAATGAGGTTTTGTCCTAGTTCTTCCTTCAATTTTAGTTACATTTTAGATGATTCAATCTCCCCGTTCTATAGAATGTCAGGATTGGAGACTGTAGCTCTGTGCTCCCACATTTCCCTTTCATAGTAGGATTCTTTTATTTTTCTTTTTACTTTCCAAATCTGAACTCCCCCAGAACTGTTCTTGTCAGGATTCTCGCCTGGTTTTCAGGTGAAATACCGGTGTCACTTCTTCCACTCTGTATTGTCTCTTGACATTTTCATGTTACCTTAAACCACTCACACACAAATGCTGGAGTTGCTTTTTTAATCCCCCTTTTATTACCCCACCCAGTCTTGAACTCACTTCTTATCCTACAAGAGTTGAGAATCACCTTTCTCAGTTTGTCCATTTCTCATCCCAGTTTATTGCTGCTGTGACAGTGACTCTGTTTCTCAGGTCACTTGTACTGTAAGTCAGCTGCTGCTGCAGTTCAGTTTGGTTCCGTTTCTGTGAGTATCAGCAAATTGTGGGGCACATCCTGTACAAGAAGCATGTTTTTAATGTGTTCTTGTGCCTGTCACCCCTGCACTGGTGCTGGGATCTGTCCCTGAAGGGCTGGTGCTGGGTCAGTGGTGGGTTGAGGCCTGACCAGGGGCAGATGTGGGGTGTTGTGTGAGCCAGATGTTCCTCCATCCCTGCAGTGGAAGTGGAGCGTCCTGGAGGTGTGTGGGATCACCAGCAACTCCTCGTGTTTTGAACTGCCTTCTCTTCAAAACTACCTTATTTCCATGGGGTTGAATGATCCACTGGGATACTGGAAAGGCCATAAGAAGCTGGAATACCCTTAGGCTTGGCTCCAGTATCAGTACTGGGAAATTTTCACTGGATTATCTGTGCACGAAGGAACTGCAACTCTGGCTCTGATGCTGCAGTTGGAAATAGGCTTTGTGGTGTGAGGCTGGGCTGGGGCACACCCTGAGGCACTCGGTGGGAAGGGCCGTGGTGCCTTAGTTCCTGTGAACACCATCATTCAAAAGTTAGTTACTGGTTTTTAGGAGCTGTGTTTATTTAAAGAGCAGCTGGAGCTTTAGGTACAACACACGAGTACACCACAGACCCGGGCTTTGCAGAGAGAGCAGCTCTCGCTGTGCCCGTACCGTTACTTGGCTTTGGCTTCACTGGGATGCTCTGGAGTCTCTGCGCTCCATGTCACGTGGCATCCTAACAAAAACTGCAGGAATGGAGGAACCGGGGCTTGCAGTTTCCTGCTTGTCCACTGGGTGGACCTGCAGGACTCCTGATGTGCTACAGCGAACCTGATCACAGAGTCACAGAATCATTTAGGCTGGAAAGGACCTCCAAGATCACAAAGTTCAATCTGTGACCCATCCCCACCTTGTCAACTAGACCAGAGCACTGAATGCCATGTCCAGTCATTCCTTGAACCCCTCCAGGGATGGTGAGTCCACCACCTCCCTGGGCAGCCCCTTCCAATGCCTGCCAACCCTTCCCATGAAGAAATTCTTCCTCAAGTCCAACCTGAACCTCTCATGGCACAGCTTGAGGCCATTTCCTGTCCTCCTGTCACTTGTTGTCTGGGAGAAGGTACTTTTGCTTTTTGTTCAAATATCTTCATAGAAACTCTTGTTAGTCTTCTTTGCAGTGTTGTTTCCTGATCACTTCCTGCTCTTCCTTTACCTCAGCACAGGCCTCATATTCCTTCACCATCTTTGCTAGAAGAAGATGCATTAAAATTTTCTTTGATGGCCTCATGTACTGTCATCACCATTGAGAGCTTATTCAGAGAGGAGCTGCAAAAATCACACTGGAGTATTATAAAAATAGCCCTCTGCATTTTAACCTTCTCAATGCCTTTCAGACATACAATTTCACCAGTGGATGAAATCTTCGTTCGCGAAGCCAAGCCACGATGATTTTGGGTATACTTCAGTTTTTAAGTACATGGAAAATCATGGCTTTGGGAGCTTTTGGATTATGCAGTTTATGAGAAATTAATAAATCATTGGATTACATTTCATTTGAATAAAGCCACAGCAGGTGTGTTGTCCTAAAGAGCCAAACAAGGAAAAGGGATCTGCAAATATAATCTTATGTGGTAAAAGAATGCCCTGGGTACTGATGATTAGTTGCACTTGGCTTTAGTGATTTCTTTGGCCATTTTATATTCTCCTGGAATTCTTATAATCTAAATCCTTCTCTCTAAATTAGATGTACTTGATGATGATGTCATAGTGGGTTTGATCTTGAGGTTGGGAATTCACAATTTTATGTGTCAGTAACAGCTCGGAAAGACACAGATGTTTCACATGAACTTGGATTTCAGCATCTTCAATCTGAATGCATTGATATATTCACATGTTTACACAGTCAGGATGACAATTGTGACACCATGGGTAGTTTATTTCTGTTCATTTATTTAATGTTTAAATAACATTATCTGTTTTAAATAGCAAGGTTTGTGTGTGTGTGGGGGGGGTTGTTGTTTTTTAATTGCACAGGCCTCTCCTCCTCACTTCAGTCCTTCATCCCTGGCAATTTCCCTGTCATTGCTAGATACAGCCTCAGAATTAAATTTCCAGTGTGAATATTGACAGAAGAGAAGATCATAATTATGGATGATTGATCGGTCCAAGCCCACATCATTGGATTAATTCTTCCCTCCTTCCCACCACTGTTAATTCGGAATAAATTTAAAGCAATCAAGAGATTTTCACTTGTGTGCTGATGATCCTTATGTTCTGCCTGAACTGTAATTGAGCTCAAAAGGCTTCATTCTGCCTCAAATCTATTCTTAGTTTGGTTTCAGACCTGAAAGTAGAGCTTAATTTTGAAAATGATCCTCCTGTCTACATATTAGCTTGGGACAGTTTTCCCACCCAGTCAGTGCTTCCATTAAAGGCTCTGACTCCCACGTGGAGTGGGAGGATGTGGGGGCCTGTGCCAGGCTATTGCTGACCACTCCAACTCCTTCAGGGAAGGAATGGGGTTGCATCCCACCCCTCAACTTCTCCTAAGATTTATTGAAATTACACAGTGATTTGTTTAGAGGATGCCAGGAGGAAATAAAGCCACAAAAGGTCTTGGAGCCTCAGCATGAGGTCGGCATGAGGTGGGGATAAATTTAGCAGCTGATCCTGGAAAACACAGGAAGAGAGAGAGGAAATATCTGTCCATAGCTCTGAAGTTGTTTCAGAGTCAGGAGCACTGTTCAGTCAGGAGGATCTTCTTGGCTTTTCCCTGTGTAAATAAATCATCCCTGTGTACACAGTGGATGTGGTCACAGGTAATGAGTGAATTCTAACCTGAAAGCTCCTTGTGCTGCACTGCCCTCCCTGTCAGGATCCCAAACCCCCTGGCCATGGTGTATGGGATGCAATCCTGGGATGCTCCAGGTGTGTCTGGTTGTTGGCAGGGCCAGGGCTAGTTCAGGGGATCTGGTGGAGCCCTCAACAACCCCAGGGCCCAGGGGAGCTGTGCAGGTCATCCACAATGCAGAGCAAGTCTCCTGTTGGGAAGCAGCAAGGGTTTGACCTCAGCTCTATCTCCCTGCTTCTACCTCAGCACATTTGTTTCCCTGTTTTTGCCCTGGATTGTTGAGCAGGTGATTTAATAATCACAGAAGCCCTTTCTTGTTCCTTTTTTGTTTTCAAAGCAAATAAAAGCACAATTTGGGCCCTGGAGAAAAGACAGAAAAGTTAAATTTTGGACTTGTAAAGCACTGGCAGCAGCTAGATAACACTCATTAAAAACATCAAGCTGAAGCTCTGAAACCTCTCCTCAGTTTACAGAGTAATTTGTCTGGAAGGCTGTTCAATGGGAGCTTTTTCCATGGAAACCTGCAGTGTGATCCCCCAAACAACTCTCTCTGCTCTGATGTATATGGGCTCGGTGTTTAGATCCCACCCAGCTCTGTTAGTCTGGTTGCCATGGTCCTGTTTTTTCTTCATACACCCTTTGATGGCTACAGGAGCCATCTCAGGGAGCTGTAGGGCCGAGCTGTGACCGTGGGGTCAGCTGGTCAGGGATGTGCTGTGAGGGGGAGGAACACTGCAAGTTCCTCCCAGGGATCTCTGGCAGCATCAACAGCCCTGGCCCGTGCTTATCCAGCATCTCCAGCCCCTTTGTGCACAGACATTGCCCACTGCAGACTTTTTCAGCCATCATTCCCACCTCATTACCAGCTGGAGCTGAATGCCAGCTGAGGGGGCTGCCTATGACCCACAACCTGGCCAACTCCCCCAGGTCCCAGCTCCAGCCCCTCACCAGCTGAAGCTGATGTTCCTCACAACTTTCTACAAGAGCACGTATTGACGGGACAAGGGGGAACGGTTTTAAACTGGAAGGGAGTAGGTTAGATATGACTGTGAGGGTGGGGAGGCCCTGGCACAGTTTGCCCAGGGAAACTGTGGCTGCCCCATCCCTGGAAGCATCCAAGGTTGCAGCTGACACATCTTGGCCTTGGAGCACAAGGGTCAGCCACAATCCTTGACACTTGAAGAGGCTTAGGAAGCCAGCAAAGCTTCATGGAGTGCAGTTCTGCTCCACTTTTCTCCTACTATAAAATGCCTTTTCCCTTTTTACCAGTTTCAGGCAATCCAGTTTACAAAGGTGTTGGTTAATTATCATCATATCTATATCACAGAGTGAGAAATTGAGACATAGAGAAGTAGAATGTTTGTTGGGAGGTCACTAAGCAAAACCCCAGCCTGGGCCCCCAGTTCTCTTGGGAAAACAAAACCGGAACCAAAGTATATCTTTACTTTTTACTCATTAATCCTATTTTCAACAACTTATCTGCATCATTCTCTGAACCAAGAAGCTATTTTTGACTGCTGTATTTATATTGCTGTGGTTCTCGATACTGCTCACTGTTTTCAGCCCCTATTTCAACACATCTACCGTGGGATTCTCCTGATTAGGCACAGATCTGTAGTGCAGATGTAGACAGATGAGTAACTCATCCTAGGCTTTACAGGCAATGGAAATAAATTGGCTCCAGAAGGCCCTTTCCTTATCTTACAGAACCATAATGTCAGATGAGTCACCCCCTCCCACCAAAAAGAGGAGCCCGGGTGACTCAGAGACACTCATGAGACCTTGGTCACTTGTGAGATGGATCCCTCTGGGAGCAGGAGGGGGGACATGGGAAGCTGGTGGGTGAGGCTGGCTCAGGTGGAGCACAAGGACAGACCTGGGCACTGTGGCACCTTCATTAGCACATGGCAGGTGGGAATGAGCAGGACCCTTGTGTTCCACACCAACCTGAAGGGGGGCAGCAGGGTCTGAACCCAGTGGCACTACTGAGTCCAAGCTGGCATTCCATGTCCTGCGGATTCCTGCTTGGTAGGAACACATGTGAGGGTTTGGACAAGGCCACTGGGGTTTCCCTAAACTTCCTGGTGCAAAATGTGGGCATGGGCAGAGCGTCCCTGACCTTGAATCTGTGTGTCACCCAGGAGAAGTGTCACCAACAACGTGCCTTCTTCCCAGAGTCACTCTTTGGCCTTATTTCTAGTCTAGCCAAAATATCCTGAAAATTTAAAATATGGAATTGATAAATGAAGAAAGGAGAGCAAATGTAACTTTATCCTCAAACTGTTGATCACACTGGGGGTCACTGCTAAAAGGAGAAGGTGAAGGATGGGACCAGCTCAGAGCAGCCTTGCAGGAACGCTGAGACTCAACATCCCCTGTCACCAAAACTGGAGTGACAGAAGTTCTGAACTACTGCTTTTAGACGCCACTAGATGGCAAGCTGTGTATTGTAATCGGCCTATTCCAAGCATTCATGTGATGTGGGATCTGCTCTTAGGCTGCTGGGTCCCTTCTTTTGGGCAGTGCCAACGCTGCCGGTGGGTGCCAGAGCAGGGGCCTGGGGAGCTGGACCCGGGAACTAGACCAGGGAGTTGCTCCTGCTAATGACTGGGTCTGGTTTAACTTCATCAGGTTAATTTTCAGCTGAAATTAGTTCCCTGGTGTCAGACTTGTGGCAGGGCCATGAATGCTGCAGGATGGGACAAGAAGGTGTGTGGGCAAGAAGCCAGAGCCTCCTCCAGAGCAGTGCTGGGTGACAGCACGGCCCAGCAAATAGAGCCAAAGCTGTGATTCTATTTTAAGGATATTCAGTAGTGACATATTTGAGACATATTTAACAAAATGTCAGAGCATAAGGAAAGAAATCCTCCCTTTGATCCGTGAATTACCCAAAGTTTTCATCTGATGCAGGGCTTGCATTTTTAAGGAAAACTCCATTTTCTCCCCAAACGAGATGGTCAGCATTTATTGTTTCCATGCTCTTTTCCCTGTTGACTAAAGCTCAGTGATGTCTCCAGGTCCTACAAGAATGCAGTGGGTCACTGGGGTCTGATCTTGCCACAAACCCTGTCTCACAATGGAGTGCAGCCCTAGGGCACATGAGGAGTGTGTGCACTTGGCTCCTCATCCTCCCCAACAGAAGCTCCAAATCCTGTGCAACGATGCTAAAAAAACCAAAAAGGGGTGGAATGGACAATGATTTTTGGCCAACTGCCACTTCCCTGAGCAGGGAAAAGTTACTAGCTGTTCTAGTGACCTCCACAGTAATTTAAGCAGTTACACTTAATTATGCTGAGTAATATAAAAATTTCTTATGTTTTGTGAACAAATTCCTCTTTGGTCAATGGAAAACAGAAATCTAGTGGAGCAGGAAAATGCCTGTGCCTGACAGGGCTGCCTTATAACCTATTTTTAACTGAATTTCTCCATCTTCTTTGTAAAGAAATAACACTTCTTCGTTGCCTGTGGCCATAATTATTGTGCCATAACTCAAGTCCAAGAGACATATAAAACCAGACTAAAATCAAAGCATTAGCTTCCAAGCAGAGCAAATAATTTTGGAGAAGATCAGTATTTTCTGTACTTAAAACTTTTTTTCCTGGTTTCCATTAAAGCCCTTCAGCTGCTCAAACACAGAACGTGCTTTCCTCAGCCCTGCACTGGTTTGAGCATGTCTGTCTCCACAGGACCAGGTGAGGAGCTGCCATTGGCAAAGCTTTTCCACACAGATCCAAAACAGCAGGAGCATCCAGGAGGGTTCACCCACTGGCACTGCTTCTGGTTTATTCTGTTTGAAAATAATGTTGTCATTTTGTTGGGAGAAAAAAAAAAAGAAAAGGAATACAGAGGAGAATAAATATTTGAAAATGTTTAAAACCTGTGTTTAGTAATCATTGGGCTGAGTTGGGTCCAACATCCACAGCTCCCTTCTTTCAGTGACCTGGTGACCAGGCAGCTCCTGGGAAACAAAGTCCTGTTTAAGCAGAAGAAATGCATTTCAGATAAAACATGTTTTGAAGCAGTGAAGGGCTTCTATACAGGACTAACCCTGAAGAGGCTCTGCCCACTGCCAGGGGCTGCTCAAGCCTGACAGCAGCAGCCCCCATCCAACCTGCTGGATGGGGAGCAAAGCACAGTGAGTAGGATATCACTCTGTTCTCCGCTCTCCTGTGCTCCCTCTTCCCCTGTAACCCTGGAACCCTCTGGGACAAATTTTAACAAGCCCCTCAATCCCCAGCCATGTGCAATCGGCGTCACAGAAGGACTCTTGTCTCTCCTCCTCCCTTAGTCATGGGTCATTGTGGTCACAGCAACAACACTATTTACTAGCAAAAATATATATTCTAAAGGTCACATGCAATCAGAGCAGGGAAATAGGGGGGTGAGGCCCTGGGATCCAGGGCAGGACGGCAGCAAGGAAACCCATCACTGCCTGTTCCAGTCGCGCCTACTCAGCACCTGAACTACTGCCACGAGCCTGCAGCCACTGCTCTACCTGTCACAGAGCTCTGCCCTGGGGCAGCATAGAGCATCCTGATCCCTGCCAGGCTGCAGGTCTGGGCAGAATGTCTGTGTAAATAGGGTAGAAGGGCTACAGGTGTGTCCATCCACATGGGGGAATAAAATGACGTGGCATGGGATGGCACAGCGCATCACAGCACAGCACGGCAGAGAATAGAATAGAATAGAACAGAATAGAATCAATATTGTCATTGGAAGTGACCTACAACAACCATCAGCTTGACCTGACAACTCAGGTGTGCCCCACCCACTCAGGTGTGCCCTATGAGCAACCTGGGCTAGTGGAAGGTGTCCCAGCCCATGGTAGGGGGTGGAACCAAGATGATCTTTAAGTTGTCTTCCAACCCAAAGCATTCTGTGATTCTGTCTACACAGGTGTTCCCCATCTACTCAGGTGTGCCCATCCACACAGGTGTTCCCCATCCACCCCCTTGTGCCCCACCCAGCCAGCCCAGCTTATCAGTGCAGCCACAGGGGTAGTTCTGGCTTTTCCTCCAAGGGTCGCTCAGCTTGCAGGGAGGGTGCTGGATGCAGGTAAGAGTTTCTCTGGGGAGCTGGAGCTGCCTGGGTGGTGTTGGGGTGTGCAAGAGGGGCTCCTATACAGAAGTTGCTGAGCCTAGAAAACAGGTGCTTGGTGCTGTTGGGCTGCTGGATCTGTTTCTCTGGCTGTTTTTCCCCATGTGCCTGGGGCAGTGCAGCTGTACCTGGGCTCCTGGGTTTAGCCTCACTGTCCATGTGCAGCTCAGGAGTGTTCTGTGCTGGGGGTGCCCTGGGGCAGGGGCGCTGCCCCACGCTGCACCCACCATGGTGGGTGTTTGGTGCTCTGCTGTGTGCTAGAAGGAAGCATAGGCTCATTTCAGTAAATGCTATATGGTAAAATATGTTGTTATGGCAACTAAAGCTCTAAAAATAACTCAAGAAGAAAAAGATGGTGTACGTAAAAATGACCACATTTTGTTTTAATTATGGGAGGTTTTAAGTTTTTTCTATGTGAAAATTTCTGAAGTTTATTTGTAACTTTTGCTTCTCTTTGTAACTCAGAGCCTGGAAGGAGGCAGGCACTGCAGGGATGTTTCTAGAACTGCTGAGTTACAGTTCTGGGGAGCCTTGGGCTGAGCAGTTGGGCTGTGGTGCAGCTGCTGTTCTGGGATATAACAGAGAGAAACTGTCTATCAGGGGATCTTGCTCAGAAACTGAATATGTAGTCATAAAACTCCATTTGAGGGAAGAACTTCGTCTTTGGGTTAATTTAACAACCTTTCTGAGCAAACCTTGAAGTTGGACTCGGAGACCAACCAGAGCAGCAGGAACTCTTCTTGGCTGTATTTATTCAGGTTGCCAAGAGAAGCTGTGGCTGCCACATCCCTAGAAGTGTCCAAGGACAGGTTAGCCAGGGTTTGGAGCAACCTGGGCTAGTGGAAGATGTCCCTGCCTGAGGTAGGAAGTGGAATAAGATGAGCTTGAGGTGCCTTGTAATCCAAATGAGTCTGTGGTTCTCTGATTCTATGATCTGCGAGTGCTGGGGCAGGACACAGCTCTGGGCTGCTGGTTGTAGGTGAAGAGTAACTGCTAATCATATTTTGGCCTTATCAACCAGTGGCTTTATAGGGGATCTTCATCCAGTTGCACTGTTCTGTTTGTCCAGATGTGGCTGCGCTCCCTGTCCTTTGTCACCCAGGTCAGGAGCTTTGGCTTCTTTGCTTTTCCCACTAGTTCTGTGTTGTGAAAGACAATTCTTGAAACTGAGTCTATTGTTTTCTCTTAATAATAACAACAAACAGTCTTGCTTTGGTGAGCTCACTAAATATAGTTGATTTCATTGCAAAATCTTCAGGCCCTGCTTATCCAAAGGAGAGCAGCTGCTGGGGCTGCCTGGGAGCAGCGTTTGAATTACAGAGAACAGTGAACTTCAGTCATTCTTGGAATGATTGGAAAAATGAGGGGTTTATGTCAAAATCCAAGCTGTGGCTGCAATCCTTTTATTAATTACAACTGGTCTTTTCTGGAGTTACCCATGACCGTCCTGGCTGGGCTGTGGGGATCGGGAGGGCATGTGGGTAAGGCAGTGCCAGAGCAGCAAATTCACTGGGCAGGATGGGCTTCCACCTGTATCCCAGCAGACTGCAGTGCCCTCGATGGGAATCCTGGGGCCAGTGCCATTCCTGATGGCTCCCTGCTGCCAGACATGGCTCAGCTGCTTCCCAAGCTTGTGCCTGTGCCAGGGTTAAGCCCACAGTAAGCCCTGTTCAGTTTAGGCCCCTTAGGACCAGAGGCAGTGCCTCTCCTGGGCTCCCTGGGTAGATTTCCCTGGACTCACATCTGCCCTCTTTGGGGGATTCAGCACCAAAAGGAGAGCAGGGCGATCAACTGCTGAGGTTTCTTGACTTGTGATGCTGTCATCAGGCACCCCCACAGCCTCATAGCTGTGGTGAGAGACAGCAACCCTTTTTTGGAGGACAGGCATCTCCTCCAGAGCTGGGTTCCCACATCAGGCTGTGAAGCTCCCACGTGGAAGTCACGAAAACCTGTGTCCTTTCTGCTGATAGCTAAGTGTGCAGAGGGAGGTTGGACTCCTGTTCTGGGAGTGGAGCTCAGTGGGAGGTTTTTGGGGTGCAGGGAGCTGCCTTGCACCCCTTTGCTTGGTGGTGTGTATGCAGTGGGAGCTGGCCAGGGGGGCCCTGCTACTCTGCTGCTCTCATCCCCACAAAGCCTTGGGGCAGGAACACGCTCCTGATGTGAGGTGGGATGATTCTGGGTACAGTGGGGTGAGGTAGGAGTGCTTCTCCTGCAGCTGCATGAGTCCTGCATCCTCTAAAAGGCAAACATCTGGAGAAGGGGCCACAGAGAGGAAACTTTCCTTGATACAGAGGGAGAGCTGTGAGTGTCAGCTGCATAGTATGTGTGTATGAAAAGCAGCATTTAATTAAATAAAGATAATGTAAATAGAAATCTGCATCAGCTTGCTGTGTGCCACAGAGCAAAGGCGCTTCCAAGGAGCAGGGAGGGGAGAGGCAGGAATTCCCTCCCTGGATCCTGCCTGCCAGCAGGAACAAATTAACTGCCAAGGCTGTGCTGTTTCTCTGTATATGTATAGATGCATAAATAGGGTGCATGTGTGTTTACTATGTGCTGTAATTCCTTAGGTGCTATAAATTTCATGCCTCTTCCAAATATTTGACCACTACTCTGACCTTCTAACCAAAACATACAAAGTAAACTGTATGAGATCTATATGTACAGTGGCTGTCGGTGAGCACTAACATTTACCCAGAGTTGGGGCTGTTTATATTGCAGCAACATGAAAAATGGCAAATGTGGAGCAGAGAGGCTGCTCCCAGTGGGAAGCTTTGAATCCAGGGAAGGGATGGCCTGGCAGTAGTGCTGTGCTGATGGGAATTGGGCTTTTCCACCATCTCTGAGTGTTCTCTTTGCATGTCCTGTCCCACCAAGGAGCCTCTCCTGGGCTGGGACTGATTTTTTGTTCTGTTAGTGGGTGCTTGAGTCATACAACTACACATTGCTCTGTTTGTCTTCCTCCTTCATCTCTTTTCTACTGCTGTTTTGGGATGAAAAGGCCCCAAAGAGCTGACGGCTGCACTCCTGTCCTTGTCCTTTGTGACCTGCAGAACTGTTTGCAGAAGCTCTGCCAAGCTCTGTAGGTGAGGTACAGACTTCCCAACCCTGGCCACTGCAGCCTAAGGTGCACTGGGAAGCTTGGCCACAGGTGTAGGTACAGACACTCCAGCCCAGGTCGATGGAGTCTGAGTTGCAGGGCTGTGGTGGGATAACATAAGTCCCCTGGACTCCTGGGACTGCTGTGAACTGGGAAACCAAAACCCACTGAGGATTTGGAGTGTCCCAGCCTGATGCCACCAAACCCCTTGGTGCTCCCAGTGCTGGTTACTGGGGGCAGCTCAGGGAAGAACTATTTTGATTCCCCAGAATAAAAAAAACATGAGATTATGCTTTCTCACACTTAAGTAAAAAAAGGAAAAGGTTGAATCAAATTTTACATTTTAAAATGTTGGTTATTGAGGCATTTTGAATTCCCCTCTTACCCCCTGGCAGAGGTGGCTGTGCAGGGAACTGGTTCTCTGTTATTACTCCTCTGCTTTTTCTGTGGTGTGAGCAAACTATGTTTGATATGGCTCTTTAGCCCTGTGAAAATGAAAGAAATTGTATCTGATCGGGAACACTTAATAGGCATTAAATTAGATGTTAGACATATAAAAAGGACAGGACATGTATATTGACAGCTGTGGGAGGAAAAAGGATCAGCTTTCCTACCAACGGGGAGGGGAGATTCCCGTCAGTCCAGTATTATCCATATACTATACTGAAAGCAGTGCTTGGAACACTGCGGGCATTCCTACCCATACCTTGTTTTCCTTGGCCATTTTGTTGGCTAAATCTCTACTAACTCTTGGATAAAATCCTGATTTTTTTTTTTTTTTTAAGGTAATGGAAGTTTGCATGTGCTTAGATGTTGGGTTTGCCCTTTTCAATTGCAAGTTTGTTTTTTAACCATTTTTCTGGATTGCTACGCTGCTGCAGGCTGGTATTCCTAATCATGTATTTCTGTGCCCTGCAGACCTGTCATGGCTAGGGATTGGTGATGAATAGTGACACTTTGTAAACTTGCTACTTTTTTTTTTTTTTTTTTTAGCTTCCCCCACCCCTTTCCTCTTTTTATTCCTGCTTTTCCTTTATTTGTTGTTCCTCTGTGCCTGTTTAAATCAGATGCATGTGCTGAATGAGGTGAGAAGAGCTTGTGGATGGTAAAGAAAATGTGAGTGGTACCACAGGTTACTCAGAGATTAGAGGTAACACAGCTGTTACTCTGGAGTAAATAACAGAGATATTCTGCATCCCCAGCTCACAGATAATGAGAGACGGATGAATTATTTTTAAGGAAATTGCAGAACTTAATTTTCTTTCTACTTTTTGTAATACAGGGGATGAAATATCCACGCATCAGGAGGAACGTAGTTAATCTGTAATGAGCTGACAATATGCAAATGAAGTCGCTCTTAAGCAGTAATTGAAACCATCTCTGGATGTCTGACTGTTGGCCCAAAGGTCCTGTGGTGCTGGGACTGTGGCAGCAGTGAGCTGTGTGTATATCCTGGCACTGAACAGGGAGTCACAGCTCTGGGAAACCTTGGCCAGGAAGGAGGTGACCCTCACTGGCACAGATGTTGCTTTTTAAGGTCCTGAGCATCTTGTTCGATTTGAGAGAAAGGAAAAAAAAAAAGGTTGTCTTGATTTGAAACAAGCTTTTTCTTGTTCTGTAAAAATCTGCCAGTGCTGTGGACCCCAGTAGATGGTTCTCAGGGGCATGTTTAAATGTTTCTGGACAGGCTGAAGTCAGAGAGGAGCTTTGAGATAAAGGAGCCTCAGAGCTGCCTGTGTAAGCAGGACATCATACCTTGGAGCTACCAAGGTGAAGTCTATAACAATGTTTAATGTCCCTACAACAGCTGTGTTGAATGGTGTAACTTGTCTCTACAGATGTGGCTTGACCTCACAGCTAAGCCAAGCCAAGCAGCAGAATTCCATCACAAAGAGACCATCTGGCTCCTTTGGGCAGTGCTGCATTCCCTGTTTCCTTGTGCCACCCGCAGCCCTTGCAGGGATGGTTTTCCTCTGGGGTAGCCCAAGTGAGCAGGGCTGGCAGAGGAACAGTCACCACAGCATCAGGGCAGGAGGAGGAAGATGCTGCTGTTTGTCAGTGTTTGTCCTTGCTTAGCCCTGTTCACTGGGACCACTGCAAGGAATCAAGACTATTATGGACTTTAGTGATGGAAACTCTTGTAAAATAGGAGTCTGAACAGTGGTTGTTGTAGCTGGATGCCAGACTCAATCTGAGGATGGTTTGTAGTGTTTTCCAGCTGGTGATCCTGCTGCAGCCTGCCCAGGGTGTGAGGGCACAGGGCTGGGAACACCAGGGATGCTCATGAATAGCAGGAGAGTACAAAGTCAAGGAGCAAGTCAATGCTGCAGCAAAACCTGTCTGAGTTGTTATATTCTTTTCAGATGCCGAATGAAGCTTTAAAGCAATCCCATTGTGCACCTCCCAATCCAAACCTGTTGGCAAAATGCATTGCCCTCCCTCTTCTTCCCAAAACACCTGCTGTATGTAAGACAAGTTCTGGGTTAAAAGGTGACACCAGATAAATCGTTTTGCTTCTGCTGGTGGTAAATTTCCAGTGAGTTACTCTGGAAATGCAGAGCAGGTGTTTTTAACCTGCCCTTGGAAAAGCAGCAGTGGATAGTTTGGGTTACATAGTGCTGGAGATGTTCTTCCAGAGCAGTGTAGGATTTGCACGGTGAGTGAGGTTTTATTGAAGGGATCTGTGCACAGATTGACCCAAGGCTTAGAGAGCTGGAGTCACTCAGCAACAGCTGAACAAAAGCAGAAATTTCATGCAAGAGAAACGAGATATTTGGGGGAAAAAGTTAAACTATAGCCAAACTATAGAAATAGATCACAGTCAGTCTGAGGTCTACACAAGCTAGGAGGGAAAGCTTTGGTCCTGGTCCATGAGCACTTTAAAATCTGGGATGGCAGGGTTTGCTGACACAAACACAAAGCACTTGTTGATGTTGGCAAAGGCCAGGTCCTTCAAAACCACAGGTTTCTCCAGTGTGGATGTACAGCTTCCAAACTGAGCATGGAACAAGGAGATGTGGTAGCTGCAGACCCTTCTAGAAGAATAGGCAGACTTGAAAAACTGAAAAAGGAGAATTCCCCTTCCCTGGGCCAGCCCCTGGGTGTGTGGGGAGGGGATGGAGATGCTTCCTGACAAGGGCCTGCTGAGCTTCTTCAGCCTCCAGCTGTAGCCAGACTCAGAAGGGAGAATGTGACTGCAAAGGGAAATGGATCAAACACTTTCCCTTTGAGACCTGAGCAACAGCTCTGCCTCCTGCTTTACTTGTCTGAATTCCTAGTGCTGTCCCAGAGTTACACTGGTGTCTGCTCAGAGCAGGCTGTGGAACTGCAGCTGGAGCCTCTTCTCCAAACCAGGCAGGGACCAGTGGAGATCTGAGGGCCAACACTGGAGCTACCAGGATGGTGTTTTCTCCCTAAGCTGCTGCCACTGTGAGCTGATGCTGTGCTGTTTGTTGAGAGAGGGCAGTGGGGATAGTGTGTGAGATGGAGCATGTTCCCATTACAGTCTGACTGAGCCTTTTGGTAGCTGTGTCCTGTGGGCCCATCAGCAGTGGCTTGTGCAGGAGTTGCTCCTGGTCCTGCTTGCCAGGAATGATTTATCTTAAAAATAGATAAATAAAAACTGCATCACTCATCTCTCACCTGGCACAGGTGAGTAGGCCCACCCGTGATAGGCCTGAAGTTCGTGGGGGTTCAGTGACCCTTAGTTGCCACTTTTCCAGCCTGAACATTGGTCTGTGGTTTGTTGTACCAAGTTTGTCAGAGGGATCAGGCACCTTGCTGCTCAGAATGTATTAGGACAAGGATGTGTAAAAGTGCTGCCTTGGAACAGTGAGTGTGAGCCCATTTCAAACAGTTTAGTGAGAAACATGAGACATCTCCTCATGCCAGTTCACGGCACGTATCTTGGCATGTCCTTGTGGTGTTGAGTGGGCTGAGCTGCCAACTGGCTCTCAGTGGGCTGGGCAGGGGCTCCAGCTTTCCTTCTGGGCTCCTTTCAAGTACTTTGCAATCACAGTCAAACATCCATGTACCTTTCTTTCTTCCTTGCCTGGCTACTCCTCTAATTTTGCCTGGTTTTCCCTGTTACTGTCTCTATTCCATTGCTGTTGTGTAGAACTTCACCCAAGCCAGTTCAGCTTTCCCCATTTCTCAGCCACTAATGAAAAATATTACTTGAAAAGTCTTCTTCCCCCAGCAGCCATTACCTTTCTGCAGGGTTTTCTCTCCAGTTTCCATTCCTCAAGCATTGCCTATTTCTGTTTAGATTTTGTTCTGCCCAGTTCCCACTGCTTCTCCCATTGCAAGAGTGCAAGGCTGTGCTTCTGCCTCCTTCACTCCTCACCTGCTATTCCTGGGCTTCCAAACATCACACATAGGAGGTAGGAAGGGGAGGATTCCTCAGTCATACTGCTGTCCTTGATGTCTGGGAATCCTTTAAGCTTGTCATTCAAGGAGCACTGTTTATATATGCCCGATGATAATAATTCTTTGTAAGGAAAAACATGTCATCCAACTCTTTCTTCCCCTCTTGGGCTTCAACCATCTCTTTTGAGTGGTAAACCTGCATAGACAGACAGATTTAACTGCTGTATGCAAAGCTGCTACCTTGTGTGTTCTGTGATATGCCAGAGGAAAGCAACCTACCTGAGAAATGCTGCAGCTGTGGCATGACAGGCTGTCAGGAGTGCTGGCCAGTACTGCGGGTTAAATTAATGACAAATAGGCAGGAGTACATTTTGTGCATGTAGTGTCTGCTGATGACTCAATATTTTCATCCAAACATATTTACCTGAATATTCATAGTCACTTCAGAGGTGGCTGCATCTTCTGAGCTCAGCTAATCATTTAAATTCTGTTAACTGCACCACTTTGCTCCAGCCCACAGCATTGTTGCTTGCAACCTATTTGCTATGTACTCTTTTGCTTTCAAAAAAACAAACCAACAAAAAACCCACTGAAACAAAACAAAACCCCACTTGAGGTACCTGAGCTCATGATGGTGGGAGAGGAGGTGACTGTAGGAGCAGCTGATCCACCCTGGTCCCCTCAGGGGACAAGGTCCCTTGTGATCCAGAGAAAACTGCTTTGAGTTGTGCTAGGGTAGGTTTAGGTTGGATATTAGGAAAAATTCCTTCATGGAAAGGCCTGTCCAGCCCTGGCAGAGGCTGCCTAGGGCAGTGGTGGATCACCATCCCTGGAGGGATTGAAAAGCTGTGCAAATGTGACACTTGGGTCATGGGTTTGTGGTGGCCTTGGCAGTGCTGGGGGAATGGTTGAACCCAATGCTCTTAAAGGGCTTTTCCAGCCTGAATTATTCCATGATCCTGTGCAGGGACTCATGGTCCAGGGTGCCCACAGTGTGCTGATGGGGGACTTGAGCCAAAGCAGGTGATGGATGTGCATGAGTTGGTTTATGTCCTTTTAGAGAGATTCCATACCCCTTCCAGGTCAGTGGGAGATATGGGGAGAACTGCTGGGCAGGGAGGGGTTCTGAGGGGGTCCAAGCCATGGCAGTGCCAGCTGCAAGGCCAGAGGAAACAAACTGGGATTATTTTTAAATCTTGAGAGAACAGTCACTGCTGAGCATTTTCCTCAAGGGCAAAGAAAAATAATTGAGGGTGTGTTCAGCTGAAGGTGTTCATCACAGACCAGCCTGTGAAAGAGCCTGTGGTCACAATCCCAGAGGCTGCAGCTCTTCCTGGAGTGTTGGAATAGCAAAACAGCCATTCAGCTGATCCAAGTGCTGCCTGGAGAACCCAAGGGAGATGCAGGGTTCTGCTGAGGCTGCAAACACACCTGTCAAAGACCCAGCAGCCTGGGTGACATGCCCTTTTCCCAGTGGAGGCAACAAATCCCATCTGATGCCTGAAGGTCTCTGCAGGGGTTCCAGGGGGCAGGACTGCTTGGCAGCAGGAGCTTGGCATAAAGCACTGAGGTCACAGAACTGGTTACTGTATTTTCCCCTCTGGGAGGTTTTTACCAGGGAACAGATGGTGCTGAGGAGCTGTGGAATCTCAATGTCACCTTAGCTAATCCTCTGCGAAGTTTTGAGGTTTCTCAGAAAGCCATGGCTGCCAGCTCAGCCCTTCTCTGGCAGGAGGACCTGGGATCAGAGAGCCGGGAGTCACTGTGGGGCTTTACACTAACAGGCACCAGCCCTGAGGGCTGGTTGGAATGTTTTGAATTTGAAAGGGAATTGAAGTTCTTCAGAGAGCATGAAGGAAAGTTAGAAATGAAAAACCAAAAAAAAGACAAAAATACACCACCACCACCCCCAACTGAGCTTTTTCTTTTGCTGTATTAAGGAACTTTAAGATGAGGAGGCTGCAGCCAGGTGGGGGTTGACCTTTTCTCACAGGTAACAAGTGATAGGACAAGGAGAAATGGCCACAAGCTGTGCCAAGGGAGGTTCAGGTTTGACATCACGAGGAATTTCTTCACTTAAAGGGTGGTGAGAAATTAGAAGGGGCTGTCCAGGGAGATGGTGGAGTCCCCATCCCTGAGGTGTTCAAGGAATGTTCAGCGGACATGGCACTCAGTGCTCTGGTCTGATTCACAAGGTGGTGATCAGACACAGGTTAGACTCTATGGTTTTGGAAACCTTTTCCAACTTCAGTGGTTCTGTGACAAAAGGATCAGAGACACCTTGCTAAAGGGTGTGCTGGGGGTGACACTGCTGTCCCCAGAGGTGGCAGCCAGCTGTGCACAGGGCTGGGGACTGGGCTGGCACAGGTGAGGGCCTGGCACAGGCACAGTTGGTTGCTGGGAAAGGCCAACCTGATGCTCCAGCATCTGAGTGACTTCAGTGTTACATCCACTGACTGTGAAACAGCATCCATAAATTCCTGTGGGTTGTGTGCCTGCCTGCAGTTGATCAATTTTATGAAAGCAGCTAATTAGGGAAACAGAGCGTTTGGTGCTGCGGGCGCAGGGCCAGGCCAGTGGCTGCTCAGCCCTTGGGCAGGGCACTGCTGAGAGCACTGGCCATGTGGCCATGTCAGTGGGGGCTTAATTAAACAGCAAATGGGGTATCTGTGGCTTTCTATCTGTGGCTGAGTGTTACTGCCTGATGCTGAGCTTTTTCTATCAGCTGAGTGATGCTGAGGCCATCCAAGATCCCTGCAGAGAGCCTGTCCTACAGAGCTTGGCCACCAGTGATGGATGAGTGTGGCCACCCACCAGGGACTGAGGGTAGTGACAAAATGTTGCTCCAGAGGTTAATGATGCTCTGATAAAGCTAGATCAGGCACACATGGAGCAGGATAGGAGTGTGCCACTCACTGCTGGTCTGTCCTGTTTGATGAAGTGTATTTGACCCAGAATGTCACTCATCCCTGTGTAGCCTTTATTTTCCCTGTGGTCAATGCCAGATAAGAGACATGGTAATGTGGGATGCTGATTTGGAAATGTAAAAGTGGTCAGTAAGGGAAGTCTTTAACAGGAAAAATGATAGCATGTTCTTAATGAGTCATAGGAATGTTTCACATGTTCGGCTGGAGTAGGGGAGCTCCTCTGTTAGAACACCTTTCTGCCCACTGATTGACTATAGGAAAGCTTCAGGGTACTTTCTGGGGGAAAATAGAAGGGTACTAAATATTGCCTCTGATTTGGGGACACAGCCTTGTTGCAGTGGGCATTTACCACCACACTTGAGGAGTGCTCCAAAAGCTGGCAACCCCTGTTCCTGCCACCAGGCAAAACTGAAGCCTACAGGTCAAGGAATGAACTGTACTGAGTTTCATTGAGGGCCATGTGCAAAGCTTTTCACTCTTTCCTGTGAAATGTTCACAAACACCCAACTTCTGCAAAGTTTTGAATTTTACAAAGTCTGTGTACTGCTATGCCTTCCCTGCTCAGGACCTGAGCAGCCTGTGTGTGACTGCACAGTAAAGCCATTGTTAATGGTAAGGTTTCAGGTGCAACCCTGGTTCACTACTATTTATACTTTATATTTTACAGCTGTGAATAATCCATAAAAAAATCCACTGGAAAATGGCAGCTGGGCTTTCTCTTGTAATGGCAGAATGGGATATAATTGGAGGTGCTGTATGTGGGAAGAGACAGGGGAAAAGGGGGAATAACTTAATCTCCAGGACAGCCATTTGCATTAATCACTTGTGTACCAGGTATCAGATTCTTCCTTCCTAGACTGTCCTGCAGAGTCAGATTTCCTTGAATCAGGAACAGGTCTTTCTATATATGTGCTGAGACTTTCCTAGAATTTTTAAAACAAAACTGAGGAGCTGTCAAACAATGTTGGTGCTTAAAACCCACGTTCAGTTTTTGAATAGGGGCTGATTTCCACTAGTGCTACCTACACCAATCATCCCAGTTGGACTTCAAGCCCTCCCAAATCTCAGTATTAGAGATTAGATGGAAGATAGAAAAATCTTCAGTTAAAAAGCTGTGAAAATCTTTGTGGTTTATGTCACTAAAGATACTTTTAACTATTTGATTTTTTTTTACTTTTTTTATAGCTGGGGAGTTTTTTTATTTTTAAATCCTTGACTTTTCAATAGCTTCATTGCTGTAATTGCTGAGGAAAATCATGTTGTAGTCGATACAAAACTGCTTTTATAGCAGTGCAGAACTGGAACAAAGTGTTTGTGCCCTGGCTGCCTTTGTGGGGGTGCTGCTTATGGATCCCCATGACATGATGTTCACAGCACATTGTACAGCTGGTGGAGGAGCCTTTGGGAGGGGGAATTCGGGTAGCTCGTCTATGTGGATGTTTCAGGTCTGTATCTTTGCTTACCAGTTGGTACCAATGTCCTTGACAGCCCCATCCCTGCTCTCTTTCTCTAAACTGGCTGGACTGAGCTTGGTGCAATGCAGACAGAGCCCAGCACACTTCTGGAGATATTTCTGCTGTTATGGGAGGCAAAATCTTCTTTGATCCCAAATCCAAGTCACGTGCACTGTGATCATCTCTTTCTGCCATGGGGTGAATGACTGTATTCTGCTTCTCAGTTCTATCCAGCTCTGTCTGAAGTGGAGCTGCTCCTGTTGAGTCACTTTTAGCACTGAGGATGCTTAAAGCCTCTCAGGTCTAACAAGATGTGCTGTTAAATGTGGAAACATTCACTAAATATCACACTGATGCAATGGCTGGTGGTTCTCTTCAGGGTAAGGGGGACATGTGCACCCCCTGGGCTAGTGATGGCTGTAGGTGAACTCAACAGGTGGAAGAAGCTTCACTCTACACTAACATGAAATAATAACATCAAAGGAAAGCTTGATGGACTTGCACGTGTGAATTTATTGGCAGTAATTTGCATTTTTCCTCATTAAGGGCTGATTATTTTGATAATAAAGAAACAACTTTGCCATGGAGCATCTCAAGGCTTAACAGTCCTTAATTAAACATCATAATTGCCTTTGAAGCAGGTAAATGTTATTGCATATCACTGGTGGGCAGGCTGGAGCTGAGGAACAAATGAAGCTTGTCGTGTTCAAGAGCAAAGCTTTACTGAAAATAAATATTTTAAGATCTGTATGTTGTCATCAGAGGATAGACCTTAATCAGAGGGACATAATTTTCAAACTTTTTTGTGTTATTTGTAGTTTCTCACTGGAAAAGGGGAATATTACATAATTTATCTGCTTGGTCTCAGCATTTGTCTCATTCTTCACATTTTATGTGAAATTTGTGCAAGAACAAATACCCTTACAGCAAAACCAACAGAAGTTCTTAAATGTGTGGCTGAAAAACCAATTGTGCACCAGTGGGAGGTACAGCAGGGAGTTTCCTCAGGCAATCTTGCCTTCTGAAGGACCACAGCTTGACACAGGCAGTGCTGGGTGCCCAAGAAAGATCTCTCCTGGTTCCTCAAGACAAATGTCTGTTTCCAAGAGTGGCTTCCACCTGATGTGGAGAAATTCTTGCCCTGGAAGGAAGAGACAAGACCTAAGGAAAATGATACTGAATCTTTACCACTGTTATAGCCATTAAGTGTGATAAAATCTCATTTATAGGTGGGGATGGAAGAATTGCAAGGGCTTTGAGTGAAGATTTAATCCTTGAGTGAGGATTTAATCCTTACAGCAATACAGGTGTGGACTTCTTACTCCTGCAGAGGGGCACAGCCTTTATGAAAGGCATGGATTTGGCATCCCCTCTCTGGTGCTGTTCCAGCAATGGGGTTGGATTTAAACATTTGATGTTCTGGTCAGCTAAAAGGAAATGCTACAGTAAGCTACTGATACTGGATTTTGTTCTGCTGTTGTAATTAACCCATATCACCAGAGGAAAGAAAATAAAGAAAAATGAGCCTTTGAGGAAGGGCAGGAGGTTTCTGCTGGGGCCATTGGGAACAGAATTAATGTCCTAGAATTAATGTTCAAGAAAGAGTCACTGGCTTTTTACAAGGTGCAAAACTCTCTTGTAGTTAGAAATCCTAGAAAATAAAGTTACTTGTGTTGTCCATACTGCAGGAAAGCTGAATTAAGCTCGCTGAACTCTGGAGACAAAGTAGGTTTACCCACTGGTGGCATTTTTTCTGTCCTATTACCTGGCAAAAGCTGGTGCAAGCTGAGGTGAGGGTTTGATGCAGCCCCAAGGCAGCCCCAGGCATGTTGCACTGCTACAAATACACCCTCAGCTTTATTCCACGAGGAGGCTGCGAGGTGTCAATATACCTGACATGGATAATACTAAACTGGAGATGTGCTTCAAAAAGCTTTAGCCAGGAATTATTTCCTCCTGCCCATTTAAGGGAAATCAATCTGCTCAGCTGCTGAAAGGGTGTCCTGTAGCTGGAGCAATTTCCTCTGCTTAGCTGTCCTGACTCCCAGCCCCTGGGTCCCCTCTGGAACATCCCTGGGGTCCTGTCTGGAGGGGCAGCAGGCAGCTGTTCATGCCTCTGGCTGTGGAAGGTCTGATTGAAGACGTGGGATCTACTTCTCCTCCCACCCACCTGGCCCAGCCCTCTTGTACCTGCACTGCTCTCTGATTCATACCAGTTTTAGCAAGATGAGAATTGCCTCCCTCTGCCCATGTGCATCAATTACCTTCCAGGGTCACTGTGATAACAGATTCTGAATAATAAACTGAGCTAATTAATTAGAGTGCTGGTGCTCCCCTGCGCTGTGGAAAGGTCACAGCCATATTTACCTCTTTCTACTATTAGACTGGGCAGGGAAAATCAGCTTCATGGTGCATCCATGGGTTTATTTATCAATGACTTGGAGGCGTGTGTGTGCTGAGCCGTTAAACCACAGTGATGGGTATCTGGGTGGCTGTTGTTGCTGTGGTTATTTGCAAACATGTCACGGCAGCATCATTTGGGAGCTGGGGTTTCATATATATATATGGGGTGGTTTCTTTTTCTTAAAAACCTGTCTTGCAAAGCAATGATGCTGGCACAGAGCAAACACATCCTGGTGCTGCTTAGGTCCTCTTGCTTGGTCCACCCAGCCTGTTTGGGCGCAGTTCCTGTTTGAAGCAGCCCTGCACAAACTGGGGGGGTTGGGATGGTCATAGGATCATAGAATCCCAGACTAGTTTGGGATGGAAGACACCTTAAAGCTCATCTTGTTCCATGGCACCTGGGCAGAGACACCTTGCACTAGATGAGGTTGTTCCAAGGCCTGGCCAACCTGGCCTTGAACACTTCCAGAGATGGGGCAATCACCACCATCAAAGTTTGTGTATTGTGTCAGCAGCCTGTGGCTAGAGAGATATACAGTAAATATTTGTCATGGAAAGTGTGGTGATTAAAAAGTTCAGATAGACAAATATTTTCCTTCCATGCACATTGAGCAGTTGTGATGAGCTCATGTGTTAAGCTATGATTCTTCTGGAGAGGCCCCTGCATTTATTTACATGTGACACTGTGCAACCTATTCCCCAATTCTGTTCTGAATTAGCTTTAACATTTGGTAAGGTCTTCAACTGCAAATACCTAATTTCTTATTCAATATTGAGAATTCCAAATGACATAAATGATCTGTTTACATGCATCAGTCAGACCATCTGGTTCCATAGGAGAATTCAACAAAGAATATATTAATTGTCATGCATGTTTATTCATAATTCTTAATTCATAGTTCTTATAAATAATTAAATCAGAGGATCTTTTGCAAATAAATGAGCCAAATGATTATTTTGAAGCTCAAACTTCCATACCTAAAAGAAAACAAAATTAATAGCTCATGTAAATATCCAAGAAAAGGAAAACATTCAATTGTGTGAATACATAAAGAGCTATAATTTTCTGCAGCTAGCTCAGTCCCTTTCATCTTGCATTTAAAACCATAATTACCATCACCAGTAGGACATGGAGAAGACAGCAGAAAGAGAAAACAATGTATAAAAAGAAAGCATGAAGGTAAATTATGTGAAAGTACCAAGGAAAGACAATTTGTCTGTGTTACTCTTCCCAGTTTCTATCGCTGTCTCCCCTCAGTCGACAGTGCTGGTGTTACATCCAGGTATTATAACCCTGTGCTGGGCATAATGTTCAAAGAATGGGCACAAATGTCCTTTGTTAAAGTCTCTGGAAGATTAGAAATAGAGGGATGATCGTGGTTTTTCAGGGGAAATTTGGAGGTACATCTAAATAGCATCCCTACAACCACTGCAACCTGTTTTTTTTTTCTCCCAGCCACTCCAAGCTTTATTTCTGGAAATCAGAAGTCCTCGGGCACATAGTGCTTTCACTGTGAGTGACTTCAAGCTGGAAAATGTGATTCATTGGAGCTAAAATGTAATTTCCAGAATAGTCATCTCTCTCAGCTTATCTTCTGGGGAAAAAAGACATTTCAGTGTGTCAGCAGGTGAAAGGGTTTGAGACCTGCTGCACCTTATGGATAGTGTTTTATTACTTGCACATTTCTTATTTTAACTTCATTGTCTGACACAGCCATTACCTTTTCAAGGACAGAGTTTTTAAAAGTATTGGGAGTCTTGCACCCAGAGTATACTGAAACTCCTGTAATGTAAGACATAAATGTGCCTAATGCATCTCTGGCTTTCCTGCTGAGCCTTGGAAATGACATGGCTGTGTTCATTACAGCCTGATGGTTTGGCTCAAGTTCTGCTGCCAGGTTGCTGTAATTTTAAAAAATTGGTATCTTTATTCCCATAGCAAAGAAAAGTACAAAACTGGTAAGGATTTATGTGTGTGCCCCTCTGCTTTAATAATCCAAATTAGCAAAGCTTCATAGTGCCAGAGATTGTTCCTGCTTGATAATTTTGGAGGGGTCTGTGTGGGCATATTGGAGTTGGAAATTTTGAAATCCCATTAAACATTGGACCAGTCTAATATAACAGGACTGACAGATGTCAGCTCCAAGTCAGAACTCAAAGACAGGCACTGGAAACTAAACTGCCTTTCCTGAAATCTTAGTTCATGACAAGCATCCATACCTCCCTTCCTCCTGCTGGTATTTCGTCTCTTCATTCCAAGAGGGAAAAACAGGCTTTTTGTCACCCAAAGCTGACAGTTTAACAGCTTCCTGCTATGATGCCTAAAACCTGTGTGTGATGTACTTTAGTCACAGGGGTTCCTTTCCCTGCAGTCGTGTTGAGCAGTGCCAATGGGATGGGATGGACACTGGATTTCTGCTCTGTATTGCCTGAGAGAGAAACTCGTACTTGATAATATCTGGCAGAGGCCATGTGAGCCACAGGTTGCTGTTACCAGCTACATAAACAGGAATCTTAATGAGCAAATCACAAACCATGAGGGCTGGCTGAGCCCTTGGCAGCAGGAGGGGAGGCTCTTCTTTCTTTTGGATACAGATGAGGTGACAATTGTAATGTGAATTTTTGTTCTTCCATGTGATTTCTTCTTCTATGACTTCTCTGGCTGTTGGTGTAAAACTAGAGCAGTGGGTGGATGTCCCTAAATTAGAAAAAAGAATTCCATGTGTTCCCAATCTGTAACCTTTCAGGCTCAGTTTCAGGCCCAGAAGGAAAACATTTGTAGAACAGACAGAATTGAAGGACTGGTGTGCTTATCTGTGCTTTTTGCTTTTGTTGAAAATCATAGAATCCCAGATTGCTTTGTGGTGGAAGGGACCTTAGAGCTCATCCAGTTCCATGCCCTGCTATTGACAGGGACACCTTCCACTATCCCAGGTTGCTCTAAGCCCTGTCCAACCTGGCCTTGGATGCTTCCAGGGATGGGGCAGCTACAACTTCTCTGGACAACCTGTTCCAGGGCTTCACCACCCTCAAAGTAAAATACTCTTCCATCCTCTGTCTCCACTGCTTACTCTGGGAGCGGAGCAGGCAGCACTCACTGTTGTGTTCTCACAGAGTGTGGCTGATGAGAGAAAGTCAGGAAAACTTGTTCTGGAGCATTGTCAGGTGAATGGGTTTGGCGGAGGCATCTCATGTTTCTTCTTGCAGCCAAGAGAAACTGTTCCAGTGTTTCAGGCCTTAAGGTTAGAGAAAACCTGGAACAGGTTTTATAGGAAGATTTATGCAGCTTCCGAAGACAAGCGTGCACATGCTCCTAATTATCGCTCGCCCGTGAGGGAGCTGAAGTCTGACTCTGCTCAGGAGTGACAGGAATAAACTACTGTGCAACTGCTTCTCCCTTTCTAATGAAGTCACAGCCTCGTTTGTGTGTGGAATGAGGAATCAATGCAATCAGACCACAAGAAGTAGATATTCTGTATAGATCAGAGCACAAGGTATTGCATCTAAATGTTACCCCGCATTCCGTCACCATTTATCCAGGTAATGGAAAATATTGATTCCAAATACTGTTGCCAAAATGGGAGAGTGCATTTCAAAACTTGCTTCCTCTTGGAATTTCATCTCCCTTGTCAAAAACTTTTTGAGGTTGCCTGAAAAACTGCTCTGACATGAATATTTTCTAAACTGGGTAAAAAAGAAGTGTCCAAAGTGTCTCTAATAAAATATTCATACTTTATATCCTAAAAAATAGAAGAACTATTATTTAATGTTTGTGTGATTTGGGCATGTTTATGATGCTTCTTTTATCATCATGTGTGGGGAAATATGCTTATGGACTCCCCAGGTAGCCTGAACTTTTCCCAAAAGGTTGACATGGAAGTGGTAATAGATTTAATAAGAACTAATATAAATATATTGTTCAACAGAATTTAAATGTGCTTCATTTTAGAGGTGTGAGTGTCCTCTTTGTCTGGGCAAATGTTCTCACTGGTATATAAAATACACCGTGAAAAGCATGAAGTAGTGCTTATGTAACCTGAAACCCCTGAAACATGAGATTATTTATACAACTGTCTGCTGGTGAAGTTGCGGTAACAGTCACAGTTTAATAGAAAGTCAGTAGGAGAGGAGAAAGAAAACATTAGTCTGTAGCAATTACAGTAACTCTGGTCCTGAGGAATTTAATCTTATGGCAGTTTAATGAGTGTAGTATCATAGAATGTTCTGTGCTGGAAGAGAACTTAAAAATCCTCCAGTAACAACCTGCTGCTCTGGGCTGGGACACCTTCCACTAGACCAGATAGTTCCAAGCTTTGTCCAACCTGCCCTTGGACACTTCCTTGGGCAGGCCAGCCACAGCTTCTCTGAGCAACCTGTGCCAGGACCTCTCCACTCTCATAGCCAAAAATTTCTTCCCAATATCTGATCAAAACCTGCCCCCTCTGTCCATTTGAAATCCTTCCGCCTTGTCCTGTCACACCACGCTCTTGTCAATAGTCTCTGTCCAATTTATCTGCACTATAAATTCTTGCATAGGTGAGGGAAAAGTTGTAGGTCTGAAAGGAGGGGTAGTGTCAGGTGAGAACGTTTTCTCAGTGGAATTCGACAAAACTTCATAAATGCATGGCTAGAATTATTGCAGTGTCTCACACAGATGTGCTTTAGCTGGACTGGCTAATGTGGCAGGAAAATCCCTGAGCCAGGGCTCACAGGACATTTGGGCCCGAGGGCTGTCCCTGCTGTCCAATAGTCATCGGCGACCTCTCTGTGCCAAGCATCCTCCTCCTCCTCCTCCTCCTCCTCTCGTGCCGGCTCAGGCAGATGAGGCACAGGCTGCGGTCTAACTACCAAGCACTTTGGTTCCTGTGTTATCATCTGCTGCAGGCAGGGTGACTCATTCCAGGATTATGTAGGCATTTTATTCACTGTGTTATTACTGGAAAGTTCTTTCTGCAGAGGCTTGGAATATAAAACTGAAAATCTCCTGATTGTAAACTGTCTCAGATAACACACAGCCTGTTGTCAAAGTAGGGCCTGTCTGTGCAACACTAATTCCACAACTGCAGAAGCCGGAGTAAGTGTTGAACTTGTTCCTTCTCCCATGTAAGTGTTCTTGGTACTGCCAGAATTGAGATTCTTGTCACCAAACAGTCAGTAGTCTGCCTTCTCCTCACATTTAATTCTTTTCTGGTTGAAAAACAAAGTCTGTTTAGTGCACTACTGCTGGGAGGCTTGGGTATTTTCTCCAAGATTATGACAATCTGAGAATTTTGAAGATGTGGGTGGTTATAAACTCACCCTTGAGATGTGCCATAGAGCAGCAAAAGGAGCCAGAATTCACATTATTTCTTGGCTATACCTCCCAGGAGCTGTCATCTAAGGGGCATGTGGCTGTTGAATCAAAATTAAGCTGAAGAGAGTTCAGCAGTACTGTGGAGTTCTTTTTGTGGCCTTTACCATAATTTATCTCTTCTGTGTCCATATTGGATTTCTGAGCTTTCCATCATTATCTGCCTGCACCCTCCTCTTTGGGGATCCAGCTCAAAATGGGATGTTTTTCCTTTAAGACAGATTTCCCTGAAGAGCAGGTTTCTCTCTCAGGATTTCTAGTCTGTAGTTTTGAAGTCTAGAGTGTTTTCCTTTTCCCTTTGAGCTCCTGGCAATGCGAGGAGCTTTAAAATACAAATATTTATGGACGAGTCAGTGTTTGGATTAGGGAATGAGGAGTCTGGATGAGCTGCATTGCTTATCTTGTTCAGAGAAAGACTCTGTGGAGCCCTGGGTGTGCTCCTTGGATACCATCACAGCTTTGATTCCATAGAACAGGCTTGATTAAAGAGCAGCCCATAGAAAGAAGCTCATTTCTCAGGAAGAATCTCCTCATAGAAGGAGTTGGCAGGCATTGGAAGGGGCTGCCCAGGAAGGTGGTGGAGTGCCCATCCCTGGAGGTGTTCAAGGGAAGGTTCAAGTTTCCTCAGTGATTCTGTGAATCTGTGGTTTTACATCTTCCTGCAAAGACACAGGATTTGGCACCATTTCTCAGCTCCTTGGCAACATGGCCCTGCCTGGGAGAAAACAGTTATTTATATATATATGTACATACTTATAAAATATTGACAATTATAGGAGCACCTGGATGCCAGGAGCTGTGCTGGGCTCAGCAGGTGAGAGCAGACCCAGAGCAGGGCAAGACACTGGGTATTGGGAAGGGAAATGATTCTTGGTCCCATATCCCATCAAAAGCCAGCAAAGAGGCATCTGTGCTTTAGGAAGTGATTAATATTTTTTCCTCGGGTAAACAGTGGAAACCAACCAGGCTCTGCCAGTCCAGCACCTCTCAGGCACAGTTAAATTAACTTTTAGAAAAATAATAAAAATAATGACCTGACTAATGAATACCTGAGGAATTCTATAAAAGGCCTTGTGACACCTGCATTAATACCAAATGAGTTCATTATGATTAATGTTATGAAAATAAATGTCATGGGGATGAATAACAGCTCGGCCATTATTTTTAAGTGTTGCCACTGGATCCATAAAAGCTCATGAGTCAATCCTGGGGAAGGAATTCTGCACGTTTATGTTTAAAATCTGTGGAGAATTCAAAGTTCTCTGCAAAAAATAACCCCAAAAATAACATGGGAGGTGGTGTGTGTTCTCTGAAAGACAGAGCATGCCCTGGCTCAGGAAGGTCTGGTTTTCTTATGGTTGAGAAGTGGGATAAGAAGCTTTCTGACCCAGAAATTTCTTGGTGCTTGAGGATGATTCCAAAATTGTTTGGGCTTTTATCAGGCCAGATTTTTTTATTGACATTTTTAAAGGAGGATTTGACTTCTTGATTTTCCTACCACAGCACAGTAGCCTTACAAATATGAAAAACTTGTCCTTACAAAAGAGAAAAGCCTGAGTAAAAATACTTACATTAGTGACATGTAAAAACCAACTCTTTTCAGTGAGTTTTGACTATGCAAAGTTTAGGAAACTTGTGAAGCTTTAGGAGAGATGTTCTTTAGAGTCTTGATTAAAGTCTCAATTGGAACAAAATATTTAGCACAAGTATGTTTCCCTAATTTTCAGTTGACTCCTTAATGAATCACCTTTGTTAACTGACTAGGAGATGTCCTGTTTCATTCAAAGTCTGCTCCTAATTTTTTCCTTTTGACTTAGGATTGTACAACCAAAAGTGAATTTAAGTATGTTATACTATTAAAAAAAGATAAAATAAAAAAGAACCTTATTACCGCAGATAGTGTGGTGTTGTGTTGCCAGCATGATAAAAAAAATAAAATGCTGATGGTCACAATGTTGTGAGGGGATGATGACAAGCAATGTGCTGGGACAGAGGGGTGTGTCCAATAAAACCCATATAAACATGAGGAAAGAGATCAATATCTGATTCCAAGTATTGCCAAAACAACACAGCAAAGTTTAAGAGGTCTGTCTTACTGGGGAGTTAAAACCACCAGGGGCGTAAGAAGTGTAATAAGGGGTAAAATTTATGTAACTTATATAATTATTTTTCAAGCAATGCATTTGCCGGGTCACAAAACTGTTTTAACTGCGGTGACGTAAGGTCCAATTAGCGGAATGACATTGGGAGAAGAGGGATAAATCTGCGGAGTGTGCATTTTATTGCTGCTGCTGCAGTTGTGTTGCAGTGACAGAGTCACACACGTTAACCCTGACTCAGCTGGTGGTTGCTGAATAAACCCAGTGAGGCAGGAGAGGGTTGTGCTGTGCTGTGCCAGGTGTGTGTGCTCTGGGGATGGTCACAGAGCTGGGGGATGTTGCTGAGCTGACCAACTCAGTGAGGACACAGCTGACTGCACATAAATGCAGAAGATGCTCCCCATGCTGAGTGACAAGGTGATGGAAGGGTAGGTGGAATTCGGTGTGAATAAATGTAAAACCAATAGAAAAGGGGAGAGGAAAGCAGCCTGGCTTGCAGGAAGTGCGGTGGTGGGGTTAGGCTGACTCGTCCCACTGAGGGAGCAGAGCTCCAAGGTGAACCTGGGGGTGGTGCTGTGTTGACAGTTGGACCGATGATCTTAAGGGTCTTTCCCAACCTTAATGGTTCTGTGATTCTACCTCAGGGCTACAGGAGATCATCTCACAAAAATGCCAGCTCAGTGCTCAGAGGTGCCCACAAAACCTGCAGAGGACTGGGAGTAGGAAAATTGGGAAAGAATGGGGATGGAGCCCAACATAGTTTTAAAATCAAAACACGTACTGTGCACTTTGTTGTTGCTAGGACCTCAAACCTCCTTCTGAGGAGGTGTTTAATTTATTTTCTTTTTAAATTAAAGCTTTGATAGGAATGAATCATTCAGTCCCATTTACTAGAAGACCTCTGCTCCTGGGCTTTGTTTCTGTGGATGTTTGCAGCTCTTACTGAGGGTGAGGGTGGATGCTGTTACTGCTGTGTTAGGGGCAAGATGCTGGTAAGGGAGACTGAGAAAACCAATTAATTTAAGGTTTATAAACCACAGAAAGAGGTCCCACAAACTGATGAGAATGATAGTGTGTGTACCAGCGGAATGAGAACAAGAGGCTTAAGAAATTAGGTTTGAGATGGAATGATATGTTGCAAATGGGTGCAGCAGAGCTGGTGGTTGCCAGAACTGAGTTGCAATTTTTTTTTTCTCGTGATTTCTTGACTGTGCGGAAATACTAAACATAACTAAAGGATGTGGCAACCCCCCTTATCTTCCTGTTCTAAATGTCTTTGTGCTTCACCAGGGAGAGCTTATGTCTGTACAGATGCAGACAGCTGTGTGCATGCCATGCCCCCAGCTTGGTACTGGGAACCAGGGGGAGAGAATGGATAAGGAACAAATATTCACGTTTCTGGTATATTGCCAAAACTAGAGGTTGATAATTTAATTTGCTGCCTAACAGCTTGATATTCTACAAAAACATCCCCCTTTTTTTCCAAACCTTAGAGCCATGGGTGCTGGGAAAGCCCAGGAAATAAATAGGCTCCCTGCAGTTCCTAAATGTGATGGTTGGCATTCAAACCCAGGTCAAATATCTCATTTCTCAGCTTCAGCACTGTATTATCTTCAGTTATTTCTGATTTATGCAGCTGTCATAAACAGTTTCAGCCATGGAAAACTACAGAAGTCACACTAAGGCCTTTGAGTAAAGCCAGAGATATTTCTTCAAGCCGGAGGTTTTTGATGGAACACCAGATCCCTTTATGTGCCTCTTCTGGAAGTATTTTGTCATCTCACACCAAAACTACCACCATAATGTTCCACCTGTGCACATCTCCTAGTTGGAGTGGGTTGGGTTATTTCTGGGGATGTCATGCCATTGACCCCCCTGGTGTCACCTGCCTCTTGATGCCATGTGTGCCTGATGGCCGGTCCCTGAGCAGCAGGTGTCACAGAGCTTGCATGGAAATGACTCTTTTGGAGCAGCATGAGAGCTGCACCTTCAAACAGCAGCGTGAGGCAGCGCAGGTACCTGTGGGGCTGTGCCCAGGACTGAGCTCCATCCCTGCAGCCTCTGCTGGAATCAGAGCTTTGGATGAGCAAAGTTTTTTTCAGGCACAGGCTCCTTTTTGCATTAACCCAGGATATAAAATCTGTTGCTGGTTTTGTGCATTCAGTGCTGCCTGCCTGCCCTTACATGGGTTTCTTTACAATTTCTGGTCACGCAAAGAGCTGCATCGTTTACAGGCAGGATTCGCAGGAATGCGGCTCTGCTGCTGCAGAGCAGCTGGAGGACACCCTTAAATAAAACAGGAATCTTCCTCACAAGCTGTTTCATGTTACCATGACGGCTTGTAGATAGAGATAAATCCTTTCTGACCTATGTGACCCGGCTGGCAAGCAATGACAGGTTCCTGCTAAGCCTGGACCCAGGTTCTTTTAATATTTCTGAAACTTCTGAAGCATCCCTCCCTCCTTGTGCACATGACTAAGTACAAAGGGAATTTAATCTCCCTCTCTTACAATCATGATCTCTAGGTCTGCCTTTCATAGACTGTTCCTGGAGCCTCCCTGCAAAAAGCAGAGTTGTCTGCACACCGAAACTGCTCCTGAATTCACCCCAAAACGCATCACCCAAACCTGACTGAGACTGGAAAGTCTCTGTAGTTGTGGTATACCATGACACAAATTCCTGCCTGTGTCTATAGGAGTGGGATTTCTCTTGCAGAGGGGTGTGAATGTTTGACAGAGTCATTCTGTGTTGCAGCTTCCCAACTTCCAGGTGTTATTAACAGAAAAATGGTATTTTCAACAGCTCAGTGGAATGACCTGCACAAACCCTGTCCCAAGCCTGTTATTCGGCAGCTCTGGGTTGTCTGTGAGCACCAAGACCACCTCAGGTTCCTTCAGTCCCAGCCCCATGTCAAACCAGAGGGGGATACTGAAGGACTGCACTGAGAATAACACCTGAGGAAGTTTTTGGTTGCCCCAGTCTGAAAGTGGCCTCCTCATTTCGTTACTGTTTGCTTTAATGCTGTGCTTGTAGGAAATAAAGGTTGTTTCATCTGCAGCTTGTTCTGTGAGGCCTGTGCAGGATTCACAGCAGAACCCCTGGGGTCTCTTCATTTGCTTAGAACTACCTTAAGATGATTTTTTTTAAGAGGTAGTTTTGTGATTTCTCCCCCGCCCTCCCTTCTCAGGGCCCCCAAACTGCATGTGCCTGACCTCACATTCCTGTTGCTGAACATTCAATGGATGCACAGACATTTTACCATGGACAGAATGAGACATTAACACATCTATTGCTTAACATTCTCCAAGATGTGTTAAACTATGGAGGCAGCTCTGCATAGGTTCAGCTCTTAGTTCTGCTAATGAAAGGAAAAAATAATGAAGAAATCATTGCACTCTGGATGGAGAAAGAGGCATGGGATGTTTTGGTGCGGGAGTCAGGAATTAAAGATGATCAAAACAAACTTTGAAATTAAGATATCCACCAGAAATAAGGCAAAAACAGGGTGAAAAAGGCTACCACACCATGTGCAGTTTTCTAGACTGATTTGAACAAATAGAGTTGAACAGGCTCTTGCGGACTCAGTAATTCAACACAGGCTGCTGCTGGTGCTTGGTAAAAATGTTGCCCAGAGCTTGGTAGGATAAGAAAGCATGGAAGGGTGTTTAATAAATCACTCTGTATTTTGGATGTGTATAAGCAAAATAAGCTGGATGGAGAGTAGCTTGACTGGGAGAACATGTAGCCTATGCTTATTCCACTGCTTCTCCCTGTGCTGGAGCCACTCCAGTTGTCCTCCTTGCAGACAGGTTTGGAATACAGAGACCAGGATGGTGTTTGTCCAGTGCTGGAGGGTGAGTGCTTTGAGCACTGGGCAGCTTCTCCAGCCTTTGTTCCCAAAACATTTATGCTCCAAGAGAACCCAATAACTTTACTCTTGCGGTCAAGGATGGATGTCAAGTGTTTTTCTGTTTGCGAACACTTTCACACACCTGTCCCTTTAGGCCTGCAGGGCTCTTAATGGAGCGTAATAATGAAAGTTCAAGCTTTTCTGGGAAGTTTTTGCAGACCTGGTGCCAGCCCTGCTGAGGTGTTGGCAGTGTGTGAGCTCAGTGATCACGTTTCACAGAAACTGCCCCAACAGGCTGTGGTAAAATCCAGCTCCTCACACACTGTGTCATTGCTGTTCTCCCCCTCAGTACAATGGCTGAACAACAATTGGTTTGTCAAGGGAGGTTTAAGCTGGATATTAGGAAAAGGTTCTTCCCCCAGAGGGTGGTTGGGCACTGAACAGGTTCCCCAGGGCAGTGGTCATGGTCCCAGGGCTGCCAGAGCTCAAGGAGTGTTTGGACAACACTCTCAGGTGGGATTGTTGGGGTGTCCTGTGTGTGCAGGGTCTGGAGTTGGACTTGATGATCCCTATGGGTCCCTTCCAGCTCAGGATATTCTGTGATTCCATGAAGCCCAGGTGCCCAGGCTGTGCTCGGTGACAGACAAGGAGCTGCTGTGACATTGCTGCAGCTGCCACAGCTGGTGCTGTGGTTTGGCTGCTCATGGGCTGTCTAGACAAGCCTTTGAGAGAGCCATGTTCTTCTGGTTCCCATTTGATTATGAGACAGGCTTTTTCATCTCTAATGTAAACATGCCTAAATAAAATAACTCTGCTGTGGCATTTCTTGTACAAAGCCCCTTTTTTGGAAGGAGTGATTTGATTCATATGTTTCCATTCCCCACCATGGATATAATTTCATCTTTCCCATTTGGGCATTAGGTTTCCTGAAAAAAAGGGGTGAGGTGAAAATGCTGAGCCCCAAAGAAAGTACTTGTATTTAGCAAAGAGCTGCAGCTGTGCAAATACGAGGCTTTGCCTGGAACAAGTGAACTGAAATCCACCTGGTTTCATCGCTTCCACTTAACATATCCAGCCCCAGGCTCTCCCTGCCTGGCAGGAGCGAGGTTGGTGCCTGTGCTGGGGCACAGCAGGGCTGGGACAGCTCTGCCAGAACTTCTGCAAGACGGAACATTGGAATGGGTCTGAGGGGACCATTGCAATGGCAGTTCCTCTAAGCAGTGTGAAAACACACATTAATTTCCTTGTAAATCAAGCAGCACATCCCACTGGTGAGGAGAGAGGGCCTTGGATCAAGGGCCAAGGCTTTGCTGGGAGTTTCACTGGTGCCTCCTTGTTGGCTGCTGCTGATTCATCCCTTTGCTTTGTGCTTGTATTCTCCTCACCCATCTTCTGTTGTGGGCACTGGGTGCCTCTCCAGTGGCTGCCAGGGCACAGGTACTGCGAGGTGTTTGCTGTGGATATTGGTGTCAACTGTGTGTAAAGAGGGATGAAAAAGGTCACTTGGGAAGTCTTGGGAACTTTGAAGGGACTTGGAGACAACTCCTGCTGTTTGATCATTGTATTCCTCTTACATCACTCTTGTGTACCTAAAGTAAAACTGAACCAAGACCAGGTCAGAGCTAACTATGAGGGTTTGTGTTGTCCTGGAAAAATGGATACAAAAGCCAAGTCTTCCCTGTCCACCTCATGCCGAGCTCCTGTCAATGGCCCAAGTTACTGAACCTCCAGAAACTATTCACAAGGGCCTGGAGTGACAGACAAGGGCAAATGGCTTCACACTGCCAGAGGGCTGGGTTAGATGAGATATTAGGAAAAAATTCTTCCCTGTGAGGGTGATGAGGCTCTGGCACATGTTGCCTAGAGAACCTGTGGCTGCCCCATCCCTGGAAGTGTGTTTGAGGCCAGGTTGGACGGGGCTTGGAGCAACTTGGTCGAGTGGAAGGCATCCCTGCCCATGGCAGGAGGTTAGAAGTAGAGGATCTTTAAGGTTACTTTCAATACAAACCATTCTGGGACTCTCTGAAACACGACAAGTTAGCACAAAGCCAGAACAGGGCCCTGCTCACCCTTTGCACGGGTGTCATGTGCTCCCGGGCTGGCAGCCAGTTCAGGGAGAATGTTTCTGCTCGCTGAAAGGGGATCAGACCCCTGGATAAACTCAACAGCTTCTCTCCATAAAGGGTTTGAAATTGGGTAAGTGGCTGCATCATCTGGAGCTAAATAAATGAGAGATTCTCATTTTGAAATGGGCTCTCTTCCAAGCATGTTTTAGTTTGGGGAAAATCTGCTCTCTGCAGCTTTTCTGAAGGCTTCCTCTGCTCTTCTGTTGACTATTCTGCTTTTGTTTATGAAATTAGACTGGTGTTGAATTTCATATGTTATTGAGTAGTTCTGAACATGCTTTGGCCCTAGCAAATATATGGTAATAATGTAAGATCAGTCAAGGAAAACAGAAATTCTCTATTTGTCACCACACACCTCACTGTGTTTGCAGGAGATAAGGAGATCAGACTTTCCCAGCCCTCTCCAGCATGATCCTGTCCCTAGATTGGATAAGCAGTAGCACAAATTAAGCACTTCATTGAGAATTCCTTTGTTTATCCAATCAAGAATATAAAAAGAATTCTGTGGAATAGCTATAAATTCAAACATAGAGACTTTTGTTGAGCAAGAAAAAGAAATTAAGATTATGAAAGATCAGAATACAAAAATTAAAAAAAGTCTGCAGTATCACTAAAGGACAAGGAGTTATTTGTCAGCTTCTTAACTTGCAACTCAGAAATTGTTTTGAGGATTGAAATGCAGTACAACAGCAAAACTGCTGCAGGTGCTTTTACTAAAAGCAACATTTAGTTATTGAGTTATTGGATCTTATCTGAAAGGACTTTTAAAATATTTGTTATCCAGTCCTGCCTGTAACACAGTGTTGTCATTATGTGTCTAAATGTTTTTTCAGTTAGACCACCTGTGTTCATGTCAACAAACCCCAGAAATTAAATTTATTCACTTCGTAGAATCACGGGATCCTAGAATGATTAGGGTTGGAAGGGGCTTCAAAGCTCATCCAATTCCAACCCCCTGCCATGGGCAGGGACACCTTCCACCATCCCAGGTTGCTCCAAGCCCTGTCCAAATTTGACCACTTCCAGGGATGGGGCAGCCACAGCTTCTCTGGGCAACCTGAGCCAGCATCTCACCACCCTCACAGGGAAGAATTTCTTCTGTATATCTCACCCAAAGTTCTCCTCTTTCAGTTTGAACCCACTATTCTTTGTCCTATTGCTACAATTGCTGCTGAACTTCTTGAACATCAGTTCCTAATTAATTTCTTGCCCATTTGATGGCTCTTGTTCCTGGTGAGATAGGGTGTTGGATAGATTTTGCATGACTAGTGAGTGAGAGGGGTCTTACAGAGCTCAGTGGAAAACCTTGAGTTTGGATCAGTCATTTTTATTTATTTTAGTGGAAGCATGGACCTCTCTGTTATGAATTTAGGAGCACTGGATATAACTTTGCCATCTTTAGTTACCTTTCATGGTCCCCTGCAGAGCAGCTCCTGAGCCAGAAAGGTCCACAGGTGACAGCTCCAAAGTCATAGATATTTCCAGTAATTCTGAAGAACACAGTAGAAATTCTGTGCCTTTGATAAAATAGTGAACTCTATTAAATTTGTGTGGTTTCTAAACAAACTCCTGTAGAAACCTATTAGTTAGGTGTGTTAAATTTTACAAGATTTCCTTGCAAGCTGTGCTGGTTTTGGTCAACCACCAGCTCGGCTGAGTTCAGTCTATCTACTGCTGGCCATTTACAAGAAAGGATTTAACCCCCAAAATAAAAATAATAGAAAATCAAACCATTTAGCATCAGCAGGGCAAGAAAATGGAGCTTGCCATGTTCTGTCAACAGCAGCTATGCTCTGTGTAAAGAAATTAACTCCCCACGTGTACTTGCCCTTTGGGTCTGAGTTTAATCCCATGTATTTCTATCACTTTTAATAAGTAGATTTATATTGGACACCAAATGTTAAAATTAGCTAAACTTGAAAGGCCTGCCTTTGAAATGAGTCAAAATAGATTCTCTGTCGAAGTTACTGCAGTGCCAATAAAGATTAATTAAAACTCAAATGTTCTTCATTGTGTGTTAATTGAAGAATTGTTATTCAGTCAACCTTCTTGATTTTTCTCTGTGTTAAATAATCATGGAAGTATTTCACTTAGTCTCACTGTTTATTTAACCAATTAATTAAGGGAGGGGATATTCTGCATTTATTACTATTTTAATGGGAGAATTTTATTCCCGGTGGCCTAAACATCTACATATGTTCAGGTTTTGTGTTTAGCTTTTTTATCTTTTAAATGACCAGTGTTCCTGATTGTACACTCTACAAACTGGGGGGGGAAAAAGCTTTCAAGTACTCTGCACAATTGAACTTCATTAGGGCTTGAAGACCAGGGGCAGGGTTTCCATCTCAGCTGTGCTCATGTAAGACAAAGCAATTCCCCACTGTAATAATGGATTTGCTCTGAGCTGGTTCTGGCATCGAGATGAGAATTTGGCCTTTGTGCTTAAATAATTAGAGCGCACGTTGTATAATGGTATTTAACAGCTCAAAACATTCTGTTTAATGGCCACTGATTTATAAAAGGTCACTTTATAATGTATTCACAGTTCAGTGGGTGCCACAAAATTTAGAGCTCCATGGAGAGTGCTCTTGCAGGCAAAACGTGAGAAAATTTTTGCTTTAAAAGGACTAAATTCATGTGTGTACATGGCTTTTTTCCTGTGTGACCACACTCCAGGTGACATTATCATTTGCCCCATCCCTGGGAGTGTTCAAGGCCAGGTTGGATGGGGCTTGGAGCAACCTGGTCTAGTGGGGGGTGTCTCTGCCCATAGGATGAACTTTAAAAGTCCCTTACAACCCAAGCTATTTTGTGATTCCATGATGTTATAAAAAAAAAAAAAAATCCCAACTTGTGGGGTCCTTCAAATTTGTAGATATTTGCAACTCTGAAACAAATCAAGGTGTGTCAATATTTTTCTCCGCTTTCCTTCCCTATGCTCTTCTGTGAACCAGAAGGCAGCAAACACAGGTTTCATGCTGACAGTTCATATTCTTTCTGTTCTTTATTTAATTTCCATCTTCAGTAACCCTAGAAATACATTTTTTCATCCTGACTTCATCCAGCTTTTAATTTCATTGGGGAGATCAAGGCAGAGATTACTCCAAATAAAGTAAGACCTTATCTTGCACAGAAAAATATGAAAAACACATAAGCATGTCCAGTTTCTCTGTACCAGTGCTGAGTGATTTATAGTCACAATTCTTATTTCCCTGATAAGAAAAGTGTCTTTAGATTAAAAATTTGGCAAAACAAATATTTTTTCCCTGTAAAATCAAAGATGAATGTGAATTACTTTTAAAGTCCAGATTACAAGCGTAGTTTCTGATTTAGCAATGCAGTTAGGATACAGTTACATTAGAAATTACGAACAAGCCCCTCAGTCAGGGAAGCCCTTGGGTATGTATTTAACTCCTGCTGGGTTTACTAGGAATATGAATATTTGGTTGAAGTCAGGTCACTGTGATAAATATAGGAAGTTAGATTGGGAAGCACTGCCTTGGTGATATATTCAGGTGAGCTGATGTCACTGACACTGGAATTTTACATTCACCTTATCTGAATTGTCAGGGCATCCTTTTCAACTTATGCCTTAGCTGAATCTCTGTAGGTAGTTTGTCTTTATTACTCTGAATTGATGATTTTCTCAGTGACTGCCTATTGATTTGCCTTTAAAAGGCATTAAATGTTTTGCAAATAAATGTTTTGCCAATGATGATGCATCGAACACTCAGTAAAGAAAAAGGGTTCATGCCAGGCATGAAAAGACAAAGGTGGTCAGAAGAAGCCTGAGTAACAGAACGTTAAGCAAGTGAAGAGCAGAGAACAAATCATGAAAGAATTTTGGGAGGACTTTTCTCAACTCTACTGTTCATGACATTGCAGGGAGTCATAAAGCCCTGAGCTAATATTGGTTGTCACTGAATCCTGGCAAATAACCAGAACTGAAAATTAGGGTGAATCACAATCTTTGCTTTTAAAAGAAAAGAAATGAAGAATCCTATTATATCCATCTAGCAGTGCTCATCCATCCAAATCTGCTCATTGGAGTCCACTATTAACTGCTCTTACTGCCTGGGGTAATGGCTTTTCCTAAGAGAGCCCTTTTCCAGGGAAGCACTGTCAAAACAAGGACAAGTTTAGGGCCCATCAACCTTGAGAATGTCCTCTGACATTATTAGCTGAATTCATCAGCTATTAATGACTGCAAGATATATAGGATAGACTCTGGTCAGCACTGGGGAAGAGTTTCAATTCATTCCACTCCAAGCTCTATTTATTCATTTAGACTAAATGGAGTTATTGAAGGTCATGACTTCATTTCCAAAGTATCAGGTGAAAATACTTTCCAATTTGACAGATAGAGGACACTGATTGCAATAAAATTAAATACCATCTTCAATAATTTCTTTGATTTTAAAGGATATTTCCTCTAAGCTTTACTTTCATTAACTCAATCCAGGTGGGGCCTAGAGAAGTGAATGATGGTTCTCAGTGCTCAAAAGAGAGTTGTTGATGCTAATAATGAATTTGGGGACTTTGGGTTTTCAGAGAACAGCAACAAGATTTTTTTTGTCCTACTCAGTGCTGAGTGACATGGAAAACCTGAAATATAATAACTACCATGTGTAGAGGGGATTCACAATAAAGCTTGTGATTTTATTTTGTGATCTGAGATTTAGCTGTGATACATGAGTGAATCAGTTGTGACTAAAGAAAAAACACTCTCTGCCCTTAAGTTCACTAAGGAGTGCCTACACTCAGTGCCTTTTACCTGTAGATGTTACTGCCCAAGTGCTTTTGGTAAGGGCATTGAAGAACAAATTACAGATACAGCAATATTAAAGTTTTATCCAATTTTTTTTTCCCCAGCAGGAAATCTGGAAAGCCATCTGCACCACTGACTTCTGCCAGAGTAGGGTTCACCTTTCTGTGTCCCGTAACTGTTTGAGCTCTCAGCAACCTGTGCTGTGGTTGTGATGCAAATCCCTAAACCCAGCCAATGTGGGAAGATTGGCCCTGTTGAAGATTCCCACCGTGCCTTCCATGGGACATGTGCTTTCTGGATGGATTTGACTGGAGAGTGGGTGGTTGGCCTTCTCCAGGAGCTTCCAAAAAAAGAAGGAGGAAGAGCAGAGGGGTTGATCTGTTGATCTTCCCAGGAGAGACCCAACCCAGGTGAGGACAATCTTCACAGGTGGAAACAGAGGCACCTGTGCCTAAGAGGAGATGGAAAGGGCTGCAGAAGAACCCTGAGAGGACTGACCTTATGGCATCTGGGATTTTACAGGGTCGTTGAAGGATGACAGATCAAGTGTCTCCAGGCATAATCGGACATGTCAGGTAGGATTGATATTAGTCCTACTTTCTGTGCCCAAAATTGCATGATAAGAATAGAAAATGTTCTGGAGTCACAGCTGAGTGAGGGATTGCTCCTCACATGTGCCTTGGAGGATGGGGTGAGCACCCCATGTTGTGAGAAAAATTCTCCCAAAATCACCACATGCTTGCATTGCCCTCAGATTCCTAACAGGGATAGCTTTTAGATAAAGATCTTCGCTAATTTGAAATAATGCAGCCTGCATGATTCCCCCCTTTGCTGGCTGTGAAAGTTGAAAATGTTCCATGAATAATTTTGCTCAAGTTGTACAAGGAAACTTGAGGTCCCCCAAAGGGAACGTGGAAGAACTCTGATTTAAATTCAGTTCCTCCCCTGCTCGGGCAGGGGTAGAGTGCAGTGAAGTTTAGATTGCAGGATCCACCCCCCCAGACACAGGTAGGTTCCCCTGTGAGCACAGGAACACACCTGTTTCACCCGAGAGCTGCAAAGCAAACATTTCTGTGGACAATTTGAGAATGTCCAGACACGTGAGCATGGCTAGATGTGTGTGCTGCATCAGACTGGAATAAAAAGGTGCTTTAGACAGAAAATAGGTCTGCACAAGATGAGCATAATGCCAAAATAACATAAAAGCCCCTTTGCGAGCTTTTATCCAACAGTCTGGGGCTTTGTGCACCTTCATTTTGTCAGAACTGTATATTTAGTTCTCAAAATAGTGTATTAAGAAATCAAGGTGTAATTAATCAGGTATTCTTTCTGTAGTTGCTATTGCCCATGAGGAATCCTTTCAATTCTAGGAGCAGGAAATTAATTTGTGAAGGTGACTGTCATCTTGGAATGTGTTTGGCCATTATGGGTGTGACAGTAGCAAACAAAAACTATTTCCTTGGAGGTCCAGCCTAAAGATGTTATAAACACCATAAGATGGTGTAAGTAAGAAGTAACTAAAACTCCTGGTCAGAGCTTGTTCTGTGGCTTAGAGCAGGACCAGCACAACTACAGAGATTTGAGCCATGTCAAAATATTTGCTTTACACTCTTTGCAATGGCTTGGCCGAAGGGCCCAGTGGATTTTCCCTCTGTGTGTTTCTCTGGATAATGAGGCTATTGAGGCTGGGTCATGGAGACAGAGATTAGAAATCTCTTCCCTACTGCTATGGCTGGTGGACAGGAATGGTCTGGTGGGTCCCAGCTTACCCTGGCAATTTAGAATGGAAATTGCATCTTCCAGTTGAATCCTGGAGAATAGTGAGATAATAAAAAGCAGAACAGACAGGAAGAAACAGAGCCTGTGTGTCTTCTGCTCCCCATGGTGTTGCAGCAGGAGGGCTGCTCCCAAAGTCATAATTCGTGGTGGTTTAGAGTGGATGATGCCTGAATTTTGTAATGTGTTCTATTTTTCTTAGGAGGTGACAAAGTGACTGATAATCATAGGGATCACAGTTTTGATGGGAGGAGCTGGGGCACAGCGAGGTGAAATGTTGTGCCTGACATTGCTCTGCAAATCCAACACAGAGCCCAGAATCCATAGAGCTGGCAGTGTGGCAATAATCATTTCTCTGCAGAGATCCAAGAGGGATCTTGTAGGTCTGATCTAGGTGGCTGGATATGCCTGTGCCATAGAGCTGCAGGCACAGGAGAGCAGCCGGAGCTGCTGGCAAACAGCCTGTGAGCAGAAGGTGCTCCTGTGCCCTTGGCTGACCAAGAGTTACAGTTGTGATTTTTGCTCAAGTATGATCACTTTTCACTTGGAATGACAGAATGATGGGGGAAGAAAACAATGGGATCATCTGCAGCTTGGTGCTCATGGTCCTCCACAGCTTCTCCCTGAAGGGAGGGGCTTGCCATGAGCTGCCAGGAGAAGGTACACTCTCTCTGGGTTGTAGCCTCTCTGTTCAGGATGTATTTTCTCCCTTTGGGATGTAGTCTCTCCCTTGTGGATGTAGCCTTTTGGCCTTTGTAAGAAGAGGAATATCAATCAACTGTATTTTTTAATTACAGCCTTTAGTTTCTCTAAGCTAAAACAAAACCATCTGAAGATAATATTACTGGATTTTTCTCCTGACACTATCTGTCCAGTGGGATGGTACAAATGCTCTGTATTTCCTATCAGCATCCAAATCAGTATCCAAATTAATAACATTTTCATCTGGCAAAGGTGGTGAAAACTGAAAGCCTTGTGAAGGTGTACTGTTAACAATGTCTTAACCAGTGCTGGCGAAGCCAAGATCCCTTTATTAGGAATGATGATTTAAAATCCAGTAATATCTAGGTGTTTATCAGGAGATAAAAATGTTGGCTCCTTGCTGTAACTGAAAAGAGAGGAGTCATGAATATCTGAGGCTTTTTAGTAACTTCTAATGAAGATTTTAAAACAACAACCTTATATTTTTGCATTTCAGACTATCCAGGAGCTGGCAGAGCAGGCAGAAACATGCAATGCAAAGTGAGTTGTAAAGAAAATCTGGGATAATTATTTGTTACCACAGAAAAAAAAGTAGGGGCTGCTTTTTTTAGAGAAAAACCCAAAAGTTCAGGGTAAACTTGCCATTTTGAGCTTTTTTTGCTCTCTATGAGACTTTGAGGGGCAATTATTGGCAGTCACAGCACTAATCCACACAATGCTCAGAGGTCAAAATGCCTCATCAGATTCAGGGGTTATAAGACTTTGAGAGGATTGTTTAAGGCCATATCAAAGCTTTAATGATCAGATTTTATTTTAGCGATTGCTAAAGTGAAGCAAACAGGTGCTTGTGCTTCTGCAGCTGGATGGCACTTGGACCCACAGGCAGTGGAACTGGACAAAATCCACTTTGAAGTATTTCCTCTGTCCTGCAAAGCAAGTGGTTCCTCAGGTCTTGGGAGGTAGAGAGCCTGTTGTACCTGGGGAAAATGTGGGAATCGATGTTGGTGCTGACATGGAGGGCAGTGTGTGCAGCAAGGGCTGGGTGGGAGGGATCACAGCTGGATCCCAGCTCCATGTGGTGCTTCCCCACCAGAAGGCTCCGTGAGCAAGGCAGGATCAGACAAACCCACGTGCAGAGTGGCGTGAGAGGTGGAGAACCCTCAGGTGTCGGAATAATTGACTTCTCTTTATTTAGGGATTACGTTTTAATTCCTACTTTCAGATACAGCCAGGAATACACGTAGCCACTAATTAAAGTAAATAGGTGCATGAAAGATGTGTTGAAAACTCTCTGTCTGTCTGCCAAGGGGATGTGTGAGATTCTGGCAACTGTGTGAATGCGCTTTGCTGGGAGTTTCCCAGTCAGTTGTGATTTTTTTTTTGTGCTTCCCCTTTGACCAACTGGTTTGTGCAGTTCGGAGAGGAAATATCCAGATATATTTCCTGTATGGGAAAATACCGGCAGCAGTGACACACACTGTGATCACCATGTTCCTACTGAGCAGAGTGTTTTCAAGCACCAGCCTTTTTTTAATTGAAAACACCCTCTAAAATATTTAGGTGGTTTAGGAATGAAAACAGGAATAACCACCCCTGCTGTGAGGGATGCCTTTGCCAGTGGAGGGGACACTGTCTGTGTCACACAGCCCCATCTCCCAGCAGCACGGCGCTGGTTAATAGGGCACAGGTCATTAGGATGAAGAGTTGAGCTCACTACTGGAAAAAGCCCTGAGGGACCTGGCTCAGAAATCACCAGGAGCAGGACACCCCAACACTGAGGGCACTGGGATGACCAAGGGCTGGACCAGCGCATCCCCCAGCAGTGAGCGGGGAATGTTTGTCACTTTTCACCTTTGCAAAGTCTCTCTCCAGGAACTTCACAGATTGGTTGGCTTTGCCTGAACAAATGAACAAAGTCCCTGGAGCAGGAGAGCAAACCTCTGGAGCAGGAGGGGGTGGCTGCTGCAGGAAGCTGAGCCCCATCAAACCATCTCGGTGGAGTTTGCCCCACAGTCACCTGGACAGTGACTTATTACCAGTGGAAGCTGAGCCAGGCTCTGTCCCACCAAACACCCTAAAAACAGAGCACAAAAGCCTGATTAACATCTCTAACTCTTCACAAACCCCAAGGACAGTGAGAGGGTAACAGACTAAGCAACCCCAGAGGACAATCCACAGTCACCCCACTATCAGGGCTTCTTCACGTCCCATGTGTGACCTGATTCAACGATCAGTTTATTCTTTAGTGGTTTTCATTGATCCAGCATGGTATTGAGAGCAGAGACAGCTATCAAACTCCAAATAATCTTGTGTGATTCTCTGCCCATGGTAGAGAATCACTCATTTTCTGCACAGCAAAGACACGCTCAGGGAGAAAAGTGATCCATAAGCACGAGAAAACAGGCAAAGTTTTAGCTCAAAATCTTGGAAAACTCAGCATTAGCGTGCCTTAAACTGTGTCAGAGTGGGAGTCTGCATTTCTAACATCCTTGTAAGCACTACTTAGCATTTAAATTTAGGATTTTCTCCGTGGGCGACGCTAAAGTCGACAAATGTCTGCCAAACCAGTGGCATCACACTGCATATGACCTTTTGGCAAGCCCTGCAGTAACAGCCCGCTGGCAAGTTCCTCTTGCTTCAACCCTGATGTAAACAAAGTGGTTGGTGGTGTTCCGGAGGTGTGAGGGATGGCAGCCACTCCAGGGAGCCCCTGTGCGGTACCTCGGGGAGCTCAGCCTCAAACAGTGGCCCCAGAGAAACATCTGGAATGTAAAAAACATCATTACTGAGCTTTAGGGTCCCGTCCACCCCAAACCATTCCATGTCAGGACCTCAGCCTGGGAGGATGTGACTCGTCAGCCTGACAAGACTGACGTGCTCTTACAGCAGCACCAGATACTTTTTAAATGTAACTTTTGCCCACGTAGTGACCTTGTGTCTTTCACAGCTTTGCTGTCATTGATTTTCAGTCTCGCTATCTGCTTATTTTTGTACCACATGTGCTCAGTGAAAACAGAGAGCCCAAGAGCATGGCTTGGTAGGTCCTTTACCGGCTCCATGATGATTCTTAAAAACAAGCAGAAGGAAGAGAAGCACAGAAAGAAAATCAGCAGTGAAGCGAGTTGTTCTGCTTTGTCACATACCATAAGGTACAGCCAGGAGAAAGGTGACTGCATGATGTGGTGCTGCTGTGTCTCAACTCTCATAGCAGTTTTCCTCTGTAATTCTCTCCTGGCATGCTCTACTGGGGGTTTAGGAGAGGAGACCTCAAAATTAAATTGAAAAAAAAAGCACTGTCAAGAAATGTTATGCTTTGCTAAAATGGCATCAGAGATTATTGAAAAGACTTGGAGAGCTGCTTTTTCAGAAGCAAAGGTGGGCGTGAAATCCAGGTATTGGTGCTGGCTTTGATTGTGCTGTGCCAGTTACAGCATTTGCATAAATGGGGCTACTGGAGAAAGTGTCTGCTCTCTGTAATTTTCTTAACAGGACTGTGCCAACACCAGAACTTAGAGAGAGCAAGAATAGGGTGTCACCTACAGCAGCGAAGAAACTGTAGAGTGTGTGTTCAAACCCATGTTCGTGACTGTCTCCTCCTCAGCAGTTTTCATCCCGAGCCAATGTCAACAGCAGGGAACTGCACCAGCTTCCCATGTCAGTAATTGCTGCTGTGGAATAAGAATATTGTAGAATATTGACTTTGCAAGTCAATAGATCTGAATAATTGATTTGAACACTGGTTGCACACTCTTCCCCCCCGCCCCCAGTATGAAAATGAAGAGCTGCTGACTTCTTGGATAATTTGCTCCCCAAATTTTTTCCGGGCAAGTCAGCTACACAACCATTTGCCTCACTGCTGATGCAGAAGTTCACAGAAGTCAGAGAGGTTCTAAATCCATTGGGAGGTGCAGACAAAGCTGCCAGAACAAAAGGTTTCCTTGTTTTCCTCCGTGCCATTTCGCTGTCTTTTTCACTTCGGTTTGGTTTTATTGACGTATATCTGTGTGTGTGAGAGTGTGTGTATATATACATTTATACATTTATATATGGGGGAGTTGAGAGGGGGCTGAGCTAATAATGCGCTTCTGGGTGTGAAAGAAATTTGGGGTCCTCTGAGTTCTTCTATTTACGATATTTAACTGTTGAAAGTAAAAATGAGAATGACAAAGACCTCTCGAGCCTTAAAATAGAAGAAAAATGAGAAAGCAGTAGCTTCATGAAAGGTAAATAAGGTAAAAGGGTTTGGAAAGGGAGATGAGCTGTAAGTTGGATAGGTGAGGTAATCAAGAGTGTGAATAGGCTGTGGAAGATGGACTCAGATTAGGTGCTAACACACGTTAATTTACGAGTTTTGGCCAAAACCCAGAGAGGGAGAAAATTGCAGTTGGGATTGAAATGGCAAAGCAATAGGAAGGAGTTTATTTCTGAAGCCTGAAAGCCTCCATGAATGATATGCAAAGAAATGAGCACTGACCCATCTAAATAAATCATCAGTGGTATGGAAGGGAACTGAGCTCACCATCAGTCCCTGCAGGAAGAAAACCCAGCTCCAAGCAAAAGCACCATGATATGGGGAGGATCTGGGCATTGCTCCGGCTTTGCTGTTTCACTCAGGTAAAGAACCTGGAGCAAAATCCTGTTGGCTCTCCTCAGAGTCTGTGGCATGATGCCAATGACACCACAGCAGGAACTCGTGTCTCCTTCAGGCTCAGAGACAAGGACAAATGCCCTGGGAGCACTTTTCCAAAAATTTCTCAACCATACTATGGCTGCAAGACAACATGGCTTCATCTCTTGCTGCTTCTGAGCACCAGAAACAGCCTTGAACAGAATTACTTTACTTTACATCTCATTAGTATGATTACATAACTAAAAATATTGTCTGGTAAAGTATTTCAGGACTGGAGCGAGGCTGGGGAGAACAAAGACTGCATTCTGGGCAGGCTGGGCTGCAATTTGACATTAAACACAAACAGTTCTTTGCCATCTTTGTGTAAAGGCTGAAAATATTGTGGGGACTTCCAGCACTTGCCACTCCACTACTGTTTTCTGACCCGTAGTAGATTGTTATAGCAAGAGGGATTTTTCCTCCCCACCTCTGTTTTTAAACACTAAGGGTCCAAGTTCTCTTGCAGATTTCTGCTTAAATTGGATTCTGTTGCTCTTTTAGCACGTGGTTCATTTCTCTTCACTGCTGGGACATGTAACACAGTGAATCTGCATGGGGTTAATGCCTGAGTGCACTAAAAAAAGCAGAGGCTGGCAGGGAGGAGTGGGAGAAAGTAGATCAAGAGAGAGAGCTTTGTTCCAGTTGGAGTGCTTGAAGGATGAGGGAGCAACTCACGCTGCTCCTGCAGGCTGGAGGAATGTTGTTAAAGGGATGGGGTATGGTCTTGCTTCAGTTTGAAATTTCCTGTCTCTGATGACCAACACAATAAGTGGGGAAGACCTTTTCCACAAACATTCCCACGTGTGGGGAGTCCATCCCTGGTCTGACACACCATTTCAGGTGGTCATGGTTAACAAGTTTGGTTTTGCAAAATTAAAACTTTCTTGGATTCCTGAGGGTATTCAACACTAGGAAATTGCTAAAAACTCAACCCTCATTGCCGTGGGCATCACTAATAGCTAATCGATTCTGTGTATTGCAGATGGATGCATTGAACTTTGTCAGCTGAAATATTAATTAAATTCCCTCCTGCTCTCAGGAATAAAACACTGATGGAGGTACATGGGAGCAGATGAATTATTTCCTGCTTCTCTCACTCTTGCAACCCTACATTCCAGATCTCTCCCATTTAACACATTCTATTTTGTTTCCTTGTGGGGAGACATGAGGAAGAGGTCAGGAGAATGAGGGGGGGAGGCTTTTGCTTTCTAAGGCATGAAGAGAATTTAGGGACTCTTAAATAGAACAAGGGCTTTAGAGGAAGGAAATTCCTTTGCAGCAGCAGATTTTTGCCCAGACTGGCTGAGAGCTTTGAGTGTGCAAACTCTGAGCGTATGCATGTGTGTGTGCCTGTGAAACATGCTCTTTAACAGTGCTGGGGCTGCTGGCACTTCCCAGACTGTGATCACTGGTGTGTGACACTGTGGGAGCATCCCTGAGATACCCAGGAATGAGGGAATTCCTGGGGGTCCAAGCCCTGGTCTGTGCTCCTGGATTGTGGCATCCCCCAAGCCACACAGGGGATGCAGTGTGCAAAAGGCAGCTCACATGGCTGAATGTGGTGCAGCAAATGCTAAAGCAAAGGGAATTTGCAGAAATAATGAGGCAGAGCTCGTCTCCCCCAGGAAAGAAGAAACGTGACATGGAGAGAGGGATGAGGGATCTGCATCTGTAATGCGAAAATTGCCAGACTTTCTCAGGAGTCAGTTTTGCTCTACTCATTCCTTACTGAGGATGGGGAGCAGTTCAGGCTTGGCAGATCAGAAGAGTTGTCATCTTCTCATTTTCATGTACTTCAGTACTTTGTAATCTTGGCAAAAGGAAGGTGCTGAAGGGGGTCTATTCTTGAGTTTCCAATTCTTGCCTTTCCGATGTTGATTAAACAAGAAAATCTCCTACAAGCCTCTTCTTGTTAGATTCTTCAGTCCTATTTCAAGATCAAATAGGCTTTAAAACAGGTCTGGATAAGCTCACAGACTTAATCTGCTTGAAAGGTATAGGTTGGGCAACAGGCTCGACGTGACAATAGCTCACTCTGCATATCACAAGTGCCCTCTGTCCTTGGCAGATAAGTCCTAGACGTTTTCAGAGGTTGCCTGGGATATCAATGTTCTGCCACTGGCTCAGCAGGGTTGTACCTGAAGACACTTGTTTAATGGAAACAGTTTGCATTTTTTGCCACTAATACTTGAGCAGGATCAACATTATTGAGCTAATTAGAATTCAACGAGAACTGATTGTTCATGAGAGAGGGGAAAGAAATGTTCCATGGAGCCCTGGGTTTGGTAGAACTATTTCACATAATTAAGCAATTCCACATCTTGGCATTTTATTCCACTTGTTATCGTTGCACTTTGTTAATAAGTTTTTAATTGCAAATCATCTCTATGACACAAATTACACCGTGTTTACTGATCATGATAAATGCCATGAAAACCAGCTTGGATGACAAGGCCTTCCAAAATACTGGCTGCCAACACTTCTCTCTTACATAGTTTGGCATTAAAATATCTTCAGGTTACCTAAAATATATTGATTTCCAGTGTAAAGTGTTATGAACCGCACAGATCCTTGGCTAAGGCTCCAGGAACAGGAAAAGAATAGCTTCCATGGCCAAAAGAATTTATTTATGTGTTGTACACCAGCAAATTTATCTCTGTCTCCCAGATGTTATGGTTTTCATCCTTCACTGCTGCCATGTACGCTGTGTATTCCTCAAACCTGGGAAATTATTTAAGAGTTAAATTCACAATTACCTGTACAGAACTTTGTGTCAGGTTGAGGAATAATAATTTATCCCCAAATTTATATTATTTATTTGTTTTAATGAAATGTCCAGGCTGAGGTCCTGAAAAACATTTGCTTTGTCTTTACAAAGAAAAGACTTGAAAAGCTAAAGTGAGAAAGCTCCTTCCTTGCTCTTAAAATCTTTAATTATCACCTTCCAGTACAAATAGAGAAGCTTGAATTAATTTTTGCAACTGGTTCATTTTATAACATATGAAGGGAATATGTGAATATTCAAGTTCGTTTGTGAAGTTTCTGTTCTAGTGACTAGAATCTATTTGGGAGTTTAGCTAGCAAATATTTTCATTTAAAAAAAAAAGGGATGAAACTTTCAGAGAACCTCAGTGAGACTTGTATTTGCTTTACTAAGGGGTTTAGCTTTTGAGATTTTTAAAAAAATATGCCAAAACTGTTTGAAATTTTACTTCAACTGTTTATATAGATTTAGATATCAATCAACAACTGAAATAAAAAAAAAAGTTGTAAGTTTGAGGTCAAATGAAGTGTTTAATTCAAAATTAAATGAAATTTGTTACAGTAGTAGTGAGAATTCCAAAAAAAGTGAAGCACGGGTGTCCTTAGATCAGACTGCCACTGACAAAGGCTGGGGGTCTGTGGCCCCAGATGCCTGAAATAAATGCAACACAACTCTGAGGCTAATTGAGATCAGCTCATTAGCTGTGAGCACCAGCCCCTGGCACTGGTCCACGGGCGCTTGTGTGGAGCTGAGGTTGGGATTTCTTTGATCTGGGAGGTTGACGACAATGCCATTGGGAAGACCTGGATTTTTGTCCTGATCTGTTGACTTCTTTGTGCAATTTGGAGCAAACATTTATCCCTCCTGGTTAAGTGACTGCAGCTGTAAAATATCTAAACACAGCTCCTTAGAGCACTGAAGGAGCCGGGGACAGGAGTTTTGCAGCTCCTCTCTGGGCTCATCCTCCTCTTCTGCCCCTGACCAGGCTGCCCATGGCCTGGTTAGAGGGGGCACCCTCCAATACTTTACCTTACTTTAAAGTGTTTAAAAGCAAATGCAGTCATTCCAATTTTCATTAATCTTAGTGAGTCTGTTTCTCTCTCAAGTTATAAAAACATGTGCTTTGTACATTTTTTTCGCTGTGGAAAGTGTGCTTCAAGTACACCTTCAGCCACTGAGGAGTGAATTACAGTCCCCTGAAATCATTTCTAATTATGCTGAACTTTGAAAATGCACCACTGGGTCTCTTTCCTTTATCTGAAGTCGCCTTATCAGAAAGCAATCTCTCAGCTCAGACAAACAGAGATAACAGATATACAAACCTCTGCTGGGTCTGACTTTTTCACCCTTTCTTTTCTGTACTGTACATTCTCACTGGTGCTCTGGGGGCTGGGCACTCCCCTCTCTCTGAAGGGACACTGCTGTTGTCTTCATTCAGGTTTGGCTTGTTCACCTCCTTCAGCCCTCTCTGGCCACAGGGGCATCATTTCCCATCTGCAGAAGACAGATTGACCCAGAGCAGCCTCTGCTGTGCACTTTCCTTCTGGAGGATGAGTGCTGAGAGTGAAGGGAGGTGAGGCAAAGGTGTGAACACTCAGTACTTGGTTCGAGCTGTAACTCAGTTGTGTTGAGAGTTTGTTTCAAATGCTCAGCCCTGTTCAATACCCAACCACCCAAAAGCCAACCCCCGCCCCTGACAATCTGCCTGTGCAGGGCAGTTTCCTCTGTAGAACACACACGTTATTGCAGCTCTTTTCCTGCACTTCCAATTTCACTCTTTCTCACCCTTCAGAAGCTTTTCTGTTCCCCAACTCTGATTGAGAGGAAACTGCTGTTTCCATTTTGACTTCACCATGTGCTGCATTTTTCCAACTCACAGATGCTAAATGATATGTAAAAATAAATGCTGGTTACCTGAGCCACTGCGGAGGCTGGAGTGTGCTTTGGCCTCAAGAACCAGGCACCAGGGAGAGCTCCACAAGGCTCCCTTGTCTCCATGTCATACTGAATTTCCTTCGGGTCACTGCAGGAATGGGTTTCCCTGGTCAAGGACGAAAACATCCCTTCAGGAAATATAATTTCCAAAAGCTGCGTGCATGTAAATTTAGCCCAGTTTGTTCCAAAATATAATTATAAAATATTGAATACTAAGGGCAAGAAAACAAATACAGATACAGTCTCACCTCACTTAAAAATAACTAATGTCTGTGAATCCTCAGGTTGGAATTATTCCCTGTGGGTTAATTCTTTTGAAATCCAAAACTTTGAAATACCAGCCACAGCATGTGAGAGGAGCTCCGTGGCAGGTACAGACAACCAGCTCCTCTTAACATTCCTAGAAGGTCAAATAACTTAAAATTACAAGTATAGTGTTTGAGGTCCATTTAACTGCATATAATTAATTACATCAGAAGTGAAAACAGTTGCTGTAGTACTGGCTGTAAGAGGAGGAAGCACACCCCCACGTCACTGCCGTGTGCCCAGAATGAATTCCTGCAGTAGTATTAATCTAAGAGTTGTCAACAGTGTAACTGAAGCATTAGTCACTGGCTGCTCAGAAAACTCTGTGTTTGCAACAGGAAAGGCAACTATCCATAATTTATCTTAAAGGACATCCTTGATTTCTCCATTATGTGGAGAGGAGAAGGAAAACAAAGGGAATAAAATAGTAAAAAGCTTTACAGAGACTACACTATGGAATATGGCTGTTTGTATAAATATTAAATTCACACAGAATTCAGCTTGATGACCCTCTAATCTTCAACAAAATTTACGGCAAAATCAGAAAGAAGGAAAGAGGGAGGGAAGGGGAAGGGAAAGGAGAAGGGGATGGGAGTTTTCGTGGGGCTGTGTTGTACCCCTGGAGTACAAATAATGTAATTCTCACAAACGTATCTTCTTGCACTATAGCTCAAATAAAACTCAGTGTAACAGAAAAAAAACTTCTCCAAGGCACCTCTCTTAAGGAGAAGAGGAAAGTACATACTTCTCAGCTTGAGTGGCAGCATTACTTTGCCTGTGTTAGCAGAGACAGCAATTATTGTTGGCATAAGGCTTGTTGTAGCTCATAGAGGATTTTCCTCACTGCCCTTGATGGATTGTCAGCTGGGAGGCAGAAAACAGAGCAGATACTTGAGCACAAACCTTGGGAGCAGAGTTGCTAAGAATAGAATTCTTGAAACACTTTCGTGGCTAATGACTAATCAAAGAAGTTTTCTGTGGCAGCAGCGATGTGAATGTGCTGGTGAATCTGTGCCTGGTCGTTGACATGGAGACACTGTCCCTGCTGACAGGTCAGCAGAGCCACCTCCTCAGACCCACCAAGGGCTGAACAATCTCTCCTGTGAGCAGGAGCTGTCACAGCTTGCCAGCACTGAGTGAGTTTCTCTTTGAGTTAGGGGAAAATTCATACTTTGGCTGAAAATGCCGTATTTTCTCTGGATCTACTGGCTTGCCAAGGCATGGAAATTTTGGAATGTTTCACTATGATGCAGTTGAAAGGAAAACTTTTTCTGTCTGCTCAGGCATAAGGATACAGGTACAGGGTGTTTCTTCGAGGAATGTTCTGGACTGAAATATTGAGTGAGTGAGTACAGGCTCCAGGAGCCTTCCAATGTTCAGGCTCTTGATTTTTTTTGAATCTACAATATTTTTTATGCCCAGTCCAACTGCGAATGGAACAGCAGAAACAGATGGCTCTGTATGTGAATCAATGCTGTTGCAATGCAAAATCTTACTATATGCAGAGAGGGTAAGAGCTAACTTCAAATGGAAGTTAATAGCAATGATGCGTGGAAAGAATTTATTAATTGATATCTAATGGTGCATTAATATTTATTTAAAATTTTGCATGGGGATTGTAACCACAAACTGAAGCTTTAAATAACTGTGCTGTAAAGACAAGTGGAAGAAAATCACCAGCAGAGAGATTAAAAAATTAATGCCATGCGAAAGGAAATGAGTTCACCTGAAAAAGACTCTTAAATAAAACATTTTCTTTTATTTTTCATGCACTAGCACCTTATCTCCATCCAAGGCATGTAGTCATTCTGATAATTAAAGCTGCTGCCGTTGATCCATGAGAACCACAGGGAACTGCACTTCCATTACTGCACTTCCTAAAAGAGCAAGAGATTTGGGGAGGAAGCCCAGACCTGGTTTAAAGTTCCTGCACACTCAGCTTGGTGTCCTCCTTGATTTACCAGCTCATTTCAGTCAGCTTATTTAAGCATTAAACAATTATGAAGGGCTTTCCTCTAGTCCTTTCCCCCAAATTCTTCCTTTTCTTGTGGTGAAGAGGACCCCCCTCACTGCCCCTGCAGACCCACCTGCTCTGGGGCAGCTCCTGCTCCAGCAGCCTCATTCCTCAGCAGTGCACAGCCATGGGAAGAGCCTGGGTCAAAATATCTGTTCAGAGCATAGAATTGTAGAATCATGGAATCATTTAGGTTAGAAAGGTCCTCCAAGATCCAACCACTCCCTCAGCACTACCAGGCCACCACTAAACCATGTCCCCAAGTGCCACATCTATATGTGTGTTATGTCCCTCCAGGGATGATGACTCCATCACTGCTCTGGGCAGCCTGTGCCAGGGCTGGACAACCTTTTCAGTGGAGAAGTTTTCCCCCATATTCAATCTGGCACAGCTTGAGGTCATTTCCTCTCATCCTGTCCCTTGTTCCCTGGGAGCAGAGCCCGACCCCCCTGGCTCCACCCTCCTGTCAGAGTTGGAGAGAGCGAGAAGGTTCCCCCGAGCCTCCTTTTCTCCAGGCTGAGCCCCACTCCGCAGCTCCCTCATCCACTTCTTGTGCTCCAGATGCTTCCCCAGCTCTGTTGCCTTTCTCTGGGTATGTTCCAGCCCCTCAAAGTCTTTCTTATCATGAGCAGACCCCCAACACCCCCTCATTGGCTTTTTTCTATGCATTGAACTCTGCAAGTTCTCAGCTGTGCATTGAGATTATACTTTCTGCTCTCTCCTTTCTTTACTGTTATAATTTTAAATGCTGATATATTCATGAGGATGCTGTAATTATTTTTTTTTAAAGTTTACCTGTGAATGGACATCAGGAGTTGTTTGTCAGGTGCTGGGAACACTCTAACCAAACCAAGAGTTAGTTTGAAATGCAAAATCTTTATTAATTTTAAAATGAGTGAAACTAATTTTTCTCACTTCTCTTATAAAATCACGAGGCTACAGCTTCAAAGGAAATCTTGGGAGTTAGATGGTCCCCATGCAGGATTCAGTGAGAATGAGATGCAGATGCAGCTCGTGTTCACCAAACGGCTGCTGCTGCTGCTTCTCTGAAATTTTGGCAGCGTGAGTGCCGGGGGAGGTGACAAGTTCAGACCTGATGTGTGGCATTGCATGTTTTCCACCCAAACATCACGTTCCCTTCCGTGGGTGGTGGGTGCTCCTCTGCACACTAAGGAACCAGGGTGAGAGGGACACTGGGCAGGATGATGGAGAGAGGTGTTTGCATGGTTTAAATGAAGCTGCACCACGTGGTTCTGTACAGAGCATCACATTAGATCATCCCTCCTTCCACAAAATTGATTATGTGCCCATTTATCACCTCCTACATTCGCACTCAGCTCATTCCATTTGCCTTTTCTTATTCTTCAGATGTGCATTTTACACCATCAAAGAGACACAACACTGGCAAAAATGAATAAACATTTCAGTAAAACCCAAGAGTTTAACTCTCAGCCCTAAACCCAGGGGATGAAAGAAGAGAAGGAAAACGGGGTTCAAACCCTCCAGTTATGTAAGTTGACATATCAAATTGGAGACGCTCCGTTTCCTGCTTGCCTAAGTAGTTCAGGGATTTCTCTGCAGAAACCAATAGAGTTTGGTCTAAGTAAAAATGGAAACAGTCTGTCTGAGTTATAAACAGCACTTGGTGCCAGTAGGATAAAAATCATGAGGAATGAAGCTCCTGCCACAAGGAGGCAGGAAAAAGGGGTTGGTGGAATGGAGAGAGGAGAACAGCGATGGTTCTGACATAACACAAAAGCTGACCTAGGGAGTATTTATAGAATAATGATCCATTTTTTAATCATTTCATAAAATCCCACCAGTTTTAGTTATGGCAAAAGCCCATTTCCCAGCCCTGGCACAACTGTCCATAGCTCCCTGACATTCCAATTGTGGAGCTTCTCCCTGAGGCACCTCCGTGCCAGACCTGCTCCTGTGCTTTGGAATAGTTGCCAGCACATCAGTGGGAATAAAGGTCACCAAAACATGAAAATACATGTTAGAGGGTTGGTCAGTCCAGCCTTGCTCAAAGCTGCTGGATCATTGCCAGCAGATTCCAGTAATTAAATTGCCCTGGTAATATGAAGTCAGCACAGTCTTCTCCTGACTACATTTATGATCCTCCTTTTCTATACACATTCCATAAAGAAATAACATTCTGGGCTTATGTTTGATGGTGTTTATCTGGGGCAAGACACTAAGGAGATTTCTAATAATGCCATTCCCATTAGCGGCAGACCTACAAGGCAGCTGGGAAATGGCTTTCATGCTTTGTGTGGAATATGTGATGGAAGAACCTAATTTTAAATTCCAAGTGTATTACGTGTGTCAGGTTGTAAATCTGAGAAAGCGAGAGGAGAATAAATACAGAAACCGTGTTGTATGTTTGTTTTTGAGTGTGCTGAGTTGTGTGAAGATGGTTTTGGTTCAGGCTCAAGGGGGCACTTGTGTCGGAGGCACCACGACGCTGCACAGGAGGATGGTTTTCTTTGGAAAAAGAGAAAACCAACAAAATGGAGTTACTACGAATCAGTGAGGGCAACCTATTCTTAACCAATGAGCAAGAGAGAAAAGTATTTGAGTGAAAGTAGGTGTGTGGTTGAGGGAGGGAATGATGAAGCCCCAGCAATCATGGGGTGCAGGTGGGAGCTGGGAGGAGAGAAAGGGGAAGGCTCCCCGGGGTGGGATTGAGCAGAAGGGTCTGTGGGGAGTGTTATTTTTGAGTGCTACAGCTCAGGGTGAATGGTTAGGTCTTCTTTCCTGAGGGCTGGCACTGGAGCATGTAGGGATCCTGGAATAGTGGTTGTTGCATCCAGGGCAGCAGCACCAAGCTGCTTCTTCTTCCTCCTCTTCTTCTTCTTCCTCCTTGCCACTGTGTGAGGTCTGCAAGGGGTGTCTGCCAGGGAAATAATCAGCTCCCTGTTAGTATTTAAGGGATGTCCTAATTACTTTTAGAGAAAGGAGAACTGCCTTTCCCAGGATGAAAGAATGGCTCCTTGTGCCTGGTCAAAGAAGAAATCTTCACAAGCTGGCACTGAAGGTTTTTTAGGGAAGAAATGCATTTAGAAAATACACGTTCAAATTGTGGCATAACTTCAGGTTAACAAAAACTGGTTGTTCACCTTTTTTTTAAAAGGGAAAACCTGTTTCAATTGTTCTTCCATTATCTCCCCTCCTGTGAGCATGCACAATTAGGAGCTTAAAGTCCATTCCCTACCACACTGCTTAATTATGGACGGAAGGTGTTAAGCTAATTAAAGAATGATTGCAGTTAACTGCCAGATCTGCCTCAGCAGTTGAAATGTGTCTTGTTCCTTCTATAGAATGGTAGGATATGAATGTAGATGTCATGGTTGAAGGCTGTGTGGGGCTCCATCCTTACAGTGCTCTTTCTCCACAGGCACACCATCCTCCTGTGCCAGTCAGTGGGGAAGTATGAGGAGGAGAGTCCTTGCTCTGTGCTGCAACCTGGTCCAGCATCGAGGGAGAGAAAAGGTTAGTGTAACTGTAGCTAAGAAATGGGATTTCGTATTTTAGATTGCAATAATGTTATACAAAAACCACCCCTGCTCTCCACGTGTCACTCAGCCATCACCCTCAGCAGCTGTTTGACCAGTGTGGTTTGTGCTGATCCCCCCCGGGATGACTGGGCAGGGTGTGCTGCTGTTTTAGGCAATGTCATGTTCACCCAGAGATGCCTTTTTTAAGTAAAAAGCAGCTGAACAGAGGGTGATCCTGCTCTTGGGTCGCCACAAATGTCATGTGGGCTCTGAGGGTAAAATAACTGATGTGGCAGTTCTGTTTCGTTTTGTTCCCCCTCCTAGTGAGCCGTGGTTATTTATAATTTTGCTTTCAGTAATTATGGTATCTGTCAAAATATAATGACTATAAGGAAAATAATAGTTTTATTTTATATGAGTAAAATAGTGCGAGTCATGTACTTGTTCTGGTGTTAAGGCAGTTGAGATCTTGTCCTAACAACTTCTTGTGTGTCTGGAACAGGGATATGTTCTCAATCCTTTCCTTGATAATGCTATTGAATGTCTCCCACCTCTATTTGCACAGCCCTTCCTAATCTGGAAAACTTTCCATGCTCCCCTGGGGTGGTTCCCACCCTTCCAGGGAGGGAAAGCATCCAGCACAAGGACCCTGCTATCACAACAGGGGCATCAGTGGTGGGAAAACAGGTTAAATGTAAGAAATGCACCTTCCTTCTGGGTAAGCTGTAATGTAGTGAATAGGACTTTAAAAAAATGCATTTAGTGAAAGGGCTCTCAGTAATTTTTATTTTTCTGTCTGCATTTCACAACTAGAGGGTTATAATGGTGGTGCAGCTGTTATATCACAGAAAACTGTGCTAAAGATTTGTCCATTTTATTCTTAGATCTTTATACTGGAAAGGAATTTTTGAAGGCATTTTTGATACTTTGGGAGGAGGGGAAAGGAATTTGATATTCTTGTGGAGCAGGCGGAAAGGAGACTGTGTAACTCACTTCCAAAAACTCTTTAAACTTCAAGACTTTAATTGTTCACCCTTTTAAGCATGTTTCTTGTCTTCATTACTTCCAAATAAATGATACTAGTAATGAAAGAAAAAATAAAATGCTTGGGAGGACTTGGAAGGTGAAGCCTCCAGCTGGTCCAGCCCAGTGTGATCTGAAAGGGCTTTCCTGGTCTGGACCCACCTGAGATGCTCTGGGACACCAGACCATGAGCTGCAATAAGGAGTTGTACCTTATTGTAGGAGATAATATTTTGCTGTAATGTATTCAAATGCAGGTATAAGAGAGTGCTATTAGATGATCTTCAAGACCCCTTCCAAAGCAAACCATTCTGTGATTCTATGTCATGTCTGAGAGGGAAAACCTTTTGAGAAAAGGTTAAATGAGTGGCTCTGTCCTCTGTGGGATCTCAGCTGCCGGTGGAGCCCGCGCTGGGTTTCCACTGGTGTAGCTGTTAACAGAGGTTATGAAAAGTTGTGGTCTCTGAGACATGTGAGAGAGCCTCTGTTGTAGGAGCAGCTCTTAGCAACAGCCTCTCCAGGAGAGTTTATTTGAAGTTTTAGAGGTGGTTTTCTGTACCCACATGAGGGGCAGCAATGCTGATATATTTGCATCCATGTGGGATGTCTTCTGTTTTTAAAAACGCTGACATTTCCATGGCTCCAGAATGCTCAGCATATATGGAAACTCCATTTCCACAGCTGATTTGAGTTAATACTGGGATATGATCAGATATCTACCTGCTACAGAAGCATGTTTTGCCCAGTCTGCAATGAAAATACTTCAAAATGGCCCAGACATGGTTATCAGACATGAAAACAGAGCGAGAAGTTGCTAAGATAAAATCAAACCTAGAGAGCCCACAAACTGGTTCTGTCAGGGAAAAAAACCAACATTCAATCATTCTGTGGCAGTGAACCTGGCATTTTGCACTAATAGCACTGAGCTGTGAGTCTCACTCTTTAAGGAAGGCAAAGCTTGCCCTGTGTGACAGACTGCCTGCGGTACCCAAAACATTTGTTGTTCAGAAGCTCTGGTTAATGCAGAGCTGTTAATTGTCTGACCATTAAATTACTTGGCTTCTACTTAGTCCCCACTGGGGACTAATTTTAAATTCAATTAGCATGAAATTTAAAGGGATATAGTTGAGGGATTCCAGAAAGCTGCAGAGATATGAAATCGTGTTTGATAAGACGCAGTCAGGAAAGGGAAGCTTTTAATCTCCATTTCAAGCTTTTAAATGAGGAGAAACTCCAGAAGAGAAATTAAATTCCCTTTGAATACATGTGTACAAATGAGATTCCTTTCTGTTAATGTAATTTCCAATTATTTTGGTTTTTTCAGTAAAACTATTAATCAGTCAGAATTTGAACAAACTAATAAGGCCTTTGGGGAATTAAAGTCACAGGAGTGTATTTGTAAGTTCACACATTGTTGGATTCTTTAGGTGCTGGCTGAGACTTCAAAGTGTCAAAATGCCACTCTCATCATTTTCACTTCATCAAAAGCAAAAGGGATGAGAAATCCCATTAGGTGCCTGATTTCCAGAACGGTTGTGCAACTGCAAGAAATGTCATCAAGCTCTCAGGAATCAGTGAGGAGATGGAATGTGTTCCTCTTACTGCACACAACTGCACTGTTCCTTATTTTAGGCTGCTGGTAGGTTTGTGGGGGTGGAGCACGGATCTGCAAAGTGAGATTTGGCTCAGGCTGGTCTCACTTTGGGAAGATCTTCAGCAGCACCACCATGAAGCTCTCTCTGACTCCTACCATGCCTGCCCTGCAGTAGCGGCAGTAACAGCAGTTAGATGATATTCTAGCTGACATAAAATTACATTTTAAGATTTCCTGATTTTAAAAAGAAAAACTAAATGCAAAAATCCCCAGAGTGAAAAGCTGGTTTTGTGGGTTGAAGAGTGGATGAACCAGTTGGTGTACAGATTCCGAGTAGTGTGCCAGAATTCCAACAAAGCCATGGGGGGAGGTGTATGTTGTGCTGAAGGATAATTGCATCCTGTACAGAGAGCAGGTGTTAAAGGTGTGATGCCTCGCCCTGAAAGGGAACAGGTGAGCTGTGCTTTTGGGTGCTCTTGTAGCAGACTCTCACATTTGTCCCACTCCCCTCCCTGGGAGAGGTTTGTGCACCTTGCCTCTGGCTCAGGGAGGGTTTTCCAAGGCTCTTAAAAGCTTTCAGCTTTCTGCTTTGGAAGAGGGTTGGCACTCAGACATTTTGGAAATTGCAGCCTTGTGGTGAGGTATTGCAGATACCCTGTCTCTGAGCCACTGTTTGGGTTTCTGTAATGCTGAGGTTTCCCTGGGGGAGGAAGAATGAACCTTTCTGCTCCTGTAGCAGATCATCATCTGGAAAATGGGTGTTGCATCGAATGAGCTGAGGTGAAGCACCCAAAATGCTGATCTTGGCCACTGGAAAGGGACAAAGGAGCTCCTTGAGGGTGCTTTGGTACAGGGACTTGCTTCATTGGCATTCTACTCTTCCATGACTTGGAGTATTTACATTTTAAGACAAATGTTGATACAATTCAAGGCATTGCTCAGAATTGTCTGTGTGGTGACACATGTGACTTTCCTTGTACAGAGTTTGTGTCTGCTCCAGCTCCTTATCCTTTGGCAAACTGGCAGTGACAATCCCTGCACAGCCCCTGCCCCTGCTCTGACTTCACATGGGCCTGTCTATTTTGATGGGTTTATTCTTCTTAAAATCTCTCCATTCCATTTGAACCATCCACTTTTTTTCTATTGTGCTGGCTGCGTACATTTTTGGGAATGGAGCCCTGTTTAATAAATAGTTATATATAAAAAAAATCAAAAACCAAGCAGCAGGAATAATTACAATTCAATTTAAAACTTTCTAAAGGATGCCAGGTTTATTTTTCTTCACTTTTCTGGCATAAATCCATTCAGAAACAGCACTTGCCAACCCATCTTAATTTTGGATAATTACATTTTTTCAATTTCTAATTTGCTAATCTATAGTTATTCTCCTGCGATTTTTTTTTTTTTAAAGGCAGAAAAGGGGGGTAAGAAAAACTGATTTGTGATCAGAGTTCTCCCTGCTATAATTAACTACATCTAAAAAACCATAATTGATGCTTATATAGCTCCCCAATAGCATCTCTTGAATTGGAACACGCCGCATTGTATACTGTGCTTTCTGCTCTGAAAAGATTGATTTGCAGCCACTACCAATCTGTTGCTAAGCACTCGGTGACGGCACATGCTGAAGTCCTCAAGGACAATACAGAACAGCCAGAATGTTTTTCTCAGTATCAAACCTTTCCCCCCCCCC